>CM024636.1:40942149-41521049 GCA_014182715.1 Eucalyptus cloeziana | reverse complement strand
AACTCGGAATATCTTGTCGAGATAGTGAAGGAGCTAGCATACGAAATGCTAGGATTCTCTTTTTTAACGGTTTGATGCTTGTGTCATGGGTCGGCAATTCCTTGGCCGCTAATAACCTCATGTGGCACTTGGCGAGTGGAATTCACCAAGTCAACCTTTCTTTTATAGTGGTTCCAAGGACAATATAGCAAATAGCTTTTTTATACGAGATCGTATCACACTCAGCTTAACTCAGGCATCTAGTTTATCGAACGAGACAACATATCTCTTTAGATTTAACAATTGGCTTCAGCTTGCCATGGCCTCATTAAGAAAGCGACATCGGCTCCGACCGCTTCATGCACGAGGCCAACCCCATCAAGTGATATAATCCTTCATTCTAAAACTCATAACATCAACCGTTCTAACGTCATTCCCACGGACTAGTTGTGTCCATCATCTCTACATCCTCACTCTTCACTCGATAACCCTAGCTTCACTTCGAAGGGTTTTACGAATACGGGAAAATCACGGACCGTGACAAACTTCCCTACTCAATTCCGCAACTCCCCTATTGCAAGCTATTCCGTCACTTCTTTGCGTTTCCCCTAACCATTAATGCCACTCCCCCGAACTTATATAGATAGCAATGCTTGCCCAATAGAGCAGGCTACTCCACTCCATTAGTTGTTTTCCACGATCAAAATCATTCGCGAATCTCCAGTCATTTGTGCATGCCAACAAGTGTGGCACCCCTAGCCAACTGCACCACTGTGGCAGCACATTCTTTCACGTACTGAGCTCCTCCTGATCTCTACGAGCCAACAGAGGGTATCTTTTGTTGGAAATGTGATCGCAGACCTCCTCTTGAGATTTGCCAATTGATCTAAGAACGTTATCCCCACTCGACGAGCAATTCAGTTCCGACCTATGTCCTCATTGCCATCCTAGAAGCTAGACGAGAGCCGCAAGCTGTTCGAGCCCTCCTAGCCTCGACAATCACTCTTCGCCCTTATAAGACCGGGAAGACCAACGGCTTTCCCCCGAATCACTCATCTACTAAAAGGGATCTCGGCTTTTGATACCATTTGTCAAAAGTCGGTAGTTTTTGGCGCGGAATGACCCATGCGGCTCCCTGGTGAGTGAAATTTGTCGCTAATCTTCCTTCTATAATTGTTCCAGCAAATAATACGACAAATAGCTTCCTTATATGAGATTGTATCATGTGCAGCTTAGCTTAGGCATCTAGTTCATCGAGCGAGACAACTTATCTCTTTAAGCTCAACAATTGGTTTCAGCTTGCCATGACCTCATCAAAAGAGCAGCATCAGCTCATGATCAGTTTATACACGAGAGGCCAACCTCGCCTTCAGAGCTCCTAAGTAATTTAACTTTTCTATCATAGAACTCTTAAGACCAACCATCCTAACGTCACTCTCACAGATTAGTTGTGTTCATCATCTCTGCATCTTCACTCTTCACTCAATAATCTCAAGCTTCACTCCCAAGGGTTCATGGGTACTGGAGAATCATGAACCGTGACGCTTGACTGTTTGTCCGCAAAACATGTGAGGCGACATTTCATGTGTCTATCTTAAACTTACATCAATAGTTGCAAATGCACAAGTCCATTCCGCCGTTGTCTGAAAGGGCAAGATTTGCTACTCTCAAACATTCTTTTTTTCTCGAGGAACGAGCAAATCACATTAAGTCTAGCTGAGTCAAATACTTCTCTTTACCTTTTGATGAGTAAGACATGAATGGCTACTGAAAGCAGACATTGTCATATTACCAAAACCAATAACCTAATTCTTATGGCTCTCACTGCGAGAAAACTCATATGGGGTGTTATTGCGAATGAGCACTAAAAAAACATCGAAGAAATTTACTAGCAAAGCATACCTTTCCCCGCACTTGTGAACATGGAAGAGCTTAAAAATTTGGGGAGGTATATGCCAATTTTGTAATAAATTGGCCCAGCAAAACCCAGCCCAAAGCCCATCTAATTTGGCCTTATGTTCCGCAGGAAAGGGATGATCGAGAGATAAGAGGAAAGAGGAAAGAGAGAGGCTTTCAACGGAAGCGGAAACTGAAGAGAAAAGGGTGGAAAATTTGCACTTACATGCCTCAGACCTTTTGATGGGTCGAACATTTTCGATTCGCAATGTCCAATTAGGATTCAAGCTCTGCTTTCACCAAATCAGTGGAATTTTCGGAACTAAAGCTTAAATTCAAAGATACGTGAATTCCAAACTGCAATGTTCCATTAAGAAATCATTAAGATGTAAAACTATATAGAAATGATAGTTTGGGTATTGTGTATCTATGAGGCTTATTAGAAATTAATTCCGAATTACAAGTTGGTCAGAAAGAATTTTTAAAGTTTTGCACGTAAGTTGCGCATAGTAGATAGCACTAAATGCCCGCTATGGGCAAGTTTCATGGATGGCACGGTGCGTAGAAGTTGTTTTGTCAGTGGATGAACTTAGTTTAGTCAAGTAATAATTAAATTAGCTTGTTGCTTAATTTTGATATCATTTTTTACTTAATTGATAGAATTTTGAGTTCATAGGCTTGAGAAAACTTTTGTGATTTGGTTTAGATTTTCCCAAGTGATATGTATGTTTCTTCAACGAATATGTAGACTCGTGTGCCGAAAGTAACGAAGATTTGATATATAATGAGTTATCACAAGCAGATCTGTTGCATAACATGTAGATTTGGCATTTATTAATTTTTGGTATTTGTAAATGATTTGAGAAACTTTATAGGAAATGTGCCACAAAAGAGTATATATATATATATCTTGGTTTATGAAATAAATTTTGAAATAGCTTATGAAATGTATTTTGATTTATAAGATGTGAATTTGATTTGGGAATTATTGGAGGATAATGTTTATGGAATATGCTCATGTAGCTAAGATTAGAACCCATGATGGGGTTGACTATACATATTGTTTTTAGAATATCTTTATGAACCAAGCTATCGACTAATATAGATGTAGATATTGCCAATGAGTGTCTTAGTCTCCTTTGTCACGAGCATTAAGTGTGATCTCAATTGGATAATGAATATAGGATTGATTAATGGACTAGACCATTAATACATGTTTAGATATTATCGATTAAATGAATATTTCTTATATAGTTAAGTTGAAGTGATATGATTCATCTTAATCTTGTAAGTGAATCATATATTGGATTTGAGATAATTGAGTTATGATATTATTTTATAAATGTGCATAAGGTTACTTGATCTAGTTAGAAAAGTTTTGTACTACCACTGAGTTATGGTTGCCTATAGTATTCATCTTACATTTTTTGGGACAAAAGTACACCCCAAGTGCCAAGACTTGGACCTTTAAAAGAGAAACACTTAAAAAACTTTGGAAAGATATACTTAAGTGCTAAAATCGGAGTAAAATTGATCACTTAAGTGCCACTCTGGCCAAAGTCCGGCCAAATTGCCGACATGGCAATTTTCCGGTGATGTGAGTGCAAAACGGCGTTATTTTGCACGCTGACGTAGCGAGAAAATGCAAAAACGATGTCATTGTGTCTACGATGTATAAATAATTAATATAAAAATTAATTAAATTAAATCTAAAACTAAATTTATTTAAAATATTCTAAAAATAAAAAACTTAAAATTTTAAAAAAGGAGGGGCGAAGGGAGGCGGCTGAGGGCTTAGATTTAATTTAATTAAATTTTATATTAATTATTTATACATCAGAAACGAAACAACGTCGTTTTTGCATTTTCTCGCCACGTCGGCGTGCAAAACGACGTTTTGCACTCACCTCGTCGGAAATTTGGCCGAGTAGCATTTAAGTGATCCATTTTACTCCGATTTTTGCACTTAAGTGTACATTTCCAAAGTTTTGACACTTAAGTGTATCTCCGTGCCAAGTTTTGACACTCCAAGTGTCCCGTACCACTCTTTTTGGGGTTATTCGGTAATGGCAAGAAATCGAATGACCAACTCTATGACTTTGTTGAATTTAGTCAAATGGCAACTTTGGAAATGAGGTAATCTCATAAAATTTACCGTAGATTCGGCCCATTTCATTGCGCTCAGAATTTAGTTACGTTGCGATACTTTTGATAAATTTAAGGGTATCGGAGAAGCAAATCAATAAGGGTCCTTATTTGTGTTTGAAAGGTTGTGATAAACTAGAGGGGACTCATTAGCATACCAAGTTGAAAGAAACCTACCATGAGAGCATCATGAGTGCATACATCATTGGCTTCACACGCTTAAAGGATGATGCGGTCCTTAAGATGATGAATGACAGAGTTTACTATTATTGAAATTTGCACAAGTGAAGGCTGGCTTAGGTCAAACATGATTTTATAAAATAATATATGCCACTTTCTTTAAAGACTCAAAATGCAAGTTGAGCAAGAGCATCTAACATCTAATGCTTTGAGTGTGTGCTAGTTTTCACTTATTCTAGCTCCGTCCAATAAGAAGCAACACAAACTCCTCAAGAAAGAGATCAAATTTTCTTTTGCATTTATTCCCTATCTTCTCATTCCTTAGTAAATCATTCTTTAAACTAAAGTTGCTGATTATTTAACTCCTTTTATTGCTTTTGCTCATGGCCATATTCCTTAGAAAGATCAATTACCCATTGTGTCATCGAGAACACCTATGTTAGAAAAATAATTCAATGGCGACCGGTAAGTTTTTCCTTTTTTTCCTTTTTTGTGTTGGGGGGAGGAGGGATTGATCCGTACAATGTTATCGCAAATCATAAGTCTACATTTTCCTTGTTCATTGAAAGTCCAAGTAGAGCATAAAACGGATGACTAATTGACAAATCTAAACCGATACATTACCATAATTATCCTCTTAATCCACGATAACAAGCAAACTAAATTTCTAAAATGACATATAATTTAGCTTGATTATTTAAAGTCCATATCATAAATTATTAACGACGAATGTGAAACAAAAATTAAAATATGTCAACGGAGAAAATAGGTGCCAATGAACAAGAAAGACAACATGAAGACACACGAACTCACGTAACTTCTCACGTACAAGCCATGCAAGAAGAAATTTTTCAAATGCAAAACTAACGTTATATATCTCCTCTCTCGCTCGTCTTCTTCCTCGCTCATTTCGAGATCGAGAGAGAGAGAGAGAGACTGCAGAGATTCAGCCGTGACGTCGCCGCGCAAATTTCCCATCAACGCAAAAATGGAGCAATTCAAAGGCCAACCTCGCCTCCCTAAGTTCGCGTCACCGAAGCGATACGACATAAGGCTGAAACCCGACCTCGCCACCTGCAAATTCTCCGGCTCCGTTGCCATCGACCTCGACATCATCAGCAAGACCAAATTCATCGTCCTCAATGCCGCCGACCTGTCGATCCAGAACGAGACTATTTCCTTCACCCACAAAGCGTTCTCCTCCCATTTGAGGCAGGCTCCAGGAAAAACCAGTCCGGTTCTCGGCTCAGCACCATCGTCATCTTCAATGATTCTCTCTCTCTTCCTTCGGCTGTTCTGAATTATCTGTGGCAATGGTGGCAACGACTGTGGACCTGGTTTTTTAGCCTTCCGAAACTTGAACGATTCGGCACCAAGGTTAGTAATGTAGAATCGCATCTCATTTTCTTTTCCGCGATGCGTATCTAGGCTTCGGTTGTGAGAGAATTCGCAATCGCTGATTCTGTTAGAAGCCATCACTTGGTTTAGTCGTGAATTATTCATCTAAAGCAAAGCATACAACTTTGCGTACCTCTAGTCTCTTAGAAGTAGGTCAGTCTAATAAGCAAGTCAGGTCGAAAAGGTCCATCCCAGTTAACTCGTTTTGAGTGATTTATATACAATACAAACCTAGTACCTCTTAGTCGGTCCATACCCGGTTCAACCCATATTAATAAAAATACATTCATATTTAACCCAATCTATGAAAATTCGTAGCCACCCATTTTAATGCCCATTAAAATCCTTATTTACGATGCATATGTGTTCTCACACTCCCTGATATCTTTTTTTTTTTCCGTGTTTGCTTTACTCTTTCTAATTATCTATGAATTTCGATATATTTTTAATTCCAGTGATGAATGCATTTTAATGTGAAAAAAAATTGAGATTATGGGTTAGCTAATGGTGAAAGCTGTGGTTGTCCAGTTTTGAGATTTTAGTTTCTATCTTATTTTGTGTTAACTGTTACGTAGAGGATCTGATGGTGCAAAGTGAGTTGACGACATTGAAATGCTGAGCAGGTGTTTGAGCCTTGTAAAGTTGACTTGGTTGGGGAAGATGAGATAATGGTTTTGGAGTTCCCCGAGACTCTGCCTACTGGGTTTGGAGTTTTGGCTATCGGTTTTGACGGAATTCTTAATGATAAGATGAAAGGGTTCTACAGAAGGTAATTTTTTTCTAGGAAACACAGAACAGGATGATGGTCGGCATTATTTGGTTGTGCAACAGGGATTGTGAAGCAATTGGATTTGCATGCTATTTGACCAAATGAAGACCGAGCTTCATGCAACCACTTGCTTCCTTCTGCTCCTTTTTCTTTCAAAAGTTTCGTTGGTTGTCTGCCCTGCATCATTTAGGACATCACTATGCATCTTCTATTACTGTTTCTGAATTTATGCCTATCTGCTGTACATTGACTAGAGGTACTTTCATACCAATTGTAAGATATGCTACTTCATTAGTTTTTTGAATGAATTACTGGATTATGAGATGTTAGCACTGCTAGTATTGTCACCAAATCTTTATTTAAAAGCACACGTATGACTTTATTAGTCGTGGACAGCCAAATTCACTCACTTGAGTTCTAATGCACTCTATGCAGTACTTACAAGCACAACGGAGAGAAGAAGAATATGGCGGTTACTCAGTTTGAGCCAGTTGATGCTCGGCGATGCTTTCCATGTTGGGATGAGCCTGCATGCAAGGTTATTATCTTTCCTTTACAGGAGTGGTTTATGTGCAACTGTCCTAACGATCTTCCCATGCCTATAATGGCGGTACAAAACTTCGAGGGAGGTGTCATTCTTTTCCTCAGATGATTGATACACCCTCAATAGTTCCGCTAGTTTGGTCTATATGAGGTTGCCAATCTCTTTTATGATCTGACTTTAAATACTGTTTGTACTTCATGGAGTGTAATTTTTTAGGTGGGCATCTATCGATGTTACACGATTCGTTCACTTGACTTTGCTGAATGGTGGGACAGGCGGCGTTCAAAATTTCTTTAGATGTGCCGGCTGATCTGGTAGCTCTCTCCAACATGCCCAAGGTTGATGAAAAGGTGGAAGGACACGTTAAGACGGTTTTTTATCAAGAATCACCCATTATGTCGACATACTTGGTCGCGGTTGTTGCTGGGTTATTTGACTATGTTGAAGATCATACATCTGATGGTAAAATCACTAATTATTGCTTTGCTCTCATAAGAAATTCCGTTTATCTAGTGATTAGTGTGGAAAATCTCGTGCACAAGGACGGACTTTTCTTCTTTTTTTTTTTTTATTTTTGCCCAATTGTTCTTATATCTGCCTTATTGCCTTGGCAGGAGTAAAGGTGCGGGTATACTGTCAAGTCGGGAAGCAAAATCAGGGAAAATTTGCCCTAAATGTTGCTGTCAAGACGCTTGAATTTTACCGAGAGTATGTCCTTATCAGACTTATATAATGTCTGTTAGTTCCGGCCCGCTTAACTCTAAGTGAATTGCATTTGTCAGTACTCTAATATTCTGAGCACTTATGATCATTATCTGTAGTTGACTATCACTAAATTGAACGAAATCCAGATACTTTGCTGTGCCCTACTCTCTTCCGAAACTGGATATGATTGCTATCCCAGATTTTGCTTGTGGTGCCATGGAAAATTATGGTTTAGTTACTTATCGTGAAACAGCTCTACTCTATGATGAGCAGCACTCGGCTGCAGCTAACAAGCAGGAGGTAATGTAAATTACAATTTGTTGACTATATTTCAATATCCAGTTTGGCTGTTCAAAGTTGGAAAGTTTCATATGTGTGGTTGTTGGAATAATTAAATGTTAAACCACATTTTCATCTAACAACTTAAGCTTTAAATTCGACATGATATCAGAGTTGGAGGTTTCGAGTTTAAATCTTTTCAGATCCCATTTACCTCTCCAATTAAATATGTCCACGCTTGGTATTAGGCAAAAAGACCAAACTAAGCGTGAGGGGGAGTATTGGCACAATTAAATATTAAACCATAGCTTTATCTAACAGCTTAAATTTTAAAATAATTAATAGTGGTCCCAAAAATATCATGGTGTCACCAATTTGCAAAACATTTGACACTTTTGTCTGGCTTCTTTAAGGTTGCAATAGTTGTTGCCCATGAACTGGCTCACCAGTGGTTCGGTAACCTTGTTACTATGGAGTGGTGGACTCATCTATGGCTAAACGAGGGATTTGCTACTTGGGTAAGTGACCTTGCTTTGTGTATTGAATCATGCATGCTTTATATGACATGTGTTTGGCTTAGGTGAGCTATTTGGCTACTGATCGCCTTTTTCCTGAGTGGAAATCATGGACTCAGTTCCTTCGAGAATCTGTTAAAGGGCTGAGACTGGATGAGCTTGCTGAGTCACACCCAATCGAGGTAAGCAAAAACTTCTTTTCCTTTTCTAAAGATATATGGAAGTCCTTGAATTGAAGAAACTTTTCCCCTTCAGGTGGAGATTAACCATGCTGGCGAGATCGACGAAATCTTCGATGCAATAAGCTATAGAAAGGGTGCATCTGTGATCCGGATGCTCCAGAGCTATCTTGGTGCTGAATGTTTTCAGGTAATTCTTTTACCTTTCAGCTTATGATGATCTCTCAGTAACTGTCTGGAGAGTTCGTGTAGATGACGTGTCAAATTTGTGTATAGAATCAGAAAGAGAATGAACTGACTAGAAGGCCTTTCTTTAAGGAATGTTGAGGAGTTCTACAAGATAAAAGTGAATGGTCTTCTACCATGTAATTTAATCAAGAGAATAAGTTAGTTCTGGACATGATGCTGAGGAAGAAATCTGCATCTTGAAAGCTTTACTAGCAGTTTCACTGACTCAAGCAGAAACAATGTAGTGAAGTTTCTGAACTTGATTTGATTAGTAGACCTGATATTGGATGCTTAACTTGAGCTGGATTGCGCTTCACTTTTTGTGCTCACCTTATGGGACTATAAAATTGATGAGGTACTTAAATCGCTTGGAATTGGCTTCTTTTTCTTGGTATTATTGCCTAAACAATGCCTTCATTTAGACATAGTCTCAACTTAAGCTCGGGTTCAAAATTTTCATGAAACTTTCTATAATTTACACGCTACTTAAGTGTCAGAGCACTCAAGTTTGCAATTTACTGCTTACGGTAATGTTATCCTTTGACAACTGGCCTTTACAGCCCCCCAGTCCGCAAATGCACTATGGCTTGAGAAGACTACTGTTTGATTGATTTGGAATATAACAGAATTCAGTTGATGAGTTTAAATTGTACAAGTGAAATAAGAAAGATTTTCCAACTTCTCTTATCATATCTTCTGGTTAATTTATCGAATTACGGGTTCACACAATGAACTCGCAAATTAAATTATCATCCATCTGAATTATTATTGATGCGAACGTTCTTCTGCCATGTTTTGCTGTGTATAGTACACTTCCGTTGCAGACATTGCTTGTATTGGATTTTCTCGAAGATTTAACACGGACATCTTTTTGTAAGAATAGAGATCGCTAGCTTCGTACATAAAGAGGCATGCCTGCTCAAATGCAAAGACAGAGGACCTCTGGACTGCACTCGAGGAGGGATCAGGTGAACCCGTGAACAAGCTAATGAATTCGTGGACCAAGCAGAAAGGACACCCTGTGGTTTCCGTCAAAATCAAAGATAACAAGTTAGAGTTCGAGCAGGTTCTAAAATGTTATATTTCTTTCGAGTTTTTTTTTTTTTTTTTTTTTTTTGTCTTGTACATTACCAATCTTCATACAGCGAACCAGCTGCAGACTGACATGACTTTGATAAATAATGGCAGTCACAATTTTTGTCAAGCGGTTCCCATAGGGATGGACAGTGGATTGTGCCAATAATATTTTGTTGTGGCTCATATGATGCGTGCCAAAGTTTTCTGTTGGAAACAAAATCCGCATCTATTGATTTAGAGGAAAATGAAGCATGGATAAAAGTAAATGTCGACCAGACGGGATTCTATAGGGTAAAGTACGACGAGGATCTTCAAGTCAAGCTAAGATATGCCATAGAGAATAAAATGTTATCTGCAACAGACAGATTTGGTAACTTTATTATTTCTTCCAATATTCGAACATCTTCCGCCCACCCCCATTTTTCATCTCTCTTCTTAACCTAAAATTCAGGCTAACCAACTTGTGGCATGCTTGTAACAGGTATACTGGATGATTCCTTTGCTCTTTGTATGGCTCGCCAGCAGTCCTTAACTTCTTTGCTCACTTTAATGGCAGCTTACGGAGAAGAACTTGATTATACTGTGTTATCGAATTTGATAAGTGTATGTTCAGCTATAACTCTACTCTCACTTTATATATTGATTATATATACATATACTGTGTTATCGAACTTGGATTGGGAGAGAATGTCACTCTGGGTTTTTGTTGAGATGATATATTCGTGACTGATTTTACTCTCTTCATTGGCAGATGAGTTACAAAATAGCAAGAATGGCTGCAGATGCTACCCCTGAATTGGTGGATTCCATAAAACATTTTTTCATCATTCTTTTCCAACACTCTGCAGAGTAAGTTCAGCTACTCTTATGCATCTAGCATAGCCTTGTAGGTAGAATTTTGGATTTACATTTTACAGCTCTTACATCATGATAACAAATAAACCAAAAAGAAGAAGCTTCTTTGGCGAGGTAAATTAAATTCATTTCAAGAAATTGGAAGGACATACCAATTTTTCACCCGGATGTCTATTATCTATAAGATGGGTTCTCTGACTGGAAGACTGCTGAATTTATGCTGAAACTTACTCATGATAATTTTCTTTTCAACCTTTTACTTCATGATGTATTAGTCGAAAAACTATCTTGATGATCTGTGTCGAGATTAATTTGTCTAGTTCTCTTTAAATGTGTAGTGAGAAGCCTCCTTAAGTGATGTCAAATTTTCAAGAGATACTTTCAGTCTTTGATAGACTCTTAGTGAAGTTTTAGATTTTAGACTACCTAATGTTCTAAATAAATCATTTTCTGTTAAAAATTTTGTCAAGTTGTGATTGTGAAAAAGAGAGGCTCGGTGTCATTAGCTTTTTTGTTGCATTTTCATGGCAGGAAGCTTGGTTGGGAGGCCAAAGAGGGTGAGAGTCATTTAGATGCTATGTTGAGAGGACAAATTTTAACCGCCCTAGCAGAGTTCGGAGATGAACCCACACTGAGGGAAGCAAGCAGGCGCTTTCATGCATTCTTAAATGACAGGAGCACACCTCTCCTTTCTCCTGACATCCGAAAGGTAGTGCAATCTGATGCATTTTCTGCTGCTTTGTATTTCTTCATGTCCTACAGCCTCTGCATGCATTCTTTTACCTGATTTTACAGGCAGCCTATGTGGCTGTGATGCAAACCGTGAATGCATCAAACCGATCAGGTTTTGAATCTTTGCTGAGAGTCTACAGAGAGACTGACCTGAGCCAGGAGAAAACTCGCATTTTAGGTATTTAGATGTCATTTGGGCGAGTATTGCAACTGTCTGCTACTCATCTTGCTAAAGTCTCCCTTTTTTTTTTCTCTCTGTAGAGTCATTGGCCTCTTGTCCAGATCCAAATATCATCCTTGAAGTGCTCGGCTTCAGACTGTCTTCTGAGGTACTCTGGCTTGTGTACTAGTTGAACATACATATGTCATGTTAGTTCCTTGAAGTCTCCTTTATTCAGTTCACCTATTGTTTGATCATAAAGGGAGAAACTAAAGTTTCACGCCATTGCTGTTAATTAGGTTCGCAGTCAAGATGCTGTCTTTGGGCTTGCAGTTTGCTGGGAAGGACGCGAAACCACTTGGAATTGGCTGAAGGTAATTCTATTAATCCCAGCGGACCATATTGACTTCTTATTTATCTTACTTAAACGAGCCAATGATGCTTTCCTTGGATTTGAGCTGATATAACATAGATTGTTTTTGGCTTATTGCAAAAACTACAATTGAAACGAAGAATTGAGAGCATTTGTAACTTCTCCTATTCTTTTTGTTGCTGCTTCTGGTTTTTCAAGAGTTTTTGCTTTTGCCTTATAATATTTGATGCTCTCTGCCTTATCTAATGTGGCATTCTTCTCTAATAGATCAATCATTGATTGCAGGAAAATTGGGAGTACATTGCAAAAACATGGGGTCCTGGGGTTCTCATCAGACGGTTTGTCAGTTCAATTGTCTCACCGGTATGTCATCCCATCACTTGCGCGCCCGTGTGGGTTCGTGTGGGTTCAAACATCTTAAAAGGGGGAAGGAGTTTTTCAGTAAAAGCGAACGAACAGTTAGCTCTGTACTCATGGCAAAAGTTGTGTGTTTTCTAGGACTGCATGTTAATGTCCTTCGTTACGGTATCTTTTCCTTCTGTCTGTCGTTATGCAACGAACGTGGTCAATTCCTTGAGTTACCCTGCTTTTTCATCATTTGTCTAGTTTGCATCATTTGAGAAAGCCAGGGAAGCGGAGGACTTCTTTGCGACCCGCTCGCAGCCTTCCATTGCAAGGACACTGAAGCAGAGCATCGAGCGGGTGAACATCAAAGCACACTGGGTTCAAAGCATTCAGAACGAAGAATATATTGCCAAGACGGTGGATGAGCTGTTATATGGGAAGAGCTAGGATTCTCTTTTTTATGGTTTGATGCTTAATGGTTTGTAAGGAAAACATGGAAAGTGATATTTCATCCTTGTCTATGCTTAACTTATCTCAATATTTGTGAATGTTATAAACAGGCTCATGCTTCAAGTGTCTGAATGTTCAATCCATTCTGCTACTACCCCAAAAGCGTAAAATTTGCCACTCTCAAACGTACATCCTCTGGAGGAATGAGCAAATTCGATTAACTCCAGCCGAGCCCAGTGCTTCTCTTTACCCTTTGATTAGCCAGTGATGAATGGCTAATGAAACCATCATTGCCCAAATCCAGTAATACAACAGTCTATGGGTACTCTCTTATGGCTTGCACTGCAAGAAACTTAATATGGTGTTCTATCGCAGATGAGCACTGCTAAAACATCGAAAAAATTAACTAGTTGAGCTTATCTTTCTCTGCACTCGCAAAGTAACCTAAAAGTATGGCATTGTGAACATGGAAGATCGTGAAAACTCTGGGAAGAGGTATCCGCCAATTTCAGGCTATTTCTCAGCATCAGAATTGTTCTTTCAATTCATGTACCACGCATTATTAACATAACACAATCCTCATTGAACCCTCCAGATCTACCCAACTATGATGAATGTAATTGCTCGCAACGTCAAAACAGCGAGGTCATCACGATCTCAGTCACTACAACCAATATTAGCTGCCATGTACAGAAGCCAGTAATAGGCAGTGTGTAGCAAGGGAGCATGTTCCCACAGTACATTAAGAACAATACTCTCTGTAAATCGTAAAGCCCGGGGGTAAAAACATAGGGGCTAACCTTATCCGACCTTACGCAGCTTTATATACTACAGTCAAAGAACAAGAATCAATATTAAGAAGCCGGTATACGAATCATGTCTTGCTCTTGAACTTCCTTTGAGCTTTCAAATCTACAACGATCACTGTGATGTTGTCCTTGCTTCCCTTTTGGAGAGCACATTTGGAGAGGTACTCAGCCGCCGCTTGAGCTGCGGGGTCCACCACCTCGCCCCTATTGGGAAGATGCGTGACCCCATTCTTCTTGTGCCATAAAAGTAATCTCTTTCGAGCCAAATCACATACCTCCTCATTTGTCATCACATCCCATAAACCATCACTTGCCAAAACAAGGCATTCGTCTTCCCTTGTTCGGGGAACGAACATCACTTCTGGTTCTGGGATGATCCAAGGTTTCAGGTATCTATCACCTACAGCCCAAAAAGATAGTCCCACTCAGTAATCGATCAGGTAGCACACATATCTCACTCACTTCCGGTAAGTAACTACAGGTATCTTCTTAGCTGTCTTAGTATATGTAATGTTATATTGCTCTTTTTGCATAGGATAATAGGTCCCAAATAAAATATAATTTGCTACGCATGTATGGATAAAATTTAGGCATCAGTTTGTTTTTGAATGCAACCTCTGCGAGCTCACCTTCAAAAAGGGGCAGCTGTTGACGCCTAAATTTTCATTTTAATTAGGTTTTACTTTATTTTAGTTCATTTTATTTTATTTCATCTTTTTCGGATAATAAATAAACAAAATAACAAAGCAAAACAAACAAAAACAAAAATAAAAGCAAAAATAGCCCGTCGGGCTAGGCCTTTGAGCCCAGCCCCTCTTTTTTCTCGCGTGGGCTCCTCTCGGCCCGGTTCGCGTGACGCGCCCCCCTTTCCCCCTTTTCTTCCTTCTTCCTTCTTCTTCCTTCTTCTTTTTCTTTTTTTCTTCTGGTTTTGCTCCTTCTCTGTAAGCCACGCGCAAAGGCGCGACGCCGGGACGGACACGCAACGACGATGCGCACAAGCCAGCTGGTGATGGGACGTGCCTTCAAAGCAAGCAAGTGGGCGGCTGAGGTGACGCCGGTCCGGCCGCACCAAGGCCGGTCGGCACGCGAAAGACCGACGGTCCGAGCTCTTTGTCGACCGGATTCCCTCGCCTATAAATAGGCCGGCACCACCTCCGTCGAAGGACACGGCGAGCTCAGAGATCCCCCCTTTGAGAGACTTCAAGGGGAAATCGAAGAGCGAGTGCGCGAGGGATCGGGTCGCAAGCTCGACCAACCTTCCTCCGAGAGACTTCGGAGGAGGCTGGCAGCAAGCAAGCCCGAGGGAGAGAGAGAGAGCACGAGCGAAGGATAGGGCCAGATCCAAAGGAGACACACCGTCGCCGACGCAGCTGCTGCTCCGCCACCATTCCAACCGCTGCTCGCCATCCACCGCAGCCACGAAGTCCCCAAACCCAGATCGAAGAGGAGTTCGATCGCCCGATCGCCCTCCACCGTTGTCACCTCTCAAACCGCCACAGACAGGTAACGTATCGCCGCCGCCGCCGTCGCCATTGCAGCCCCCACCCTCGGTCATCCGGTCCTCAGTGCTGCCTATCGCCGCCACCGCCGTTGTTGCCGCCGCGTCGATCCACCCCTCCTCCTCTGCGCCGCGAATCGGGAACCCTAGGGTTCCCGATTTTTTCGGGTCGCGACCCGTGTCGTTGGGTCGAACCCGGGTCGGGGGGAACCGGGTAGGGTTTCACGGTTCCCCCCCCAAAGCGGCGTCGTTTTGTAAAACAAAAAAAATAATAAAAAAATAAAAAAGGCAAAAAAATCCTAGTCGGACCCGCATTGCGGGCCTGTCAAGCGTTCGGCTTTTATTTTAATTTAAATAACATTTTAAATAAATAAATAATTTATTTTCCAAAAAAAAATCCAAAAAATATTTTATTTTCGAAAAATATTAAAAAATATTTTAATTTCCAAAAAAAAACAGAAAATATTTAAAAATATAAAAAAAAATATTTTTTTTGGTAAACAAAATATAAATATATATAAATATTTTATTTTCGAGAAAAATCAAGAAAAATCAAAAAATACTTTATTTTCCAAAAAAATATTAAAAAAATATTTTAATTTCCAAAAAAAAAATCAAAAATATTTCATATTTTCCAAAAAATGCCAAAAATCCAAAAAATGAAAAATCAAGGCCAAAAATTCAAAAAAGCCAAAAAGACTTATATTTTCCAAAAATCCGAAAAAAAAATCCAAAAGTCTTTTTATGTCCAAAAAATAGAAAAGGACCCCAAAAAATGTTTTTTTCCAAAAATGCGTGGAAGAGCCCTAAAACACCAAAAAAACCTCAGGGTTTAAACAAGGTTAGGTACCGAAAGGGCATTAGTGATTAACTAGTGTAATCAAGTCCCCGATCTTAATTTCTCTAGTTGCGCAGGAGCGAATATTTCTCCCAATATTTCGCATGAGTTTCTAATCAACCCACCCCAAATTGATTAGTGGCGACTCCATTTTAAAAATTAACTTACAGGTTAAAAACTTTGACCATTAAAGTCATGAATTGGTGGACTTGGGAGAGTCCAGGCTCAATAATTTCAGCCGAGCCATTAGCCTCCGCTAGGTGCCCGCCTCGATCGGGCGCCGGAAAAAAAGAGGTCGCGACAGCTTGGCGACTCCGCTGGGGACTTTGAGGACTTAGGCCTTTTTTGCCTCGTTTAAATTCTTTATTGACTTAGGTTTTTTTTATGCAGGTCAATAGCTTAGAAATTTATTTTAATTTTGCTTAAAATAGATTTTCCTGTGATTATGAATTGTTGTGCATGTTTTATTGTTTCAGCACTACACACGACACACACAACCCGGCCGCCGGACCTAGGCCGCCATAGGATATTTAGGATGGTGTCAAAAAAGATACGACCTCGAACGCGAGACTGCGATGTAGAGGTTGCCTTTCTTTTCCCCAATTTCTCTAGCCGAGGTTAGGGTAGGGTATGCCGCTAACGCGAGACTGCGATGGGCGGATATCCTTTTAAATTTCAACAAGCCTTCTCGGTTAGAAATCGAGCCGCACATCTCATGTGCATGTCTTTGTGCTCGCCATTTTCTTTAAAAGCAAAGTAATTTATTTACTTTTACTTAGTCCTTTTATTGACCCATGGCAATTTAGGGTAAGTTTTTCGAGTCCCAGTTTATATGCAATGGGAGAAGATGACATCCAGTTTATTCCCACTCCCAAAGCAGAGCTCTTGAGGTGGTGGGTTCAATTGGACCAGTATGCCCAAGAACGAGTGAAAGCCAAAGTCGGTCACCTTCTATCGTTGATTCAAATCTGTGTTCATCCCGAAGTCATGCAAGCCATGTCACATTTCTAGTGCCCGAAGACGACTACTTTTGTGTTTGGTGGGTTCGAGCTAACCCCAACTCTGGAAGAATACAACATCATCACTGGAATACCTCTCGAGAATAGGTTTGTTAGGCCATCAACAGGCATTATCCCGTTGCGTGGGTTAGAACGACTCTTAGGACATGAAGTCCATGTTATGAGGCAAATTCTTGAAAACAACCATAGTACATGCCCCCTAGCATTTTTGACTGTCTGTTTTGAAAATCAACCCATGACTCAGAAAAGCGAGATTTTCCTCTTGGCCTTTTCGGGTTCATCATTTTCCCCATCAAAGAAATGTCATAAGTCCAAAGATGGCATGGATAGTTGATCGAGATCTTAAGGGGGCAAAATTATGTCAACATGATTTTAATCTGAAACATTCTTGTCCCTCAATCGTTTTAAAGAAAATACGGAAAAAGTCATGCGGGTCTCCCCGGAAATTTTACAAGTCTGGTTCTTTTCTCACCTAAGCGAATTTCGATACTTCATGCGATCATCTGAAACAAACAACTTCGAGAATCCATTGCAAAAATTTATGGTTTTAGGACCATGCGTTCCCAATCAAAGCTGTTTAAATTGGGTGAACTTCCTAAGAGACCCGACTCCTGAAGTATTCCAATGGTGTGCTGGTTGGTTCCATGAAAAGAGAGCTCGTTTTGCTTATAAACGCCGCCGTCCAATTCCGTTGCTTGGTCTCACCGGCGCCATTTCCTATTTTCCATATCGGGTGGCACGACAAGTATGGAGCCCTCCAGGAGATCCCACCGCCTTTCAAGAGGAAGTCTCCTCCACTCTTCTTCAACACAAGCCGTGACTACGCAGTTGAAATTTCTATCCATGAGGAAACATGGAGCAAGTGCCATCGCAAAAGGATCATGGTACCTGAAGGGCTTGAGGGACAAGAAAAAGCCCACCACGCCTCTGAAACCTACATCCTCAACCATCGTATCCCGACAAAGTGGAAGCCATCGATCCCTCACCCAATCAGCGAGATAAGCCAGCATGAACAAGCAAAGCTTATGCAAGGGGATTTGGGGATAGGCTGGATGCATGTCTCAGAGCCGGTCCAAGAAAACAAGCATCTGCGCAAGAACAAGGCTCCCCGTCGCATATAAATAGCAATCATGTGTCCCTTAGTGTTAATATCATGAAAATTCCGTCCCATTGTTTAGGGACTTTTGTTTAATACATAGTATTTCCTTTTGTCATTTTAATTTCAAGTTTTAAATGTCAGAAGTCTGTGGTCTATAAAGTCCTCTTTTGATAAATAAAGAAGCAGTTAGACCATTGCCATGGGTCAATCCTTGTTTACTTTCGTGCTCATTTATGATTTTTGCGACACAGGTAATTATGAATCGTCAACTATCAGCCGCCCGCGAATGGCCCCATGTGATAGGACCTGATCAGAATGACGTACAAAATCGCCTCACCAACATTGAAGACGGCGTAGGACGAATGTCCATTGTCCTTCAACAACTCTCAAGGCAAATGGAATCCACCCAAGCTAAACCCAACTCCATAACTACTTTAAGCACACTCTTGGCACCTGCAAATTTGCCAGATAATGACCAACAAGATGAACAGCTTGAAAAGATCATGAAAAAGTTGAGACAGCTGCAAGAGTCGAATCCCATCAACTCGTCTGATTATGCCGGTTTTGAGATCCCTGAAGAGCTCAGAACGCCTGAATGCGAAAGGTATGCTGATACCTTCCGCCCAGAGACCTACTTACAAGCCTACCTGGTCCAAAGGATGATTCAATCATACCAATCAAACCTAACCGGCCCTACCTTGCGATGGTACATTGTCAAGAAGATTAGTTCCCTTAAAACCTAGAAGGAATTAATTCATGTTTTCCACTAAGAATATAATATTGACATCAGCCTTGACACCGCCTTGCCCTACGAAGAACCGATGATCCCGGAGCACGAGGAGCCGTCAGTTGCTGAGATAGGAGAAGAAGATGTCAATAAAGCCTTGCATGATAAATGGGCAACTGAGCAACATCATATTATTGAAAAATTTCCTAAAGGCAAGGAACCTATGTACGAGATCACAGGTACGGAGCCTGTTCAAGACCAAGGCACGACAAGACAGCTCCCCAAGCTTACTGCAAGAGCTAGGGTTCAAAGAATACCAACCCCTATCGACATAGAAAGTAAAATAGAGAGTGAAGCCTTAATATCTCTCATTCCCGTTGACAAAATCGAACGGCAAAACGAAGGGCCTTACTCAAAAGGTCCGGACCAGAGCCAAGAAAAAAAGCCTAAACAAATCAATTCAACATCTACCACTAAGTATAGGCGAAATTTGATAACCGGTGAACCACCGCATCAAAACTTCGAGCATTCTCTAGGAGTACAATTACGAAGGCTACCGCCCTCTAGAGTACGACCCTGATGACTTCCAGTCCCTAGAATACAATCCCAAGGACTTCCAGCATTATTTCAATGAAACTGACGACTCATCATATAACTGTTTCCTACTCTCACCCGGGGATGAAGGCTCATCAGAAGAAGAAACATACGTCTTTATCCGCTACGATCCTAACGAGCTACTAAACTCGTCCTCTGACCATGAGGATAGCTTCAATACTTCATCCTCATTCGGAAATTTTGACCCAGAAGAAGGCAATGGGGTAATCTCGGTAGAGTCCAATGTCCCTGAAACAGAAAAGTTCACCACTACAACGAATATGCAGTGGGAAAACCAGTGGCTTAACCAAGACATGTCAGGCTCGTCTTGCCCTCATATGATCATGACCCCCAGTGAAGTGTGGATACCTAATCTCTGCAAATATAATGGCACAACTTGCCCCGTGGCTCATTTGCAATATCTCCACACTGAAATGAGTTAGTACCATGGCCCGATGTCATTCACAACTCAGGCGTTCCAAGAAACTCTTACGGGGTCTGCATTGCAATGGTTCGTCATAGCAAGTATTTACCTCATAAAGGATTGGAATGAGCTGTCTTCCACATTCTTGCATCAGTACCAAAACCATATTGGAACTGAGATGCCTTGCGAGAGTTTGGCCCACTTTGGAAGAAGACCAATGGAGGATTGCCGAGCATATGCACAAAGGTGGAGGGCTTTTATGATGCAAGCCTACCCTCAACTGACTGAAGAAGAATTGATAAAGCACTTCATAGAAACTTTGCCCCACGAACATCGTTGTTGGCTGCATGGGTTACACTTCCGTAGCTTCAACGAAATAGTCATCGCATGCGAATACTTCGAGTCTACTCGGAGGCGAGGAATTCAAAGACGTTTGACTTCGGGACCAGCACTATCAAAGCACTCCTTTTCATAGGAGTTTTTATTAGTTTTGTTTGTTTTTATCTAGTGTGCTACTGTTGTCTTTTTCATTCCAATACTTTAATGTATGGTTATAATATTTTATTTTGAAAGCATGAGGCGGTATTCCAAACCAGCCCAGTGATGCTATCCAACCATGAAAAGAAAATATCATCCAAGGAGAATACTGAGGGCCGGGCTTCCTCATGCTTTTTCTCCCCCAAAGACATATTCTGAAAATAAAAAATATTTCATCACCAAAAGCTTTCGTCAAAACAAGATGATAAATTTAACCATGTTTGTCTTTCTGACTCTCTCACTTTATTCTCAGAATATCATCCCCTTTGACTTAGTGTGACATGAGGCATTTAAAGCTGGCACATCATGTGAACTCGCCAAGTTCAAAGACACCTTTCAAGGAAACAAGGGCAAACAAAAAGGATCATCCTGTTTCAAGGAAGGTAAGTCTTACTCCCTGAGCATAGTGTTGAGAATGACATTCCATTTCTTCTACTTACAGGAGACAAAAGATCGGACATAATAGGCATAGGCATGCGGTTAAATTCGACGCACGCACACCATGGTAGCTCGAGGCAGGATAACCTCCTCCAGGCTGCTTTCGACCTTCCCATGTTTGCAGGCCGTCCTCAAGAGCTCTGTGCATTCCACCTCACTCCTGTCCAATTCCTTTTCAAGACAAAGCAAATATCTCCTCCCCTTGACATGCCCGAACAATTAGACGTCACAGTTTCATTGAAGGGATTTCCAGCTTCGACAAGCCAAGAAGTACAAGGAAGAAATTTCTTCTCTTCCTTTGAATTCATCACTGTCAATAGGGAGAAAATCCAGACAGTCAAGGCAATCTATAGCCCCCACTCCAGACAATGACTCCAGAGTCTGGAAGCTTCACTCCGTGTTCCAGACACGTATTCTTCAAAAAAAATAATCGCCATCAGAAAACCGGAGGTTTTTGATTGTCCATCTCAAATTCCATAGAAGCTTGAGGTATGTGACTTTTTGCTCGATGCAGCTATAGTCAGAGACAGAAGAAAAATTCCACAGAATAAAGGCGTTGAAGATGAATCAACGACCAACAATCATGCATACAGGGCCACAAATGAGGAGGGCCAATCAAAAGAGACATTGAACTGTGTCAAAGACAAAAGGCCATCATTAACACTCAAATATCCCTAAGAGTCAGCAAATATAGACTCTGGGGAAGAATAAATTGGTATCGTTTCCAATACTCCAAGTATCTGAACTCACTTTTGACATATTTTCTCCTATTGATAGGAAGCATAGGATTCAAGAAACAAGCTTAATGGTTAATTTGGGCAAATCAAGTGACCCATATCGATTTATCTAACTTGGTATGAAAGGACGTGTCGTCCGAAAGCCGATTCGGTCAAATGAAAAAGAAGCGCCCCTTGCAAACATTGTCGGCACCTCTAGCCGAGTGCTACCCGGGAAGAAGCAAAATGGTCCGAAGTCGGGGGTTCGAATCCCCGACACAACAGTTAGCCGCTTGAAGAAATTAATAAAAAATTGCTTCTCTTGCACCTGCAAATTACAAGAGAGCAATTGACCTAACGGAGTGAAAATTACAGGAATTCATATCCTCCTCGTACTTCGGGTCTATTCAAACATTTGTAAACCAGTGAAGAGTAATGTTGTATCGCTTCCAAGTTATTCGACTCCTGAAAAAAGCTTCTAACTAACATGATCCCTCTCATCTGTTGCAGGATCACATGATCGTCAAAGATGCAGAAAACAAATCAATGAGAGGCATGTCAGACCGTGATAAGCTCTCCCAAGCCAAATGCCGTCTCAAGTATCGCCAAAGCAAATAACAGAAACCTTTCAGGCCTCAAATCACGTGTGATATTGACCCTACTAATTGATCTATTTCCACATCTTCTCTTCCGCAGGGGCAAAAGCAGAAAGGCCGTCAAATCAATGATCAAATCCCCAATCCCAACTGATCCTTCTTGTGTCATTTCCCTACTTAATAAGGACAATCCATTGACACCCCTTTGTGAATAACTCTTTTGATATTCAAAATTCAACACGTTTGTAAATACAATTTCACCAAGTAAACACCCCTAAAAGTTGTCAATAGGGTTTCTTGAGTAAAAATCATTCATTTGTTTTGAGAGTACAAACTCTCTCATACTCCAAAAAATGCTGCATGTCTTCTCCAAATGGATTTATGTATATTGATTTTGTCTGTCTAAATCGCTGATTCCATTGAGGATTACTAGAATAGACAACTAAGTGAAGAATACAAGATTAGTCGAGCATGCTGGATGAGGTGCGTCAGAATGATGACAGGCAAGCCATATCCTACACACAGTCCCCATCTATACACTTGTGAGATGAGTGCAGAAAATTCCATGACTGCAGGGTAAATGAGTTCTATCGCGAATGGTACGATAACCAAAATAGTGAGAGGCATTTCATTGCTCCCCCTCCTTTGAGCCCCATACTGTCACGCCCCGAACCCCGAGACACGTGAACATCCCACCATGGTCATACAAATGCGACATTCCCAGGTAGTGTCGCCGACCCAATTAATTCCTTATTGCGGAAGCGGAACGTATTATAAAAACCCTGACAATGAAATACGGGATAGAAAAGCAGGAAGCAAAACCCCAACAAAACACTTTCAAAATTCAACAGAATTACAAACAAAGGCCTACAGCCAAAAGTCTACAAAAGACCGGCTCTTAAAAAGGAACCGTCCCTACGACCTACAAGTCGAACACGTTCTCCAACCCTTATGACTTCACCTCTGCAACTCCTCAGAGCCAACCAAAGCTATCTAGCCGCTCCATCCACCAAGGACCTGAAATTGTTGTCCCCAAACCGGGATGAGACAATGTCTCAGCAAGTTCAACCCCCTAAACCCCTATTAAAAAGAAAATACACCCCGGGTGGCCTAGCCACATCACATAGAAGACTTATCTCGTCTTAATTCCTCCTTGCAGGTTAGCACAATATATATATCACACAAACTCAGGTAATAATAAGAGTTTAAATAATTGGAACGACATCACTTTCATGTAAAATCACAATCGTACTCAACTCGCATTCCAATTATTTTACCGCCACACAAGGGCATAGCCTACTCGCCATTAAGCTATCTACTGACACTCATGTCAAGCATCGCCTCCCCCCATGGAGCGCGGTTTCGTCACTACGTCGACGGCATTCCCGAAGGAGCATCGGTCCAGTCGGCCCAGCCTCTACTGCGACCGGCATCCATTGCGCGGGCATCCCATATAGGGGTACGTCTAGCTCAACAGCTCAGGACGGTTCCTCATTAACCAACACACGACAATCATTACTAACTTCCGGACATTCCACAATTCAATTACATACTTCAATTTCAATAGTAAACCATAACAATCAAATTTCTGCATCAAAATCTAACACTTGGGTTTTTAGGACTAAAAACCCTATTTATCACAATCAACACTCAATTTGTCACATCCATTCGTCAAATTCAAATTCTAAATGCACAGCATCGATCAGCACAAAATTCTAAGCAATTGAGGCCAAAAATAATTTTTCGAGTTTTTTTTTTAAATAAATAATAGTAATAATAGCCGACATTCAATTTTGCCACTTCCGTTCATCAAATTCAAATTCTAAGAGCACAGTGATGATCGGCCCAAAATTCTAAGCAATTTGAGTCAAAAATAATTTTTCGAGTTTTTTTTTAATAAAATAATATTTTAATGATTTTGGAATATGATATATTATTCTATTTTCCAGAATTTCGAAACAATAAAATAAATCAAAAATAAAACCATTTAAGTCCCATCAAGGCTTATAATAAATAAACCTACTTAACCTTAAACTAAACACACTTAAAACTAATTAAACCTCTTAATCCAAAACACATTTAAATAAACTAAACTAACCCCCTAAACACAATTAACTTAGGCTAAGCACACTTAGGGTATTATTAACCCTCTAATCAAGGTTTAGTGAGTTAAACTCACCGGATTAGCGAGCCGAGCACGCCAAAACGACCGGGCCGACGCGAGGATCGACTTTCCTCAAGGCGGGCCGAGCAACCGGGGCCGGGAAGACGGCCAAAGAGGGCCTCGAACTTCCAAATCTAAGCTGGAAATTCAAGGTTCGTCCATGGCCGAACGGAGGGGGAAGAGGGGCGGCTTGGGCGTGGAGGAGGCGGAGGAGCGGCGGCGGCGGGCTGGCGGCGACGGGCGGCGGCGAAGGGGCGGCGAAGGGGGCTGGGCGACGTGGAGGGCGGCTGGCCGTGACCGGCGGGCGGAGCTCGTGCGTGGGCGCGGGCGCGCGGGCGACGGGCGGTGAAGGCGGTCCGGCGGCGGTGGTCCGACGGCGGCTGCTCCTCCCCTTCTAAGCTTCTCTTGGCTGGATTTGAAGAAAAACGCAAAACAACCATGGAGGAGGAAGCCTACGGGGGAGGAGAAGAAGAAGAAGAAGAAGAAGAAGAAGAAGAAGAAGAAAGAGGGAGGAGAGAGAAGGGGGGTTTCTTTTCTTTTCTTTTTAATCCACAAATAACCTCACCATGACATCATCATGATGTCATGCCCCACTAACTCTCCACAACCTTAGTCCAATGGTTGCAATTTATTTTTCCGCCGTGGCATGAATTCTTGCACCACCTAATTCATTCCATTTCCTTCTAATTGAACCGAATTAAAGTCCATAAAATTAATCCAATGTTACCACACTTAAATACACATAATCACTTGACCCAAAAATAAATTTAGATCCCAAAAGCACGACCAAAAGCGAGCCTTCCAATTTCTCGAGCCAAATTAACCATACTTTGATTATTTTGCCGAAAAACTCGGTTTGCACGAAAAATCCTTTGAAGATGAATCAATGCTCCTAAAATAATTTGTGACATACCATGACTTCCAATTTCTGAATTCGATCTCAATTTCACGGTTAATTTCACTCTGGCACGATATTAGCGCGTCTTGATCTACCGGGTAGCTTTTAGAAATTTTTCATGCATTTGACCTGTGGTTGATCAATTCAAGCCACAATGTACATCTTTGACACATTGGCGACTTTCGGTTGTCGGGATAATCTCAAGGTTTCAAACACGGACATAGGGTACCCAAACGACAGAAAAGCCGGCCCAGTGCCGATCGACAAGAATTGTGCGATCTGGTGGAATCACCCACACTCGATCACATGCCTCTATCAAGTCGACCTATTTCCGGTCTCTAATCGATCTTTAACTGTGCCGTAATGACCCTTGCAGATCAACTCGGTCGAAATGTCGTTTCCTGTTCAAATTCTCGAGTCCGATGCATTAGAATTTCTTAATGACTTCACCCGATAGACTAGTTATCCCATGAGTGATCAGTTCAGGGAAAAGAACTATATGCGTGCAGATGAAATGCCCGTTTCAATTTATTGAAAATAGAATTGGAAATTCGGGATGTTACACATACATTGGTGAAGCCTCTCTCATCAAAAATCACCTCACACTGGAGCATGTCAAAGACAAGGCAAATCAGTATCACAAGGTGAGAAGAGGGATAGAAATTTTCTTGCTCGCACTTTCATCAATCTTCGAGTGTCTTTATTGCATATGAACACTCGCGTTAATTTAAGTGCCTTAGAATGACAAAGAGCAATTCCTTTTCTATACATTTGTATACATTATACAACCCAAGTGAGTCTGTAATTTTACACTTACATTGAGACAAAGAAGTTATTGCCATAGCCTAGAGCGTCGATTGAAGATGAAGACTCAAAGTCTAAATAATGGTGTTTCGATTGAACTCGCCTAGATCAGTTCCTCAAGCAACAAAAATGAAAAATCAGGGGCATAAAAAGGCAGTGTACCTGGTAAAAGCAAGGTCAATGCCCATAAATGAGGAACTGGAATAAAAGCAAGGGCATAAAAAAGCAGTGTGCCTGGTAAAAGCAAGGCCAATGCCCCCTAGTCAAAAATTCAGCCAAGAAAAAGTTGTGGTTGTAAAATCTCCATTTGATAGTAAGAAGAAAGACCAGTGACGAATGCTGAGACAGTCACCAACTCTCACTCTTCTACATGTGAGCCAAGTCTACGTTATATTCCCATTGTAAAAAGTCTCTTCAGATTAGGGGCACCTCAATTAACGTAGGATTTCATATGTGCATAAGTATCACTCGAAGAAGTACGAGCAAGATTACCCTATCTCTTTTCGCAGAGCTCCTGATTTGTAGACCCGGAGATGATCATCCTACATTTTCGTCCATTGACTTCAACCTTGATGATCCCCTTTGATGAGCTGTTAACCAAGTCTTCATCACAATTTCAACAAAGACCTCTCACATTGGTAAAGTCGTACCACTTGCGAGATTACTTGGACCCTTGTTGACATGATGACAGTGAGAAGTGTGATCCTTATAAATCCTGCATCAATAGTCAGGATAAAACAATATTTCCACGAGAATGAGTGAAAAGTCCTTTCAGACTGAAAGCCCCTCATCTGGCATGCTCAAGATATCTACGTTCTAAATAAGGGTTGTCTTTCAAAATCTTCCCCGGTGGAATTCGGATGATACAAAACTGACGAAATTGTCATGCATAAATCACATTTGAATTTATGAATTTACAGCATATACAATCATTGTGTACATGTCTGCATATTGTGTAAATAGCGAACATACTCTCAGTGATTAGAGATATTGCCAGGTAAGCATACCCCTATCCCCATTTGTCTTAAAGTACCTACCACTGTCCCGGTACTCTCTTCTTGTCACTCCACCTATTCGAGTCATCCCCTGGGTTTGGGTGCTTGCATTGGTCTAAGTATCCCCTTGTCTTTGAATACCCACCATTTGCCGAGTACTCCCTCTGTTGACACTCGACCTGTTCGAGTTATCCTTAAAGTTTGGATACTCATGACTTGTCCGAATATCCTTTTGTCTTTGAGTACTGATCGTCGGTCGAATACTTCCTTTCCGTGACACTCGACCTGTTCGAGTTGTCCTCAAAGTTACGCCATTGAATACTAGCAGCTACTCAAGCATTTCACCACATTATGCGCCTGCAATCACCCAGGTATGCTTTCTTACACTTGGACCAATTGAGTGGTCCCTGATTATGTCATTAAATATTTGTGTTCATCCAAATATTTCTCTACTTTGTACACCTGTGTGCCTGCCGCCATCCAGGTAAGCATTGCGTTACATTCAAATTCCCAACTACCAGAAGGTGAGAGACCTTCACGAATATCCTAGGTACGTCCTCGATATTCCGAATTGCCAGGAGGTGGGAGACCTTCACGAATATCCGAGGTATGTCCTCGATATTCCCCGTACTAGGAGGTGAGAGACCTTCACGAATATCCAGGTACATCCTCGATATTCCCAACTACTAGGAGGTGAGAGACCTTCACGAATATCTCAGGTACGTCCTCGATATTCCGAATTGCCAGGAGGTGGGAGACCTTCACGAATATGTGAGGCATGTCCTCGATATTCCCCATTACCAGGAGGTGAGAGACCTTCACGAATATCTCAGGTATGTCCTCGATATTCCCAAACTACTAGGAGGTGAGAGACCTTCACGAATACCTCAAGTATGTTATCGATATTCCCAATCGCGAGGAGGTGGGAGACCTTCACGAATATGCGAGGTACGTCCTCGATATTCCCTAATTGTCAGGAGGTGGGAGACCTTCACGAATATCCAAGGTGCGTCCTCGATATTCCCATTTTTCAGAAGGTGAGAGACCTTCGCGAATATGCGAGGTACGTCCTCGATATTCCCCGTAACAAGGGGTGAGAAACCTTCACGAATATGCGAGGCCCGTCCTCAATATTCCCCAATTATCAAAAGGTGAGAGACCTCCACAAATATGCGAGACCCATCCTTGATAATCCGTTTGCCAGGTATTTTTTTAGAAATTCGTACTTGTGATCATCCAAGTATCTCTTCAATGCCTATGAACATTCAGGCATCATTCAAAGTCCGTACTTGTTAACATACAAGTACTCTTTTGACACTTGCAATCAATCAGGTATTTCCCAGCATCTAGTACTTGTGAGCATATAGGTACCCCTCCGATATCTGCAAACATCCAGGTATTCTCCAAGAGTTTGTACTTGTGATCATCAAAGTACCCATTCGACGCCTGCAAAGGCCCAAATATCCTCCAGGTTAGTACTTGTGAATATCCAGGTACTCTTTCAATACCTGTGAATGTCCAGGTATCTTCAACAAATTGATGCCCTGCGAAAGGTCGGTGCATCCCCCGAGAAAGGTCGGGTACCAACTGGTGTCCTTGACGAAGATCAGGCACACCCATAAATTGATGCCCTGAGAAAGGTCGGCGCATCTCCTGAGAAAGGTCGGTACCAACTGGTGTCTTTGACAGAGGTCAGACATCCCCACAAAATCGATGCCCTGAGAAAGGTCAGTGCATCCCCCGAGAAAGGTCGGGTTCCCATAGGTGTCCTTGACGAAGATCAGGCACCCCACAAACCAATGCCCTGAGAAAGGTCAGCGCATCCTCCTGAGAAAGGTCGGGTTCCAACAGGTGTCTTTGACAGAGGTCAAACATCCCCAACAAATCGATGCCTTGAGAAAGGTCAGCGCATCTCCCGAGAAAGGTCGGGTACCAACTGGTGTCCTCGATACAAATCAGGCACTGACAAATAGATGCCCTGAGAAAGGCGACCGAAGAATGGTTCGGGACTTGGAGGAGCAATTTCCCGTCAAGACGACCAAAGAAAGGTTCGGGTCCTAGATGAATCGTTGATTGTTTTAATAAGCAACCGAAGAATGGTTCGAGCCCTGGAAAAGCAACCTCCTCATATCACCAGGTAAGATGACACCTTGATACTTGCCAAACTCGGGGTTCACACCCTGTCTCACTCACTTCCGGTAAGTAACTACAGGTATCTTCTTAGCTGTCTTAGTATATGTAATGTTATATTGCTCTTTTTGCATAGGATAATAGGTCCCAAATAAAATATAATCTGCTACGCATTTATGGATAAAATTTAGGCATCAATTGTCTTTGAATGCAACCTCTGCGAGCTCACCTTCAAAGAGGGGCAAATTTGTTGACGCCTAAATTTTCATTTTAATTAGGTTTTACTTTATTTTAGTTCATTTTATTTTATTTCATCTTTTTCGGATAATAAATAAACAAAATAACAAAGCAAAACAAACAAAAACAAAAATAAAGCAAAAATAGCCCGTCGGGATGGGCCTTTGAGCCCAACCCCTCTTTTTTCTCGCGTGGGCTCCTCTCGGCCCGGTTCGCGTGACGCGCCCCCCTTTCCCCCTTTTCTTCCTTCTTCCTTCTTCTTCCTTCTTCTTTCTTCTTTTTTCTTCTGGTTTTGCTCCTTCTCTGTAAGCCACGCGCAGAAGGCGCGACGCCGGACGGACACGCAACGACAATGCGCACAAGCCAGCTGGTGATGGGACGTGCCTTCAAAGCAAGCAAGTGGGCGGCTGAGGCGACGCCGATCCGGCCACACCAAGGCCAGTCGGCACGCGAAAGACCGACGGTCCGAGCTCTTCGTCGACCGGATTCCCTCGCCTATAAATAGGCCGGCACCACCTTTGTCGAAGGACACGGCGAGCTCAGAGATCCCCCCTTTGAGAGACTTCAAGGGGAAATCGAAGAGCGAGTGCGCGAGGGATCGGGTCGCAAGCTCGACCAACCTTCCTCCGAGAGACTTCGGAGGAGGCCGGGCAGCAAGCAAGCCCGGGAGAGAGAGAGAGCACGAGCGAAGGATAGGGCCAGATCCAAAGGAGACACACCGTCGCCGACGTAGCTGTTGCTCCACCACCATTCCAACTGCTACTCGCCATCCACCGCAGCCCCGAAGTCCCCAAACCCAGATCGAAGAGGAGTTCGATCGCCCTCCACCGTCGTCGCCTCTCAAACCGCCATAGACTGGTAACGTATCGCCGTCGCCGCCGTCACCATTGCAGCCCCCACCCTCGGTCGTCCGGTCCTCAGTGCTGCCTATCGCCGCCACCGCCGTCGTTGCCGCCGCGTCGATCCACCCCTCCTCCTCTGCGCGCAATCGGGAACCCTAGGGTTCCCGATTTTTTCGTCGCGACCCGGTCGTTGGGTCGGACCGGGTCGGGGGAATCGGGTAGGGTTTCACCGGTTCCCCCCCAAAGCGGCGCCGTTTTGTAAAACAAAAAAAATAAAAATAAAATAAAAAAGGCAAAAAAATCCGAGTCGGGCCCGCGTTCGGCTTTTATTTTAATTTAAATAATATTTTAAATAAATAAATAATTTACTTTCCAAAAAAATCCAAAAAATATTTTATTTTCGAAAAATATTAAAAAATATTTTAATTTCCAAAAAAAAAGAAAATATTTAAAAATATATAAAATATATTTTTTTGGTAAAAAAAATATAAAAAATATATATTTTATTTTCCAGAAAAATCAAGAAAAATAAAAAAAATACTTTATTTTCCAAAAAATATTTTATTTTCCAAAAAATATTAAAAAACCAAAAATAAAAAATATTTCATATTTTCCAAAAATGCCAAAAATCCAAAAAAATGCCAAAAATCCAGAAAAAGGCCAAAAATTCAGAAAAAGCCAAAAAGACTTATATTTTCTAAAAATCCGAAAAAAAAAAAATCCAAAAGTCCTTTTTATGTCCAAAAATAGAAAAGGACCCCAAAAATGTTTTTTTCAAAAATGCGTGGAAGAGCCCTAAAACACCAAAAAAACCTCGGGGTTTAAACAAGGTTAGATACCGAAAGGGCATTAGTGATTAACTAGTGTAATCAAGTCCCCGATCTTAATTTCTCTGATTGCGCAGGAGCGAATATTTCTCCCAATATTTCGCATGAGTTTCTAATCAACCCACCCCAAATTGATTAGTGGCGACTCCATTTTAAAAATTAACTTACAGGTTAAAAACTTTGACCATTAAAGTCGTGAATTGGTGGACTTGGGAGAGTCCGGGCTCAATAATTTCAGCCGAGCCATTAGCCTCCGCTAGGCGCCCGCCACGATCGGGCGCCGGAAAAAAAGAGGTCGCGACAAAGTGGAAGACTTCTTTACGACCCGTTCAAAGCCTTCTATTGGAAGAACACTGAAGTAGAGCATTGAGTGGATGAACATCAATGCACAATGGATTCAATGCATTTAGAACTAGGAATATCTTGTCGAGACAATGAAGGAGCTAGCATACAAGAAGTGCTAGGATTCTCTTTTTTTAACAGTTTGATACTTGTGTCACGGGTCGGTAGTTCAGTGGCCGCTAAATAACCCCTGTGGCGCTTGGCGAGCGGAATTCGCCAAGTCAACTTTTCTTCTATAGTAGTTCCAAAGAGCAGTACGCCAAATAGCTTCCTTATACGAGATCGTACCATACTCAGCTTAGCTCAGGCATCTAGTCTATTGAACAAGACAACATATCTCTTTAAGTTCAACAATTGGCTTCAGCTTGCCATGGCCTCATTAAGAGAGCGACACTAGCTCCCGACCGGTTCGTGCATGGGAGGCCAACCCCGCCAAGTGATATAATCCTTCTATCCTAAAACTCCTAACACCAATCGTCCTAACGTCATTCCCACGGACTAGTTGTGTTCATCATCTTTGCATCCTCACTCTTCACTCGATAACCCAAGCTTCACTTCGAAGGATTCACGAGTATAGGAAAATCAGGGACTGTGACAAACTACCCCACTCAATTCCGCAACGCTCTCATTGCAAGCTGTTCTATCACTTCTTTGCGTTTCCCCTACCATCAATGCCACTTCCTGAGCTTATATAGATAGGAATGCTTGCCCAACAGAGCAAGCCACTCCACTCCATTAATTGCTTTCCACGATCAAAATTGTTCGCGAATCTCTAGTCATTTGTGCTCGCCAACAAGTGTGGCACCCCTAGCTAATTACACTACTGTGGCAGCACATTCTTTTGCCTACTAAGCTCCTCATGATCTCTACAAGCTAACAAAGGGTCCCCTTTGTTGGAAATGTGATCGTAGACCTCTCCTCTTGAGATTTGCCAATTGATCTAAGAACGTTATCCCCATCGGGCAAGCAATTCAGTTCCTTCCTGTGCCCCCATTGCCCTCCTAGAAGCTAGACGAGAGCTGCAAGCTATTCGAGCCCTCCTAGCCGAGCAATCACTCTTTGTCCTCATAAGACCAGGAAGCCCACAAGCTTTCCCCTGAATCACCTACCTACTGGAGGGATCTTGGCTTTGATACCATTTGTCACGAGTCGGTAGTTTTTTGGCCATAGAATAACCCATGCGGCTCCTGGTGAGTGAAATTCGCTAGGCTAGCCTTTTTTTTATAATTGTTCCAACGAATAATATAGCAAATGGCTTCCTTATATGAGGTTGTATTTAAGCAGCTTAGCTCGGGCATCTAGTTCATCGAGTGAGACAACAGATCTCTTTAGGCTCAACAACCGGTTTTGACTTGACATTGCCTCATCAAGAGAGTGGCATCAGCTCCTGATCAATTTATACATGGGAGGCCAACCCCGCTTTCAGAGCTCCTAAGTAATATAATTCTTCTATCCTAGAACTCTTAACACCAACCATCTTGACGTCACTCTCACAGACCGGTTATGTTCAACAGATCTCTTTAGGCTCAACAACTAGTTTTGACTTGCCATTGCCTCATCAAGATAGTGGCATCAGCTCCTAATCAATTTATACATGGGAGGCCAACCCCGCCTTTAGAGCTAAGTAATATAATTCTTCTATCCTAGAACTCCTAACACCAACCATCCTGACGTCACTCTCACGGACCAATTATGTTCATCATCTCTGCATCCTCACTCTTCACTCGATAACCCCAAGCTTCACTCCCAAGAGTTCATGGGTACGGGAGAATCATGGACCGTGACACTTGATTGTTTGTTCACAAAACATGTGAGGTGACATTTCATATGTGTCTTTCTTAAACTTACCTCAATAGTTGCAAGTGCAATAAACAAGTCCATTCCACCGTTGTCTGAAAGGGCAAGATTTGCTACTCTCAAACATTCTTTTTCTCGAGGAACGAGCAAATCACATTAAGTCTAGCTGAGTCAAATACTTCTCTTTACCTTTTGATGAGTAAGACATGAATGGCTACTGAAAGCAAACATTGTCATATTGCCAAAACCAATAACCTAATTCTTATGGCTCTTGCTGCGAGAAAACTCATATGGGGTGTTATTGCAAATGAGCACTGCTAAAACATCGAAGAAACTTACTAGCAAAGCATACCTTTCCCCGCACTTGTGAACATGGAAGAGCTTAAAAAAATTTGGGGAAGAGGTATATGCCAATTTTGTAATAAATGGGCCCAGCAAAACCCAGCCCAAAGCCCATCTAATTTGGCCTTATGCTCCGCAGGAAAGGGTGGAAAATTTGCACTTACATGCCTCGGACCTTTTGACTGGTCGGATATTTTCGATTCGCAATGTCCAATTAGGATTCAAGCTCTACTTTCATCAAATCAGAGGAATTTTCGGAACTCAAGCTTAAATTCAGAGTTACGTGAATTCCAAACTGCAATGTCCCATTAAGAAATCATTAAGATGTAAAACTATATAGAAATGATAGTTTGGGGTATTGTGTATCTATGAGGCTTATTAGAAATTAATTCCGAATTACAAGTTGGTCTGAAAGAACTTTTAGAGTTTTGCACGTAAGTTACGCATAGTAGATAGCACTAAATGCCCGCTATGGGCAAGTTTCATGGATGACATGGTGCGTAGAAGTTGTTTTGTCAGCGGATGAACTTACTTTAGTCAAGTAATAATTAAATTAGCTTGTTGCTTAATTTTGATATCATTTTTTACTTAATTGATAGGATTTTAAGTTCATAGGCTTGAGAAAACTTTTGTGATTTGGTTTAGATTTTCCCAAGTGAGTTATGTCTGTTTCTTCAACGAATATGTAGACTCGTGTGCCGAAAGTGATGAAGATTTGATATATTATGAGTTATTAGAAGCAGATCTATTGCATAAAATGTAGATTTGGCATTTATTAATTTTTGGTATTTGTAAATGATTTGAGAAACTTTATAGGAAATGTGCCGCGAAAGAGTGTTATATATATAAATTCTTATTTGTGAACTTGGTTTATGAAATAAATTTTGAAATAACTTATAAAATGTATTCTAATTTATAAGATGAATTTATGAATTTGATTTGGGAATTATTGGAGGATAATGTTTATGGATTATGCTCATGTAGATAAGATTAGAACCCATGGTGGGGTTGACTATACATATTGTTTTTAGAATATCTTTATGAACCAAGCTATCGACTAATATAGATGTAGATATTGCCAATGAGTGTCTTAGTCTCCTTTGTCACGAGTATTAAGTGTGATCTCAATTGGATAATGAATATAAGATTGATTAATAGACTAGACCATTAATGCATGTTTAGATATTATCGATTAAATGAATATTTCTTATATAGTTAAGTTGAAGTGATATGACTCATCTTAATCTTGTAAGTGTATCATATATTGGATTTGAGATAATTGAGTTATGATATTATTTTATAAATGTGCATAAGGTCACTTGATCTAGTTAGAAAAGTTTTGTACTACCCACTGAGTCATAGTTGCCTATACTATTCATCTTACATCTTTTTGGGGTTATTCAATTAGTGGCAAGAAATCGAATGACCAACTCTATGACTTTGTTGAATTTAGTCAAATGGCATGTATGGAAATGAGGTAATCTCATAAAATTTACCGTAGATTCGGCCCATTTCATTGCGCTCAGAATTTAGTTATGTTGTGATACTTCTGATAAATTTAACGGTGTATCAAAGAAGCAAATCAATTAGGGTCCTTATTTGTGTTTGAAAGGTTGTGATAAACTAGAGGGGACTCATTAGCATACCAAGTTGAAAGAAACCTACCATGAGAGCATCATGAGTGCATACATCAATGGCTTCACATGCTTAAAGGATGATGCGGTCCATAAGATGAATGACAGAGTTTACTATTATTGAAATTTGCACAATTGAAGGATGGCTTAGGTCAAACATAATTTTATAAATAAAAGATTGATTAATTAAGCATTGCAATCTTGACCTGACAATAGAATGATATATGCCACTTTCTTTAAAGACTCAAAATGCAAGTTGAGCAAGAGCATCTAACATCTAATGCTTTGAGTGTGTGCTAGTTTTCACTTATTCTAGCTCCGTCCAATAAGAAGCAACACAAACTCCTCAAGAAAGAGATCAAATTTTCTTTTGCATTTATTCCCTATCTTCTCATTCCTTAGTGAATCATTCTTTTAATTAAAGCTGCTGATTCTTTAACTCCTTTTATTGCTTTTGCTCGTGGGGCCATATTCCTTAGAAAGATCAATGACCCATTGTGTCATCGAGAACACCTACGTTAGAAAAATAATTCAATGGCGACCGGTAAGTTTTTTCCTTTTTTTTTTTTTTTTTGGGGGGGGGGAGGAGGAATTGATCCGTACAATGTTATCGCAAATCATAAGTCTACATTTTCCTTGTTCATTGAAAGTCCAATTAGAGCATAAAACGGATGACTAATTGACAATTCTAACAAAACCGATACATTACCATAATTATCCTCTTAATCCACGATAACAAGCAAACTAAATTTCTAAAATGACATATAATTTAGCTTGATTATTTAAAGTCCATATCATAAATTATTAACGACGAATGTGGAACAAAAATTAAAATATGTCAACGTAGAAAATAGGTGCCAATGAACAAGAAAGACAACATGAAGACACACGAACTCACGTAACTTCTCACGTACAAGCCATGCAAGAAGAAATTTTTCAAATGCGAAACTAACGTTATAAATCTCCTCTCTCGCTCGTCTTCTTCCTCGCTCATTTCGAGATCGAGAGAGAGAGAGAGAGAGAGAGAGAGAGAGAGAGAGACTGCAGAGATTGAGCCGTGACGTCGCCGCGCAAATTTCCCATCAACGCAAAAATGGAGCAATTCAAAGGCCAACCTCGCCTCCCTAAGTTCGCGTCACCGAAGCGATACGACATAAGGCTGAAACCCGACCTCGCCACCTGCAAATTCTCCGGCTCCGTTGCCATCGACCTCGACATCATCAGCAAGACCAAATTCATCGTCCTCAATGCCGCCGACCTGTCGATCCAGAACGAGACTATTTCCTTCACCCACAAAGCGTTCTCCTCCCATTTGAGGCCGGCTCCAGGAAAAACCAGTCCGGTTCTCGGCTCAGCACCATCGTCATCTTCAATGATTCTCTCTCTCTTCCCTTCGGCTGTTCTGAATTATCTGTGGCAATGGTGGCAACGACTGTGGACCTGGTTTTTTAGCCTTCCGAAACTTGAACGATTCGGCACCAAGGTTAGTAATGTAGAATCGCATCTCATTTTCTTTTCCGCGATGCGTATCTAGGCTTCGGTTGTGAGAGAATTCGCCCTCTTAGAAGTAGGTCAGTCTAATTCCATCCCAGTTAACTCGTTTTGAGTGATTTATATACAATACAAACCTAGTACCTCTTAGTCGGTCCATACCCGCTGAAAATTCATAGCCACCCATTTTAATGCCCATTAAAATCCTTATTTACGATGCATATGTGTTCTCAGGCTCCCCAATATCTCTTTTTTTTTTCCACGTTTTCTTTACTCTTTCTAATTATCTATGAATTTCAATATATTTTTTAATTCTCATGATGAATGCATTTTATGTGAAAAAAATTGATTTTATGGGTTGGCTAATGGTGAAAGCAATGGTTGTCGATTTTTGAGATTTTAGTTTCTATCTTATTTTGTGTTAACTGGTACGTAGAGGATCTGATGGTGCAAAGTGAGTTGACGACATTGAAATGCTGAGCAGGTGTTTGAGCCTTGTAAAGTTGACTTGGTTGGGGAAGATGAGATAATGGTTTTGGAGTTCCCCGAGATTCTGCCTACTGGGTTTGGAGTTTTGGCTATCGGTTTTGACGGAATTCTTAATGATAAGATGAAAGGGTTCTACAGAAGGTAATTTTTTTCTAGGAAACACAGAACATGATGATGTTCGGCATTATTTGGTTGTGCAACAGGGATTGTGAAGCAATTGGATTTGCATGCTATTTGACCAAATGAAGACCGAGCTTCATGCAACCACTTGCTTCCTCTGCTCCTTTTTCTTTCAAAAGTTTCGTTGGTTGTCTGCCCTGCATCATTTAGGACATCACTATGCACCTTCTATTACTGTTTCTGAATTTATGCCTATCTGCTGTACATTGACTAGAGGTACTTCCATACCAATTGTAAGATATGCTACTTCATTAGTTTTTTGAATGAATTACTGGATTATGAGATGTTAGCACTGCTAGTATTGTCACCAAATCTTTATTTAAAAGCACACGTATGACCTTATTAGTCGTGGACAGCCAAATTCACTCACTTGAGTTCTAATGCACTCTATGCAGTACTTACGAGCACAACGGAGAGAAGAAGAATATGGCGGTTACTCAGTTTGAGCCAGTTGATGCTCGGCGATGCTTTCCATGTTGGGATGAGCCTGCATGCAAGGTTATTATCTTTCCTTTACAGGAGTGGTTTATGTGCAACTGTCCTAACGATCTTCCCATGCCTATAATGGCGGTACAAACCTTCGAGGGAGGTGTCATTCTTTTCCTCAGATGATTGATACACCCTCAATAGTTCCGCTAGTTTGGTCTATATGAGGTTGCCAATCTCTTTAATGATCTGACTTTAAATACTGTTTGTACTTCATGGAGTGTAATTTTTTAGGTGGGCATCTATCGATGTTACACGATTCGTTCGCTTGACTTTGCTGAATGGTGGGACAGGCGGCGTTCAAAATTTCTTTAGATGTGCCGGCTGATCTGGTAGCTCTCTCCAACATGCCCATGGTTGATGAAAAGGTGGAAGGACACGTTAAGACGGTTTTTTATCAAGAATCACCCGTTATGTCGACATACTTGGTCGCGGTTGTCGTTGGGTTATTTGACTATATTGAAGATCATACATCTGATGGTAAAATCACTAATTATTGCTTTGCTCTCATAAGAAATTCCGTTTATCTAGTGATTAGTGTGGAAAATCTTGTGCACAAGGAAGGACTTTTTCTTTTTTTTTTCCCCTTTTATTTTTGCCCAATTGTTCTTATATCTGCCTCATTGCCTTGGCAGGAGTAAAGGTGCGGGTATACTGTCAAGTCGGGAAGCAAAATCAGGGAAAATTTGCCCTAAATGTTGCTGTCAAGACGCTTGAATTTTACCGAGAGTATGTCCTTATCAGACTTATATAATGTCTGTTAGTTCCCGCCCGCTTAACTCTAAGTGAATTGCATTTGTCAGTACTCTAATATTCTGAGCACTTATGATCATTATCTGTAGTTGACTATCACTAATTTGAACGAAATCCAGATACTTTGCTGTGCCCTACTCTCTTCCGAAACTGGATATGATTGCTATCCCAGATTTTGCTTATGATGCCATGGAAAATTATGGTTTAGTTACTTATCGTGAAACAGCTCTACTCTATGATGAGAAGCACTCGGCAGCAGCTGACAAGCAGGAGGTAATGTAAATTACAATTTGTTGACTATATTTCAATATCCGGTTTGGCTGTTCAAAGTTGGAAAGTTTCATACGTGTGGTTGTTGGAATAATTAAATGTTAAACCATATCTTAATCTAATAACTTAAGCTTTAAATCTCACATGATATCAGAGCCGGAAGTTCCGAGTTTAAATCTTTTTAGGTCCCATTTACCTCCCCAATTAAATATGTCAACGCTTGATATTAGACAAAAAGATCAGACTAAGCGTGAGGGGGAGTATTGGCGCAATTAAATATTAAATCACAGCTTCATCTAACAGCTTAAATTTTTAAAATAATTAATAGTGGTCCCAAAAAATCTCATGGTAGTCACCAATTTGCATAAACATTTGACACTTCTGTCTGGCTTCTTTAAGGTCGCAATAGTTGTTACCCATGAACTGGCTCACCAGTGGTTCGGTAACCTTGTTACCATGGAGTGGTGGACTCATCTGTGGCTAAACGAGGGATTTGCTACTTGGGTAAGTGACCTTGCTTTGTGTATTGAATCATGCATGCTTTATATGACATGTGTTTGGCTTAGGTGAGCTATTTGGCTACTGATCGCCTTTTTCCTGAGTGGAAATCATGGACTCAGTTCCTTCAAGAATCTGTTGGAGGGCTGAGACTGGATGAGCTTGCTGAGTCACACCCAATCGAGGTAAGCAAAAACTTCTTTTCCTTTTCTAAAGATATATGGAAGTCCTTGAATTGAAGAAACTTTTCCCCTTCAGGTGGAGATTAACCATGCTGGCAAGATCGAGGAAATCTTCGATGCAATAAGCTATACAAAGGGTGCATCTGTGATCCGGATGCTTCAGAGCTATCTTGGTGCTGAATGTTTTCAGGTAATTCTTTTACCTTGCAGCTTATGATGATCTCTCAGTAACTGTCTGGAGAGTTCGTGTAGATGACATGTGAAATTTGCGTATAGAATCAGAAAGAGAATGAACTGACTAGAAGGCCTTTCTTTAAGGAATGTTGAGGAGTTCTACAAGATAAAAGTGTATGGTCTTCTGCCATGTAATTTAATCAAGAGAATAAGTTAGTTCTCGACATGATGCTGAGGAAGAAATCTGCATCTCGAAAGCTTTACTAGCAGTTTCACTGACTCGAGCAGAAACAATGTAGTGAAATTTCTGAACTTGATTTGATTAGTAGACCTGATATTGGATGCTTAACTTGAGCTGGATTGCGCTTCACTTTTTGGTGCTCACCTTATGAGACTATAAAATTGATGAGGTACTTAAATAGCTTGGAATTGGCTTCTTTTTCTTGGTATTATTGCCTAAACAATGCCTTCATTTAGACATAGTCTCAACTTAAGCTCGGGTTCAAAATTTTCATGATACTTTCTATAATTTACGCGCTACTTAAATGTCAGAGCACTCAAGTTTGCAATTTACTGCTTACGGTAATGTTATCCTTTGACAACTGGCCTTTACAGCCCCCCAGTCCGCAAATGCACTATGGCTTGAGAAGACTACTGTTTGATTGATTTGGAATATAACAGAATTCAGTTGATGAGTTTAAATTGTACAAGTGAAATAAGAAAGATTTTCCAACTTCTCTTATCATATCTTCTGGTTAATTTATCGAATTACAGGTTCACACAATGAACTCGCAAATTAAATTATCATCCATCTGAATTATTATTGATGCGAACGTTCTTCTGCCATGTTTTGCTGTGTATAGTACACTTCCGTTGCAGACATTGCTTGTATTGGATTTTCTCGAAGATTTAACACGGACATCTTTTTGTAAGAATAGAGATCGCTAGCTTCGTACATAAAGAGGCATGCCTGCTCAAATGCAAAGACAGAGGACCTCTGGACTGCACTCGAGGAGGGATCAGGTGAACCCGTGAACAAGCTAATGAATTCGTGGACCAAGCAGAAAGGACACCCTGTGGTTTCCGTCAAAATCAAAGATAACAAGTTAGAGTTCGAGCAGGTTCTAAAATGTTATATTTCTTTCAAGTTTTTTTTTTTGTCTTGTACATTACCAATCTTCATACAGCGAACCAGCTGCAGACTGACATGACTTTGATAAATAATGGCAGTCACAATTTTTGTTAAGCGGTTCCCATGGGGATGGACAGTGGATTGTGCCAATAATTTTTTGTTGTGGCTCATATGATGCGTGCCAAAGTTTTCTGTTGGAAACAAAATCCGCATCTATTGATTTAGAGGAAAATGAAGCATGGATAAAAGTTAATGTCGACCAGACGGGATTCTATAGAGTAAAGTACGACGAGGATCTTCAAGCCAAGCTAAGATATGCCATAGAGAATAAAATGTTATCTGCAACAGACAGATTTGGTAACTTTATTATTTCTTCGAATATTCGAACATCTTCCGCCCACCCCATTTTTCATCTCTCTTCTTAACCTAAAATTCAGGCTAACCAACTTGTGGCATGCTTGTAACAGGTATACTGGATGATTCCTTTGCTCTTTGTATGGCTCGCCAGCAGTCCTTAAGTTCTTTGCTCACTTTAATGGCGGCTTACAGAGAAGAACTTGATTATACTGTGTTATCGAATTTGATAAGTGTATGTTCAGCTATAACTCTACTCTCACTTTATATATATATATATATTGTGTCTGAACTTGGATTGGGAGAGAATCTTACTATGGGTTTTTGTTGAGATGATATATTCGTGACTGATTTTCCTCTCTTCATTGGCAGATAAGTTACAAAATTGCAAGAATTGCTGCAGAGGCTACCCCTGAATTGGTGGATTCCATAAAACATTTTTTCATCATTCTTTTCCAACACTCTGCAGAGTAAGTTCAGCTACTCTTATGCATCTAGCATAGCCTTGTAGGTAGAATTTTGGATTTACATTTTTACGGCTCTTACATCATGATAACAAATAAACCAAAAAGAAGAAGCTTCTTTGGCGAGGTAAATTAAATTCATTTCAAGAAATTGGAAGGACATACCAATTTTTCACCCGGATGTCTATTATCTATAAGATGGGTTCTCTTACTGGAAGACTGCTGAATTTATGCTGAAACTTACTCGTGATAATTTTCTTTTCAACCTTTTACTTCATGATGTATTAGTTGAAAAACTATCTTGATGATCTGTGTTGAGATTAATTTGTCTAGTTCTCTTTAAATGTGTAGTGAGAAGCCTCCTTAAGTGATGTCAAATTTTCAAGAGATACTTTCAGTCTTTGATAGACTCTTAGTGAAGTTTTAGATTTTAGACTACCTAATGTTCTAAAGAAATCATTTTCTGTTAAAAATTTTGTCAAGTTGTGATTGTGAAAAAGAGAGGCTCGGTCATTAGCTTTTTTGTTGCATTTTCATGGCAGGAAGCTTGGTTGGGAGGCCAAAGAGGGTGAGAGTCATTTAGATGCTATGTTGAGAGGACAAATTTTAACCGCCCTAGCAGAGTTCGGAGATGAACCCACACTGAGGGAAGCAAGAAGGCGCTTTCATGCATTCTTAAATGACAGGAGCACACCTCTCCTTTCTCCTGACATCCGAAAGGTAGTGCAATCTGATGCATTTTCTGTTGCTTTGTATTTCTTCACGTCCTACAGCCTCTGCATGCATTCTTTTACCTGATTTTACAGGCAGCCTATGTGGCTGTGATGCAAACCGTGAATGCATCAAACCGATCAGGTTTTGAATCTTTGCTGAGAGTCTACAGAGAGACTGACCTGAGCCAGGAGAAAACTCGCATTTTAGGTATTTAGATGTCATTTGGGCGAGTATTGCAACTGTCTGCTACTCATCTTGCTAAAGTCTCCCTTTTTTTGTCTCTGTAGAGTCATTGGACTCTTGTCCAGATCCAAATATCATCCTTGAAGTGCTCGGCTTCAGACTGTCTTCTGAGGTACTCTGGCTTGTGTACTAGTTGAACATACATATGTCATGTTAGTTCCTTGAAGTTTCCTTTATTCAGTTCACCTATTGTTTGATCATAAAGGGAGAAACTAAAGTTTCACGCCGTTGCTGTTAATTAGGTTCGCAGTCAAGATGCTGTCTCTGGGCTTGCAGTTTGCTGGGGAGGACACGAAACCACTTGGAATTGGCTGAAGGTAATTCCATTAATGCCAGCGGACCATATTGACTTCTTATTTATCTTACTTAAACGAGCCAATGATGCTTTCCTTGGATTTGAGCTGATATAACATAGATTGTTTTTGGCTTATTGCAAAAACTACAATTGAAACGAAGAATTGAGAGCATTTGTAACTTCTCCTATTCTTTATGTTGCTGCTTCTGGTTTTTCAAGAGTTTTTGCTTTTGCCTTATAATATTTGATGCTCTCTGCCTTATCTAATGTGGCATTCTTCTCTAATAGATCAATCATTGATTGCAGGAAAATTGGGAGTACATTGCAAAAACATGGGGTTCTGGGGTTCTCATCAGACGGTTTGTCGGTTCAATTGTCTCACCGGTATGTCATCCCATCACTTGCGCGCCCGTGTGGGTTCGTGTGGGTTCAAACATCTTAAAAGGGTGAAGGAGTTTTTCAGTAAAAGCGAACGAACAGTTAGCTCTGTACTCATGGCAAAAGTTGTGTGTTTTCTAGGACTGCATGTTAATGTCCTTCGTTACGGTATCTTTTCCTTCTGTCTGTCGTTATGCAACGAACGTGGTCAATTCCTTGAGTTACCCTGCTTTTTCATCATTTGTCTAGTTTGCATCATTTGAGAAAGCCAGGGAAGCGGAGGAACTTCTTTGCGACCCGCTCGCAGCCTTCCATTGCAAGGACACTGAAGCAGAGCATCGAGCGGGTGAACATCAAAGCACACTGGGTTCAAAGCATTCAGAACGAAGAATATATTGCCGAGACGGTGGATGAGCTGTTATATGGGAAGAGCTAGGATTCTCTTTTTTTATGGTTTGATGCTTAATGGTTTGTAAGGAAAACATGGAAAGTGATATTTCATCCTTGTTTATGCTTAACTTATCTCAATATTTGTGAATGTTATAAACAGGCTCATGCTTCAAGTGTCTGAATGTTCAATTCATTCTGCTACTACCCCCAAAGCGTAAAATTTGCCACTCTCAAACGTACATCCTCTGGAGGAATGAGCAAATTCGATTAACTCCAGCCGAGCCCAGTGCTTCTCTTTACCCTTTGATTAGCCAGTGATGAATGGCTAATGAAAATATCATTGCCCAAATCCAGTAATACAACAGTCTATGGGTACTCTCTTATGGCTTGCACTGCAAGAAACTTAATATGGTGTTCTATTGCAGATGAGCACTGCTAAAACATCGAAAAAATTAACTAGTTGAGCTTATCTTTCTCTGCACTCGCAAAGTAACCCAAAAGTATGGCATTGTGAACATGGAAGATCGTGAAAACTCTGGGAAGAGGTATCCGCCAATTTCAGGCTAGTTCTCAGCATCAGAATTGTTCTTTCAATTCATGTACCACGCATTATTAACATAACACAATCCTCATTGAACCCTCCAGATCTACCCAACTATGATGAATGTAATTGCTCGCAACGTCAAAACAGCGAGGTCATCACGATCTCAGTCACTACAACCAATATTAGCTGCCATGTACAGAAGCCAGTAATAGGCAGTGTGTAGCAGGGGAGCATGTTCCCACAGTACATTAAGAACAATACTCTCTGTAAATCGTAAAGCCCGGGGTAAAAACATAGGGGCTAACCTTATCCGACCTTACGCAGCTTTATATACTACAGTCAAAGAACAAGAATCAATATTAAGAAGCCGGTATACGAATCATGTCTTGCTCTTGAACTTCCTTTGAGCTTTCAAATCTACAACGATCACTGTGATGTTGTCCTTGCTTCCCTTTTGGAGAGCACATTTGGAGAGGTACTCAGCCGCCGCTTGAGCTGCGGGGTCCACCACCTCGCCCCTATTGGGAAGATGCGTGACCCCATTCTTCTTGTGCCATAAAAGTAATCTCTTTCGAGCCAAATCACATACCTCCTCATTTGTCATCACATCCCATAAACCATCACTTGCCAAAACAAGGCATTCGTCTTCCCTTGTTCGGGGAACGAACATCACTTCTGGTTCTGGGATGATCCAAGGTTTCAGGTATCTATCACCTACAGCCCAAAAAGATAGTCCCACTCAGTAATCAATCAGGTAGCACACATATCTGTTTGGGGATTTCACATCTATCTGACCACTAGATTGTGTCAATTCATGGTCATTTTATGACCTTAGGTCAAGTTCTAGTATTGCAGAATCCTGAATGAATATGAAATTTCATATTTCAGAGTAGAAAGACTGAGCACAAATGATCCTCCAATCGGAACTCCCAACCAAAAAGCATGTGAAAATCAATTTATAACTGGAACGGAAGCCAATAAACTCCTTCAAGACAATCAACATTGACTAAAACACAGAACTCCACAGAAGAGAATCCTAAGAAAATTTGTAGAGTTGAGATGCTCAATTAACAGAGTGGAGCCAGAACAAAGTCAATTCCAAAAAGTGAGGACAATATCTAGCGGCCTTTGTCTTTGCAAGACGAGATTAAAAAAAGAATAACAAGACTAAGACCAAACAAAGTCTGGGGTCACAGGTAAACAGTACACTTATTACAACATAAGCTCATAAATTTTGATGGACCTTTGATATAGCACTGGATGGTTTCTACTTTCAACATTCAACACAGAAAGAGTTCTATATCAATTTTTTGGACATACTTTTAACCTAAACATGTAAAGAAGGAGAGACTGGATCAAAGATAGAGATTATCATCACAAGAACTCCAACTTATTGCCAGCAAGTAAAGGGACATTTTGCTAGGATAGGATCACATTTATTTCCTAACTAAACAAGCTGAGTACAGCCATTAGATCCATATTGATACGCAGACTTCCTCCACAGGTTAGCTCTTCAACATCATGATCATGTTAAGATAAAAAAGTCGGCAATTCAAGTCCCATCTAAAGTGGGAGACCAAGGGAACAGGAAAAAATCAAACAGACAAATCAAGCCCTTTTTACAGGTAAATATAATATCAAAAAGAGGCTACGAAAAAGTTTCTTACCAATAGATCTTGACATTGCCAGAACACCAAAGACACGATGACCGTTCCACTGAATCACCTTTCCTCCGGCTGCTTCGATCCTAGCATATTCATCTTCCCGATTTGGCTGCCAAAGCATGATTAACCAAAATTAAATTAAAAAACTAACACACTTCAATCATGTAAATGCTCAGTAGGAGGTTTCTACCTTATGATCCACTGAAAGTGCAATGGTTTCTTTTCCACGATAAAGAACTGCTCTGGAATCTCCACAATTTGCCACAACTATATGTGATGAACAGATCATGGCAACAACAGCAGTAGAGCCAACTGTCTCCGGGGCAACAGGTTCAGTGCTGGATTTGCCACTGACTTCTGCATCAACCTTAACAAAGCACTTTGTGAATGCCTTCCTCCATAATTCTTGGCACCCATCCATTAAATTGCCATTAGTTAAGTGATCCCTGACACACTCTATTTCCTCAGCCAATGCCGAATGAACACGCTCTCGACAGTAATTTGCAACCTAAAAATGAACAAAACAACTCAATAAGTAAAAAAAATTGTAGAGGTACAATTTTTCTTTTATAAGTTGCTTGCTAAAATATTAAGAAAATACTCCGAAACAGACAACCCGGAAAGAAAAGGGTAGATTAATCAGGACTAAAAGATGGAAAACCTTGGCTGAAAATTATTCAGATAAAACATAAAAATGAAGTACCTGCAAACCTCCATGTCCATCATAAACTCCGAAGAAATGAGCAGTCTGCTCACTCACATAATCACTGATGCCATCAAGGGCCGGACCACCAACCAGCATCTGGATAGGAATCTTTAGAAACTGAGGCACAATTGCGACTGCATCTTCCATCTCAGGTCTCCTGCCGCACAGCGAAGTGAATCCCCAAAGGGGCACATATTCCACCTCAAAAACACTTCGGCCAACAGTCGAATTCACTTGTTTGCCTAGGGGCAACTGAACTACAACAGCAGAGGATTGGGAACTCAAACTGTTCCTGATATCTTCCTCGAGGCTTACTGCAACAGAGAGAGGTCCATTGGTCATCTCTCTCTCTACATTCACCTCCTCCACTTCAGGCGCCTTGGCAAGAATATTGACACTGCAAACACTCTTCTCAACATCTAAGCACCTAGGTGTTTCTATTTCAGAATTAGCATCAACAATTAGGAAATCTTCTGCACATAAGCTACTAGTCTCACTTGTCACTGAAAGAGAACACGAACTATCAAGGAATCGATCACCCTCCAATGATAAGGAATCATCTTCGCTTTCTTGGGCAATCACATCACCGGTAGCCATCCAGTCAGTTTTGTCATCAGTCATCATATCCAGCAAAGGTATTTCGTTACCTTTTTCCTCTTCTGGAACTGACACTGCTACAATCCTAACCTCATTATCCAAATCACCACAGCTAGAGTCATCTTCTTCACCAGAAACCACCTCTGTTGTATCCTTCATCACAGAATCGGACAGTGAACCCGAAGTATTCGCCATCAAATTTAACCTTGACATATCCATGTTGCTTACCCTTATTGTATGACCAGAGACAGAGTTATCCACTCTAAATAGCACCAAATCCGCCAGAGACATCTCCTACATCAAAATCCTTCGCCCAACCAAAGAAAAAGTCTCCCTCAAACCCCTCAGAAAACAAACAACCTTCCATTTTTCAACTAAATCATCAACTTCATCACTCTCTAAGAAATATTCAGAAAGATCATCTGCACTATTCAATTGTCCATTTTCCATGCCCAAGAGCCAACACCAGAGAAGAAGCTAGTCCATGCTTGCCGACATTGAAGTTGGTGAAAAGTGTTGAGAAATGCAAAAGGGCAAGTATATCTGGCCCTGTAGAGAATTTAAACCAGACAGGTACGGTAGACCTCTAATAAAGCCTTATCAACTTCCCCTTCTCTGGAGTCTTCTTTATCCACATCCATCAACTACAATGAAAGCGAAATAACCAGAAAAGAAAGGATGGTCTTAAATCCTCAAAGCAAGGATTGCAGAACAAAACCCGATAATTGAAACCAACCACTTATCTCCAAACACAAGAAAGAGAAAGTGAAAGGGTCATGAGAAAGTGAGCCAAGAAAAGGGTAGAAGTCTCAAGAATCACAGGGAAACCCTAAAAAGATATTGCCCTTTTCCTCTTACTACTTGAGTTCCCTGGATCTGAGGCAACCCACTTCAACCTATTGCAAATTGACTCTCTCTCTCTCTCTCTCTCTCTCTCTCTCTCTCTCTCTCTCTAACCTCTCTTTTCTGTCTCTCCCATATGTATCACAATTAAACAAGAAAAGGAACTCGTAGGAAAGGCAAAGAAGACTTGCTACCAAATTTCTTCAACTGTAAAAAGCGCCTCCTCCGCACTCTCTCTCTCTCTACACCTCTTGCAGAGACCTCTAAAATCTGAAATCTTAAAGCCAGAAGCTTCCAGGGAAGAACCACGCAACCAGGCTCGAACGTTGCCAAGAATCACAATACAACAGCTCAAATACGATCACAACAGTTAAAAGAACTCAACTTTCACTCCTCTCTCTTTTTTCGAGAACTGAAAGGGAAAGGAACCACAGAGGAACTGAAGCAGCAGCGGGTGAAATAATAAAGGGAAGATATTAAAATGGAGAAAAAGAGGAGACCCAGGAGACAGAGAGAGAGAGAGAGTGCGTGTGTTCAGAGAGAGAAAGAGAGAGATATGTTACACGTGTCGGATCTGGAAGAGCAAGTTAAAGCGTCTCCACCCATTTTCATCCCATTTTTGCTTTTTCTTTCTCCAATCCGGTGTCTGTCCCTCTCTCTCTGTCCATTTCCATCCTTTGCCTTGCTTGAAGGGACCTTCTTTGCCTTTTGTGTGCACACAATCAAAGTAGGAAAACAATGTTCCCTTGGGTTGATAGGTTTTGCCCATTATTGTCAGACACTAGAGTTCCTTTGGCAGATGTGAAAATTCCTGAAGCAAGCATCTTTTTCTTTTCATATGGGAACTGTTCACTTCTATTTCTCCTTCTCTGGGCAAGTCAAATCCGTTGGGTGGTTCGCTTTCTCTCACCAGCATGATCTAACGTATCTGGGATGGTTCCCTTTCTCTATATGAACACCTTAATCGGACACTTTGTGGGTATCATTCTTAGGGTCTCGTGGGCTTAGTCACAGCTTTCTTTTATGCTAGACTTATATCTCAATTTTCTTCTATATGCGTTTAAATTTTAGGTCGGGCAGACACGTCATCTAAAAAGTACCTTAAATAGTTAATTGTGTAAAATATATAGATCTTGATCAATCGTCTTTTCGTTACTATCCGATTCGCATCCTCATGAAATCTTTCGTATTATTTTCATGCCCATCTTTTTATCCAGAAAATTCATATATAGTTTTAGACAGATTATTCTTATTCCAATCTTCTCTCGCCACTGACCTCTTAAAAGAGAAATTCTCCATGACTCCAATCCACGAAAAGGAGGAGTCACTTGTTATCATTGCTGTCGTTATTGCCATTGGCATTTTCACCTTTCTCATCACTGTCATAAGATCATGTATTACCCCCCCTCACATGCAACCCAAATAATTTGAACCCCAGAGAAAAAAGAAAACTCTTTGGCGTGTGCCCATCGCTGGTGAGCACATGGTGCCCGAGCAATCAGCCCGCAATCAGATAAAACTCCATCACCGGTCAAAATCACTTTTAGAAAAGACTGATTAGAACAGTCTCTTGGTAACTTCTTTTGGAAAGGGAGCTTTTTCGCTGCTTTTATCAAACGAGGAGATGGAAACAAGAGGAATTCCATGGGTCGAAGGAAAAAGGTCCTTTGTCTGTTTCTAGAAGTAAATTAATAAGCAAAAAGATAGGAGTTGATGGTGGGGAGGCATGGGCTCCCCCCTCGTGACAACGTCTGCAGTGAAAAAGAAAGAGATTTTTGATGTAATCGTCAGTCTTTCTTACGAAATTAGACACTGCTTTCTTTTGACTTGGGTTTGTATTATATTGGGTGCTGAGAGAGACTTGGCTTTGCTTCTAGATTGAAAAGTCAAAGCCTGGCCTGATTTGTGATGTCTGTCTGGATATAATAGCAAAAGATTGGCTTCGAAATGGGAGTAATTAATTGGATTTCTTGAGGGGCAAAAGGGCGAGAAGATCGAAAGGATAACAGACTCGAGCCAAGTCGATGATCGACCTAAATTATATAAATATAAGGTATTTGTTGGGAAGTATTTGTTTATTACGTGACAATCTTATCGCGCTCTAGGTGAGTTTCCACCAGATTTTTATATGATTTAGCGGTTTCCTAGTTTTATAAAATAAAGGGTGCATTTAATTTTCCACGTTTTGGTGAACTTCACCCTTCTTTTCTGGTCAAAGTTTGACCCCAATTCTAGTATAAACAGCTGAGGTGCTCCTAGAGATTCAAAACGACTAAAGATCCCAAGGTCCTCTGTTTTGCATTTTTAAAACCAAAAGTGTTTCTATAATATACCTAATACCATATCAATTCTATACGTAACTCTAGACCCAAATACCCAAACATATAGAATTTGTATCGAAATGACTCGTGTCACTAGTAAGTCTCAAAATGCTTAAGTTAATTGATTAGGATCTAAGTCAACAAAGATGAAGTCATTCCGGATTAAATATTTCAAGGGCGAAAATTTTCCTTAATATTTTGAAGGAAAAGTACTTAAATAGCAAAATAATAATAAAATGGTATGTAAATTGAAATACTGTATCTATGTATGTATGTATATACATATATAATAATATTTTGGTCCAAACTTGTCATTTTCACAGAAAGATTTGCTAGATCCATGGGCCCCGTGGAGTATGGAAATACGGCGAAAAGTTCCAATTTTTTTCTTGGCCAAATACAAACCGAAAAAATAAAGTCAGATTCACGTTCTGTAAACTGGCCAATGGCGCACCCGACTTTGATACCACAGAGGAAGTCATTCTCTTTCTTTTGGATTGCCAACCTGGTTCTTTAATTGAGCTTCACGTGCTGGGGAAGGAGGCAAAAAAAAAGCATTTTGCTTAGAGTTGGGACCAACCAGGCACCCTTTCTCCACTTCTGGAGGATTCCATCAATCTATATGTCTAAAAAGATAATGTCAACACAGCCAATGACCCAACCACCCCTTGGTGAAGTCAAGATGATGCAGCCTTAGCTCAGCAATTTTAGAAACTAAACAAGAAAAGGAGATGCCAATGCTTGGCTTCGAAAGGCTCGGTAGCTCACGTTTGTCATCCGATTGAAGCGGGATCATCGGCATCGGGACTAGGGGATTTAAAAGAAAATTCCATGCACTTGACCCAACCTCTATCGAATGGGCCAATCACCGCATGTCTCCGAAAGAGCGGGGCAAAACGATTAGGGGACAAAGCCGATGCAGACAACATCGAAGAAAATTTCATAGCATTGATGCTTCCAACAACTTCAGATGTTCAAAAAGAAGGGCAACGCTCAATAGGTAAGTTCATGATTAGTAGTGAAGTACCAGAAACTGCCACTAGAGAAGGCAAGGGTGTCACTATACCAACCTGGGCAGTCAGCACATGTTTGATCACCATCTCTGTTCTAGAATGAATATACAAACTCTCTAATGAAAACCTCCTTAGTGCCCACCGGTTCATCTACCACGGCTAAAAGAGACGAAGGCAACAGCAGCACGGAGAAAATTGCCATCTTGCTGGTTCATGGTAACATAGCATCGCCTGATGCTTCCAGCATTTGCACCTCCATCTCGTCGGTGCTCACCTTGGAACCGTGTGGAGCCCTAGGATCTCCTGCATGCAACAGACAAGAGGTCAATAATCAACGAAGGAAATAGAAATCACGGTATTGGATGAAGAACCCCATTTGAGTAAGGGTTAAAAATAGTAAGACACATGACTTCAATAAAACACCCGACTGACATTATTCCCAATACATACAGGGAGTGTACTTGTACAGAGTGCAAACATCCTCCAATGATGCGCATTACCAAACAAATCATCAGCTCACAAAAAGTGGTATAGACATCCGCATATAAAATTAAAATACACCTAATGAATGACCTTTCTTCTTCCTTACTTGGCAAGAGTAAACAAATTACGTTTGCCACATTAAGCCTCATTACCTTTCCTCCAGTATAATACCAAAAGATAAATACATGCCCTTGGATGCAATGAAACGAAAAAATGATGCATCTTTGTGCTTCCCCTCCTCGCTTCACGGTTAATACCTCAAACTTGTAGCTATCTATGAAGTGCTCAGAAATAAATAAAAATTTGTAGTCATTAGCTCCATCGCCTTAACTAGACCAATAATAGCTGACCTTCTCGAGCCTGGTAAATTTTTTATGGGTTTCAAGAACAACTAAACTATTGGCATTTCAGCCAAAAACTAAAAAACTATGGGCACGAACAGTTACACAACAGCATAAGTTATGGTGGTTGTTCCTCTTCTATTCTCCAAGCTTCTTCCAAACAATAAAAGGGGTAATCTCTCAAAACCTTAGTTGGCTTTTTTCCATTTGCCCAAGGCTACTCAACAGAAAGCCGATATAGAAGCCAAAGCAGATCCTATAGTTTGGAAGTATTTTTTGAGGTCAAGCCCTAATTTTCGAAGATGAGCTGCTTGATGAAACATGAAATTGCATTCTCATTTTCACTTTAAGATGTCATATTTTAGCAATGCCTTGTTTAAACTGCGTTCTGAACGTTATGCACACCTCAAAGAACTGACTTACCTACTATAGAAAGAATAGCCCGTCCCATGTCTCAGTAGGCACTCTAAACCAACAAAACAATGTTACCAAACACTTCTCATCATTCCTCCTGATTTTTGCCTCCTTATTCCGCTCTACTCTATTGAATCTTCGGGCATTATCGGCAAACTATTTATGCTAGGGAGCTGCTCATGGTTATTTAGGATATATTATCGCATATGTATCTGGCTACAGTCCACCTGATAGGCTACTAAATGTGAATACAAATCAGAGCAAACATGAACCATGAACTAAGAAGCAAGAATCCATACCAAAAGCACGACGCAACCCCTTCACAGCATCAAAGTTCTTGTATGTATAGCCAACGAAGCTTAGATCTTTGGGTGTCAAAAGCAGCTGGAACTCATGAAAGACAAGTTTAACAGAGATTTCAGGAGATGGAAGTAACTTCAGGCAAGACTGCAGAGGGTCATAAAAAATAACACAAAAGGTGTTTGTTTAAGCAGTCAAACCTTCCGGGAGGGTCCTGATCCAGTTCTTGAAGGTGTTGGAGGATCCAACTAATTCAACATCCAAAAAGCAAGTAATTATTATAGAATATAATGACTTATAAAACAGATGAAGTAAAGAAATCTCTAATGATTGATAATAATGAAACTTGGAAAAGAAAATGCTGAAAACATGGAAGGAGTTTAGCAGTTTAGCAGCACTAATAAAATTAAATAAAATGCAACAAGGTAATTCTACCGGTAGTCTTGATAAATTACCAAACAGGAGTTATCTTAAGCTGAAAGTACTCTCGGTGACATTAAAAGAAACAGTTCAATCTTTACTTCGTCAAATTTCATGAAGTTCTGAGTGTCAAGCTCTCCATTGACCTCTGGTTTGAATGCTGCCTCCATTTCATAAAGTTTATCCCACTGGACAGAGCTGAACCAAGGATGAGCCTAGTACAATGAAACTTGCTTAGAGAGAGTAAGTGACAACCAAAAGACTGATCAATTCAGATAATTACTTTGATTTGCTCTGATCCTCCAGAACCTAGCCTATGCTCAGCATCACAAAGCAACCGACAAATGAGATCCTTTGCTGCAGGGGACAATCTTGCATCTTCCGGAAATTTCAATTGATTTCTCCAATTAACAATCTGACAACATTGGCAAAATGTGTAAGAAAGATCTGTCCTAGCATTCCCTCAAGAAAGATCTGTCCTCGCATTCCCTCCTTTTTTTGGGGCCACCTCCTCACATTCCCTCCTTGACGTTCCACATAAGTGCATGTGAGCATTACAAATTCACGATAGAGAAGGTTTTAGATATCATGAGTTGGTTATTAACAACTAATTAACCCAGTATTTCTCACTTGATCCTTCTTTTGCAGGGGAATGATGAAAGACTAGCAAGTATCATACAAGTATCTAAACGTCAGATAGCCAAATGATAGAAGCTCAGTATCACAAGAAATTACCTTTCTGCATGTAGTTAGTGGGTCATCTGAGTAGAAAGGTGGATATCCAACAAGCATTTCATACATAATTGCTCCAAGTGACCACCTGAAACCCAAGAAAGGTTAAATAAATAGGGACCAGAAATCAAAACACAAATGGAATGAGGAAGGATGCAATGAAATTCCACATTTGTCAAGAAACGATTAATCTGACTGGAAACATAATTAAGAGACAAGAAACCCTTGGCATGTGCAAGTCATAATTTGGAATATAACCTGGTTACCTGAAAGTGAATGTATTGCAGAAGAACAAATGCAGAGATATAAAAATTAACTATTGTGACATGACAACAATATGAAGTCAACATTCATGTCATAATGAAACTTCATTTAATAATTAAAAAAAAGGACCAGCGATGGATGAGCACAATACTTACCAATCGCACTCCATGCCATATCCTTTCTTCAGTAGTACCTCTGGAGCAATATAGTCTGGTGTTCCAACTGTTGAAAAAGCCTTCAAAACAAGATGGTAAAAAGCATTAGAGTTTTCATGACAATTTTCATGAAAACTTCAGATCAAACCTGTGTGTGTGCATGTGCGTACATGCATCCTCAGGAACACAGTAACTGCATTACTTCTAATGAATTGATTTGAAAACCATGAAACATCAAGTTTACAAGAAAACACTTCTGTTTCTTCTGAACAAAAGCAGTCAGGAAAAATAAAAGCAAGATGGTTTAAGAGAATGGTTAATTATTATTCAAGTTCTTAAGGACCAGAATGGAAAAGCGTCACTCTAGGTGACTGGAACTTATTCTGTCTTCGCCAATATGTTCTGCAAACGTGCTATACAGGTCAATAAGATGAACCTTACCATTGGTTTTCCCCAGAACCATGATCTGACTTGCAATTGGTCAATGGTTAGAAGAAACGCACATATGAAAATGAAAGAAAAAGAAATAGGTTTTCAAACTTGCATGCTGTCAAATTTTAAGGGGATATCCTTACATTCAAAAATTGAATATTCAAGGTAGTATCCATACCAAAGTCCTCCTGTTCATCTGCCAATGCTGAAGCTGTTCATGAGGGCTCCTCCAGCTCCTCCCATAGTTTGTACCAGTTGAACAATGATCAATATCCATTGGCTCTGCCAATTCTCCATCTTCCATCATCTTATTTTCATGAATAGCAGATAAAGTTGTACAATCAAGAGGCTTGCAAAGGCCAAAGTCAGAGAGCTTCATGTGACCATTTTTGTCGAGGAGAAGGTTGTCAGGTTTGATATCTCTAAAACAAAAAGAACGTGAACAAGTGAGAAAAGATAACTCTTCAAACTCAAACCAGACAGCTCTCAACCTGTGGAAGTGCAATCCAATGTATGATGTTGTCTCTGTTTTCTAACCTGTGCACGTAGTTATGTTTATGAATGGATTCTATTGCCAGAACACTTTGAGCAATGTAAAATCTGGCCACGTCTTCGGATAATGTGTCTTCCCTAATAAGCAAGGTCATCATATCTCCACCAGGCAGATATTCCATAATCAAATATAAGTACTCTGCATCCTGAAATGAGTAGTATAGTTTTACAATGAATTGGCTGGCAACTTCTGCCAGCAAGTTCCGCTCTGCTCTCACATGCTCCACCTACAATTATCATTATATCAGTATTTTTTTTTTCATTATATCAGTACTTCAGCAGTATAAAAACTTGAAATATGGAACCTCAGACAGACATGATAGTCACAAAGGCAGTATGTTAGAAAAGATGTCAAACCCAGAAAGATAGCTAAATAGGTGGCCAATCATTTTTAAAAATCAGGTGCATAAGTTCCAGCATAGTAGTTTGATAAACTATTGATTGACTCATGCAAACTAAGTTAAAAGATCATTGGGTAGGCAAACAATTGAAACACAAATAATTTAAAATATACAAGGAGCTCAAAGAAAAAATTTACTGGAATCAGTTCCCAAAATGTGAAAGCTTCTTCTTGCATAGAACATAATACAGTTTCTCACGTGCTCATGAGTATTGACCTATTTCCATATGCACCCAGAATCATTCTTAATGAGGAATGGTCACTAGCTGGTCTGTGAGTCATGACATGTTACGAGAGCCATTGAATTACTAGCATAAAGATCTAGCAGCTTATATATCCATTATGCAACTTAATCCCATCAAACTTCATTTCAGGCTGCCTCTATATGTGGTGGTGCCTTAAAAATCTGTCAATTTTATGGGTGACATGTTGCAGCAGAGAAAAAGTGGCAAAAACATGGTGGCAACACAAAGCTCCAAGGCCTAGTAAATGAATTTGACATGTGTTTTTCTTTTTTTTTTTTTTTTTGTATGTTCTAATATAACTCTCAACTCACTCTCTAATTTTTTCTCTATCTTTTTGCAGAGCATAGGAGTCAAACTCCACACTTGAAACTAATCGTCCCCACCCCCAACCCCCCTGAGAAGGTGGGGACTCAAACTCCCCATCTATCTCTCCCTTCCCATGTGGGAAGGATGGCCACTGGGGCAACCGCTAGTGGTGAATTTGACGTGTGCTTAACAAGTAATAAAACAACGGACAGTTTGATTCTAAGATGCTCATTTGGAGGCAAGGCCACATGTTAGTGTTAGCTAGTGACATGCCAATAAGACTTTATCAGGAATATTATTTAACATGTATAAACCGTATTTTACTTAAGTAGCTCATGCAAACAAATCATTAACAGTAGAACAGTGAGCCGTACCGCACTTACATCAACAGTTAAAATGTCTCATCTCACCTGCCCCCTCTTAAGCATTTCGGATTTCTTTAACTTCTTCATTGCATATATATTGCCAGACTTCTTCTCCCGACATAATCGCACCTGAAATCGAGAAAGTGCGCAAAACATGGTTCAGCTCACAATGCATTGGGAGACATTCAAAGAAGGATAAAGATGCAGATAAACATTCATTGATTGACTTATCTTACCTCGCCGAAAGCTCCCCTTCCAATTATTGTCAAAAGCTCAAAATCATCCACACAGATTTTGTTCCTTTTGAGTCGCATATATTCTGTCTCTTTCCGCTCCAAATCTTTTATCAGATTGACTCGCACTTCCTTGGGAACATCTGAACAAGCTAATTTTCTTTCCAACACCCATCTCCTGCCATATAAGCTTGTAAATTAGGCACTTTTTTTATGCATCTCGAATCAGGATTCCACCAACATGTAATGATCACACTCATAATTGCACACGTCAATCCCCCAAAAGAATACTCGAGATCGATGACTGAAAATTGATGACATCCACTCGTGCATCACACCACGAACTCATGCCTAACAATGCAGACTTTGAGTCTCATGCAAAGTACGGAAAAAGGATAAGGATAGAGATGCTTTTATTACGATTATGAACATGACTGACAAAAGAAAAGAAAATAGGGAGATATACTACAAGAAACTCAAATAGACCATTTTCTCTCTACCAAAAATCTTCTCAAAAGACGCCTCAATAAGCTGCACAAACACAAATCGAATGCTCTCCACTTTCACTAGACAGGTCCAGTAGCAGTGATGAAAAGCAGACTAAAAGATTTGGCAAAATAAAATGATTAACCTGACAACCCACGATATCATCAGTAGAGGAAAAGAATCAGTCTTTCTTCAGTTCCTATAAGATAATAATTCCTCATTCTGCACATCTCGGCATACCCTAAACTAAACCAAAATCGGTAAGAGCTTTAAAGATCGAACCATCAAGACAATTCATTTAAGCCCAAATCACAAGCTTGAAGTTTCCTTCTACCTGCCTCCAAAAAATCTAGTACTCAAACTGGGCTTCCTCCAGTTTCCTACATTTTCTTGACAACCAAACAGATCATAACCAAAACAATGAACCAAACGATCTGAATCTCATGCCGTCAACTGTTTTGCAAGTTAGAGATACACGGTACACTCGCTGTACACGAACTTTCCTCAACTCAATTCTTCTCCCGAGCAAAATCATAATCTAAGATTTTCGACTTTTCCAGCTACCCTCGTTTCTTTTATACATTCTCCCCGCAACCGAACAGAGCATCAACCAAGAAAAAAAGAACCTACGAATTATCACGCTTGTTTCCCCCCATTTTCGAGCATTACCTTTCTTTCCGTTCTTGAATGTTCTTCATCTGGGTCCTGTAATGGTTCTCTATGTACTGCTTCGCGGCAGCCACCTTCTCCATGGTCAAGCTCGAGCCCAGCACTTCCTCTCCGCCGTTCTCGCCCTCCTCCTCCACTATGTCCTCCATGATCTCCTTCTTCACAGGCATAAAAATCGTACCTTTCCGGCAAAAGTACAATCTTTACTAGATTTCACTCGTGCCCTTTTGCTGATGAGCTCTCAATCCGCATAATCCTCCCTACCCACTCCCCTATATATGCTTTTTTAGCTTTTTATGGTCTGACAAGAGCTCCCTCCCCTCTCTCTCTCTCTCTCTATCTATCTCTCTCTGTGTAAAGTGTGACCACTTTCCTGTTGCTCCAAAAGGAAAAAAGATGAATGCCCTCACAGTAGATTCTTAAGTGTACGCCTTAATTGCAGCAACTCGGGGTGGGATGAAATGATGCAAGGAGGGGAAGAGGGTTTAAAGAGCAACCCAAGATCAATCTACAGGCCAACTCACACCTTCCCTCTTTCCTTGTGTTTTTTTCCCTTTTCTGCTGCTGATTTCCAACTCAGAATGTTGAGACGCCCCCCCTCCCACATTATTTATCTCCTCCAGCACCACCTTTTTCTTTTTTTTTATTCCTTTTCCCCCTATTTTTTAAATACTGTCCAGCTTTGTTTATTGTCTCCTGAAAAAGTGGGGAGAGAAAAAAAAAGGGAAAAAAAGAAGAAAACAGAGCATTTCTTGTCAGCTGTCTGGCATCCCCTCATGCTTTAAGACGACTCAATTTGACCCTCAATCCACCGCAAACTGAACTGGCAATGTTTGCATCGGAAACTTTTGAGGGGGATGCTTTCTAGATTTTTTGTCCCCGGGCACGAATATTCAGTTTTATAATACTAGTGACTGAGATACATATATTTTTAATGTCAATAATTGGTATAATCTCTGAAACACTCAAACGCGACAATAGTTGTCTTCAAATTACCAGAATATATATATATATATATATATATATATATATATATATTTTGTTTCCTTGCCAAAGGTAGGCATTAATCGCAAAAACCCGTTTTTTATTAGGATTTTATTTAAGAGTATATTAACAGGCAACGATTAAAATAAGAAAAATAAGGAAGGCTAGTAGACGCGAGGACAGAAAAAATGGGTTTATTTATGTTAAACAATTTCAATGTTTATTATCTTTGGTAAATTTGAAAAGCTAAATTTCAAATGATGCAGTCAAAAGAGTTTAAAAAACAAAAGCAAAAAAAGAACACTTACCCTATAACAATTCTCGACAAGCAAGCTAACTTGTATATGATAAATAAAGCTGACTAATAATGTGTCGATTCCATATTGGATGCTTAAATAAGCCAATCATACGTAACACCAGTCTCCCTTATTTCAACACTCAATTATAAAAAAGAACTTTAAAAAATCAGTAAGATTTTTCTGAGCAGATCTTAAAAGTTCTCAAAAGCAAAAAATAATAAATAAAAAAGGAAAATATCTTAATTTTCGGATGAGGTGTCTTTCTTTCTTTGTAGTTGCTGCTTACATTTCATTAATCAACTAAGGATTGGCTCAATTATCATTTTCCCACTTTTGGCCCCACAAAAAGAGAAGGAGGATGGGGTGTTGGCGATTGGGTCCACGCGCGGTTAGGTGGTGGGCCTTTTTTGGGGGAAGGGGGGAGTCGCAGTCAGGATCATGAACTTTCACCCCATTCTCAATTTCTCAGTAGTCGGACTGCGACGTGTCGATCCCTCCATGTACTAACTTTCCCTCGCTCTGCTCTCCCCCCACGCGCCAGCGCCGGCGTTTGATTCTCAAATTCCAAAATTTAGGCCGCACTTTTGAGCTCCAAAGTTCGTTAGGCATGTGCAAATACCATTTGAGAAATTCTTTTTTCATAGCTCTCGGGAGATGCAATTGCATTTTCAAAGACTTTTAGGCCAGAGTAGGTCGAGAGTTACTTTGAGGTTTGAGTATTTTCGAGGATGCGAATAGACCTCTTTTTCCTTTCCGGTTTTGCCCTTTTTATAGTTTTCATAATAATGGAAATGCTTTCGAAAATCCTAACGCTGCCGATGAAAGCCTTAGTCATCGGCGAGTGGCTAGCAAGTCTAGCGGGACTAGATCTAGCCACCAACCACCGATTTGGCTCGCCAGTAGCTTGAGTTCCACTAGTAAAACAAGAAAAAATTCTTCATCGAATGTTTTTTTTTTCCCAAATGATATTAAGTCAAAGTTACTTTCTAATATATTTTTAAATTACACTTTACCAAACATCATTTGCATCTAGAAAAAAGCCCTTTCACCTAAAATCCATTGCATGTTCCCAAAGGCTTTCCCCCAAAATATGTCCAAAGGCAAGAATATTCTTAAGACGAACAATAGCGAACTAGATCGTCATATATTCAAATGTAAATGTGTGATTTGGGATAAGCACAAAGAAAAATGAGATATGTGAACCCACCCCGCTATGGCGAGATGGTTTGGGCTTTTCCCCCTCTAATTGCGAAAGGAGGAGGTTCAAGTCACTACGTGCGCATTGCGCAACTTAAGTGCGGCGTCGTGGGAGGTGGGTCCCTTTCTGTGCTTGTCGCCCTGCGTTTACGTCGCCAGGTTCATCGTACATGCTGCTTTAGTCATAAAAAAAAAAAAAAAAGATACATAAGATTTTTACATATGAAGATCAACGCAAATTAATAGACAACTCATTAGATTTTTACATATGAAGATCAACGCAAATTAATAGACAACTCATTGCTTCGAGTCGATTTCAAAGTTCCAATCGGCTTTTAAATTCGAAGCTAGGCCTAGTTGGGACGAATGCGTTAGAGGGGAGGGTGGAATTTCATAGTTTATTGTATTTGCTTGTGCAGCATGGGTCATGTGTGCTCGAGGTATTGCATTTTGCAATCAATGTCATGAGGCCCTTCTTCCAATAGGGAATGTGCCCAGGTGAAATTAATTGATTCCCAACAAGATTTTCTTTGCTTGTCTAATCAACGACGCATGCACAATTACCTTTGCACGGGGGACCCATGATCTAACATATCAATCGTGTATATGATTCGAGTGCCAATTGATTATTGATTTGAACTACTCGATTGCACCACGCCTTTTTATTGATATTTTATTTATCAGTTGAAATTGCACTACCCATCCCATCGGGTGCAAATCCACAGTCCCCAATTACGAGGTGCATGACAACCACTTATTTCTGTTCTAAAAACAAATTTTCTATTCCAAATTTGTTTTTGAAATAGAAGTCAATTTGATAAAATTATTCCAATTTTCTATTTCTAAATTTATTGTTAAAGTAGGTTTGGAATATAAATTAAAAGTAAAAATTTTCTACTTCTCTATTTCTGGAATAGAAATGAGAAATAAAAATTATTCTCATCGTTCGTCAATTGATCCTTCATCCGTCGCTACCAACCACCGTTTGTTAGTCGCTCGCCGCCGCCATTACCGGTCACCGGTCGTTGACCCGCCACCGCCACTGCCAGTCGTCGACCACCCATCGCCAATCGCCCGCCGCCGCTGGGCCGCCGGCGGCCGTGCCACCGGTCGCCGATCGCCCACCGGCCACGATCACCGCCGTCCACCGGCCACCACCGTCCGAAAGGAAGAAATTTTGTGTCGTTATCAAGCGAATTTCTATTTTTAGAGCAGAAATTTTGTGTCGTTATCAAACAGTTATTTTTGCTTAGAAACTCTTCTAAAAATAAAAATATAAAAATATATTTCTCTTCCAGAAATCAATTTCTAGCGAGGATGGTTATCATTCACCCCTTATAGTCCCCTCAGCTATTTACAAGCACGAGATGACAATATACGGTGCTCACTATAGTTTCATCTGTACTAGATAAAAATCTCAAATCTAATCCTCCCTTGTCTCTTCGACAATCGTGTCATCTCTGCTGCCCAAGTTACAGCAACCTCCGTTTTTCCTCGTCACCTTATCGTTGCAGTCGTGCCCAAAGGGCCAAAGGGTGAGTTCCATTTTCCTACTTTCGTCCTTGCAATCTCGTCGCTCTGTATTTTTCCCTCTGTTTATGAAAGCCTCTGTTTGTGCTCATTGCTGTTGGCTGTGCTTGGTGCGACGTCAAGCTCTTCCCGGGCCAAAGACGGTACTGCTTTAGATCTAGCGACGACGACAGCTTGTCCAAGGATGAGGTCAAGGATGAGGCCGAGATTTTACCAAATGAAGAACTAGCTGTCGAGAAGAGAAACAACTGTGAGCTTAAAAGAAAATAAAAAGAAAAGGAAAGGCGAGGAGTCAGCCTCAACTTGGATGCATGGGGAGATAGAGCAAATAAAAAGACAATGGTTAAGGATGCGTTTAGTAACCATTCCATTCTCGGGAATAATTTATGCTCATAAATGATTTTTTCTGATTCTGTTCCTTAAACGAGTTTCTGAGTATTTAAATACACTTAATAATTATCCAAAATTTCTATACCCGAAATAGAAATGTGTTTGATATGACCCTTTAAATTATTTTGTGACTTAAAATTTCTTTAATTTTTTATAATTTTATTATATTTTTCCTTTCTTTTCTTCTTCTTCTTCTTCTTCTTCTGGACCATGGTCAAGGCTGTAATCGGTTAAAGGAAGAAGAAGGAGAAGGAGAAGAAGGGGAAAAAAAAGAAAATGATTTGGGCTTGATTCTTGACTTGTTTCCAGAAACAAAATAAGTAATTTTTTTTTTGTAACTTTTTTATTCTTTTCCAAATAAATTCCTAGGAATAAATTTGTTTCCAAAAACAAAAAAAGTTACCAAAATGATTTTTGTTCCTTTTTTTTTTGTTCAATGGAACAAAATAATAGAATTAAGCACTATTTAATACATTACCAAGCATGCCCTAAATAGCTTGGATGCACAACAATCGATTGTCCTGTTTATGGTAGTAGATTTGTTGATGGCAATGGTTAGGGGAGGCACAAATATTAGGCTTAGAAGTGGCTAGGGGGATTTGAATTGAGTATTATGCAAATTAGAATTGAGTAGACACTTGTCATGATCTCAAAATGGACACAACAGATGGATCCACAATAGAACAATAGATATGCATCCCCTGCTCAAATGCACCATACTCTACTTCAATTGTTTTATTAGTTGAAAGTGCTTTACCCATCACGTGTAACAATATTGATGTGTAATTATTCTCCAATAGAGCGGAATTCTTTTGAAAAGCTAATCATATTGAGATAAGATTGCGGTACATATTTTATCCCTAACACTCGGCTACATTAGCCTATTTTCTTCTTCTTAACAAACGTTGTAATTACAAGAATTTGCTAGAGATACATGTCTCACAACTTTTCGTATGTCGTCACGTTGAAAAGTTGGTGAGGCATGATAAATCTTATCCTCGAACAAGAATCTTTCCAATTAATAATCTATTTTCTCAGTTATGTCTATCATTTTATAGACCGATACATAAGAAGAAATCCACTACAAATAGTATAGTCTGGCAAGAACAATTTAATTCTCAGTCTCATTAAAATCTATATTATTGTAATATTTTCAATAATTAATTCTTTACATATATAATGAACAACGCCATTTAATAATAATATCTTTGCCCTTCCCAAAAAAAATCTTAAATTGGACATCCATCGTGGCTGGGCGTCGAGGACAAAAACCAAAGAAATCCGCGGGACCCACTCGCTGCTGCTTCACTAAATTTTATGCGACACGTTGTGGGCCCCAAAGTGCATGGTCGGTTGGAAGCTACTTGGGTTCCTCTCCTATTTAATTCTCTGTCTTCTGACACTTGCTGCGTTTCTTTCTTTTTTTATTTTCTTCTATTTTTCCCTCATGCAACGAAAAAACAGAAGAAATAAAATTAAATGGAAAAAAAAAGGCCTCCCCATTCCCACTATCAATAAATAACACGGGCTAATATAAGACATGAGGCAGTTCATAATTATATAATGTGGTTAGGTTCCCTTTTCTTTAAATTTTTTTTCGAGATCTGTTGTTCTGCATGGACAAACTGTAATGTCATTCATTAAATAATACATGGGTTTTCGACAAGCATGTGATATTTATGGTGCGACAGGGACCACGCCGGATTTTGATCAGTCATTGGTCAAAATATTGATTAAAATTCATTTTTCTTTACATATTCAAGTTGTATGGTTTATAAATCTTTGTTGCTTCCACCTTTCTGTAAAGAAGTGAAGATTGACTTTATTATATTTCTATGTACGTAGGTTTTTGATGAAATTGAGTGCTAATTCTGTTCACAAGTCCATTCGATGGTTGTAGAAAAGATGTTACAATTGAACTTGAACTTATTTTCTTTTTCTCTATTGTGATTGAACGGGAAGACGCAATCGAGTAGAATCATGCAAAAAGTAGATAATAGACCAAATGTCGAGTGGTTCATGAACAACGTGGAATTAGCTTTCAATATTCAATCCCATTTTAATTAATAGAACGAAGAAAGCCCTAGAATATATTTGGCAATCATTATGTTTTCAAGAATAATTTCTACTCATGAATAATTTTTTCTGATTGTATTCCCTAGACGAGTTTTTGAATATTTAAATACATTTAGTAACTATTCAAAATTTTTATTTTCGGAATAAAAATGTGTTTGGTATACTCTCAATTTTTTTTTGACTTAGAATTTTTTTAATTTTTAAATATTTTTATTAAAATTTTCTTTTCTTTTTGCCCTCTTTTCCTTTTCCTTCTCTTCTTTTTCCTCTGGTTGGTTGCCACAGACACTTGTCTAGTTGATCACCAACCATGTGGTCGGCGATCGGCTAGAGGAAAGAAAATAGGAAAAAAAAAAAGAAAAGAAAAGGAAGAAAGGAAAAAAGAAAATGGCTTGGGCTTGATTCTTGAGCTATTCCCATGAATAAAGAAGTAACTTTTTCTTACTTCTTGATTTTATTCCAAATCTATTCCCTAGAATAAAAGGTTATCAAATGGAATTCCATTATCTTTTTATTCCAGAGAACAAAAGAATATAATCAGGTATTGTTTGGCACGTTACTAAATAGACACTTATCATCAAAGTTTTCATGTTTTTGGCTTTTATATATTTGTTTTTTTTTTTTTTTTTTTGTGAAAAAAGGTTTTGCACATTTCTTGGCGCTTCAGCTAAGGATAGAGTGCGATGCGGTTTAATCACCTGAGAAATTCCTGTCAATTAAAAAAACCGTAAGGCCTCGAAGAAAGTTAACCATTGCAATTCCAGAAAGGTGCGCTTAAACTTGAAGGTGAAACTTTGGAAGCCAAAACCTTCAAAAGGCACATCTCCTTGAAGCAGAGGAAGGGCAAAAAGGTGGGAATTGTATCGAAGTGAGAAGAAAGCATCACTCCAAGAATAGCCTGTCTTTCTTTCATATGGCCAAAGCACTCGAAGATGGATTATGTTTGGAGAAAGGTATTTTCATGATGGAGATGCTGAAACTTCACTAGAGCACCACGATCGATCACTGTATTGTGTGGCGCTCGAGATTGGTCGCGGTGATTTTAGGTTTTTCATGATTCCTGCATGCGCTCGTAACAATTTATTTTTGACTAGTTCTCTGAAAAACGGATTTCAAAACAGAAGAAGGCGGGATGACACGTATATTTATTGGATTAATCGAGATTTGACAAGTTATATATAAGTCCATGGTTTCTCCAATGTCTTTTAAAATGTCTTCCATTTTCAAAAATGGAAAGGTTTTAGATCGAAGTCTTGGAAGAATCACATCCTTAACGTATGAAGAGTGCAAAGGCCAACAGATTCTCATGCTCGTGTCTAAAAAGTTTGCAGTGACCAATGACCATGTACTATGAGCGAAGTAAACCTAAGCTTGATCCATCATGCATTATTCAAATCTTTATGTTTAACATATTTCTCTTTTCCAATACCGAGAAACCATCTTTAAATAAGTAAATTTTAAGCCTATCAAGCACCTTACTATCTTCCCGAATGACATAAAACGCGAGCCAAGACTCTACCGGGCGATCCAAAAGTAGAATTATTAGCATCTAGTGGCACAGGGAATTAACCTGCCGGGTCGTGAGCCTGATTTACATGGGCAAATCCGTTCATTAATCGCTAAGCTAACCGGGTCCGAGTATATTTCTCTGTTGGCTTTTGACCAAAGAATCATCTTTTTCACTTGGACAAAAATGGAAACTGAGGCTGTCCGCCGTGCGACAGCAAAGCCTGCTCCGATCCTCCTATTAAGTTTCAAGAATCGACAAAGCATAAAGGGGGAGTTCGAGGCGCAATTCGCTTTGCTATAAGAAGAAGCCAAGTTCTCAGACAGCATTCACGCGACGCGATGGGACAAGAAAAGAGCTCGGCTCCCACCATTAGAAGGTCGCTAGGGTTTGTGAAGATCGTCGGTTTCATAGTACTCATCACCGTCGCGGCAAGAGTGAGCTCCGAGGATGCGTTTGGAGAGCCGGCGTACGGGATTCTGTGCATAAGCGAATGCCCGACATGCCCCACCATCTGCTCCCCGCCGCCTCCTCCGCCGTCGTCCAAGTCATATCCCACTCCTCCTCCACTGTTACCGCTGCCGTCGCCCCCGCTTTCTCACTCTCCGCCTCCATATTTCTACACTAACCCGCCACTGCCTCCACCGCGTTCATTGCCTCCGCCACCTACGTCGTTGCCGACGCCGACGCCGACGCCGCCTGAGGCACCCGAAATGTATCCCGTATGGGGTCCTCCCCCTTTGCCGCCGCCTCAGCCACCCAATATATATCCCGTGTGGGGTGCTCCCCCTTCGCCGCCTTACAAGTCCGATAAGCCCCCGCCGCCGCCGTCAACGCCCTACTCCCCTATAATTACATCACATAATAACGGCTCCTCTCCTTTCTACTACTACTATTCCGCAAATGCTGCTTTCAAATCCTCTCTTCCTGCCTACTCATGTACCTTGTTGCTCCTCCATGTTCTTCTCCCTTTTCGGCCCTTTTGACAGGTTGGAGGTTCTTTTTTAGTGGGGGTGGGATCGTCTCTGTAATTATGGCATATTGATTTCATGATTTTCAGCTTCTTTTACAATACGGGTGAGATGGATATTTTTTCTGTACGTGTGGATTACGAATGAGCAGTATGTAAAGTACTACATTTTGATGGATGTTTTTTTGATTTATTCCAATGACTCCCATGTTTTTTTTTTTTTTTTTCGATCCTACTCTATGCTTACTCTAACGCTTACTCTCAAGTTTTTGCCCTGCCTTCTTGTAGGGCGTGGGAGTCGAAACCCACTCCTGAAACGAAATCGTCTCTACTCCAATCCCCTGAGAAGATGGGGATTTGAACCCCTCATCTCCCCATTCCACGTTGGAAGGGTGTCTATTAGGGCAAACCCCAGTGGTTCAATGACTCCCATGTTGAATAAAGAAGAAGTTGCTTTTGCGTCTGGGCAACTGGGCACCAAGAGATGTCGAGAAATGATGGCTAGGGAAACTCACATCGTGCATGTATTTGCGTTAACTTTGGATGACAAATTTGCTAGATATCAATTACCAAAAGGAAATTATAATTTCTCTTGTGCGTCACGGGCTTTATATATAAAAGTTAAGATAGAATATATTTCACCGCGACCGATTTTATGGGTCAAAGGCGATCGTTTCGAAGTGTGAGCTGGAGTCGTTTGCTGAGGGAAGCTCCCGTTGCCGACGAGTGGCTTGTCCGCTCTGCACGACGTAGAGTGTCCCCTTTTCAACGAGACTTGACGTGACCGAGGAAGCACAAACCGATGAGCTTCAACTTGACATGGATCGACAAGAATTTTGTGACAAAAATCAATGCGTCACCACCTTCACGTATACATAAATTTAAATAGGGATAAAGTACACTAAAATTTTTAAAACTTGTTATGAAAATGTGATTGAATTCTAAAATTTTCAAAAAGTGTAATTAATTCCTAAAAATTATTAAAAATTTTAATCGAGTTTAAAATTTTAAAAAAGTACAATCGAGTCCTACAATTTCTCACGATAGTGAAATTAAGTCTTAAAAATTTCAAAAAGTGTAATTAACCTGAAAACTTGATTGAATCATTTTGACAAGTTTCAGAACTTGATTGCATTTTTCTAAAATTTTAGAATTTAATTGTACTTTTGTTATAAGTTTTAAGACTTAATTATACTTTTTGAATATTTAAGACTCAATTGTACTTCTGTGACAAATTTTAGGACTTTCAATACATTTATCCCATTTAAATATGAGTCCAAAAAAACGAGCTATACAACTTGAACAAGAATTCCAAACCCAAAAAAAGAAAAGAAAAAGAAACCCGGACAAGAATTGACAGGCCTAACTGGGCCTATGTGTTGGGCCAAAGCCCTGATTCGACAACCTAAACATGAGTCGACAGGCCTAAATGGGCCTCCATGTTGGGCCAAAGCCCAATTTTGAGCCCACGAGAGAGCCCTCGGAAGAGGCCCATGAACTGCTCACGCGGCCCATGAACGGGAGCCCATCTCGCTCCTTCCAGCCTCAGCCATGGCGACCAGAACCAGCAAGGCCACGGGACATCTCAACCAGTTCGTCGCAGAGGAAGAAAGCTTCAGATCCATCGTCAATGGAAGCTCGAACCTGAGCTGGTTCAGTCCACCAGCCGGATCGCCGTCCTCGCGCGCTAGATCCCCGTCGAAGGAACCTCCCTCGATTCCGAACCGCATCGTCCGAGTTCCGATCCGCCGGAGCTCCGAGGAAAACCCGGGCACGATGGAGCCGGACAACGGGGAGGAGGCGGAGGCGGAGGCGGTGGCGGGCCTCCTCCTCCCGCTCGCCTCCCCAGGCGCAGCAGCCGTACGTCTCCGAGCTCCTCTCCTTCACCCTCGACCGCCTCCACAAGGTGCCGTCTCGAATGATGATGATGTTGATGATGACGACGATCTCCGGCCAGTTCGGCGCCGGACGCGGTCGTTTTTAATGCGCGGAAGCGGCTGATTCGTCGTGTGTGCTCGAAACTGCAGGAACCGGAGCTGCTCCGGGTGGATGCGGAGCGGATTCAGAGGCAAATGCAGGAAGTCGCGGTCGGCAATTACAGGGCCTTCATTGCGGCCGCCGACGCGTTGCTCGCGATCCGGGAAGAAGTTTCGTCTATCGACAAGCATCTCGAGTCTCTCGTAATTCTCGCTTTCTTCTGTTGATTTAGCTTCGAGCGCTGTCGAGAATTGTGCTTTGTGTACTGTGGTGACGCACGCCTGCTTCTGCACTATCTGTTGTTTTAATACTTGCTTGCATCAGAAATTTTTGCATTTTTGTTGAGAAATCGAGTTTTGACCAGTATGGTGAATCGTCGTTGGGGATGATGGTGTTCTATCTGTTTGCAGATAAGTGAGATACCAAAGCTCACTTCCGGATGCACTGAATTTGTTGAATCTGGTGAACAAATTTTGGAGAAGAGGAAGATGAATCAGACTTTGCTTGCCAATCACAGTACATTGCTTGACTTACTCGAAATTCCTCAACTCATGGACACGTATGTGTTTGCCAAATTTATAAGTCGATCATTGGTTTGATCTCATTGTATGTGTCTCATGGGACATTTGGCGAATCGCTTAATATGTTGTCCTTTAGATGGCTTGTTTGTTCTCTGGCTATGTGAGCTCTGTTAGGTTGTCATAGAGTAAAGAGTTGTCTGCATGCTGTTTCAGTTTGATCCAGTTGATTGATATGGAGATCAAAGAATTTTGAACTTATTTGTGAAGGACATGCACTACACAACCTATGGTCTTTTGTCATTTTGGGTATCTGGCGATAGGCATTTGAAAAATTGAACATGATCAGTCTTATTAGAATAATTAAAGCATCTAAGTTGGAGGTCTAGAAGGTTTGACTGGAGACTACTGCATAGTAGGATGCTATCCCAGACTATTGCCGAGAGAATTGCTGGATAGCTTAGACCAACAAAGAATTCCTCATTTCTTAAAAGCAAGGAGTCTGGCATCTTAACCTTTTGGAATGGGAAGTATTTGTTGGGTATTCAATAAATTTGCAATCTGAAGACAATTTAGCCTTGCCTTCTGTTATAGCATTGGAGTCCTTTGCATGGCTTCTCTTTTTTGGAGGGTAGTAATTACAAATTTTCTGAGGAAAGTATATGCTGATATGTGAACATTAATGATATGCCGGGAAGCACCATGAGAGAAGAAAATGCAAAAAGAAAATACCCTCTATTTAAATCTTTTTCTCCTTTCCCTTCTCACAAAAGTTTTAATTTTTTCAAAACTTTCCACTCAAATTTTCATATCCTTCATTTTCCGCCATTTCCCAAGCAGAGAATTACTGGCCCTTGAGTGGCTTGCCCTGAGAAAATGTTATACCTTGCCCCTTGACTAATTAGTCTTTGATAGCCACTGACTCTAAACATGCTGCAGATGTGTGAGGAATGGAAACTATGATGAAGCTCTTGATTTAGAAGCATTTGTCTGCAAACTTTCAACGATGCACCCCAAGTGAGTTTCTCTCATCACTTTGCTGTGAGTTATGCCTTAAGTATCACTTTTATCTAATTAGCTTGCTGTGGCTTTGTGCTTCTGTCCAAGATTACCTGTGATTCAATCATTGGCAGCTGAGGTTAAGCAAACCACTCAGTCTCTTCTTTCACAGCTCCTACTGAAACTCAAGTCAAATATTCAGGTAACCTTGCCTATTTGGTATTGAGCATATCTTGCTTCACCTGGATATCTGTGCATGGATTTAGCATTCTGAATTTGATTTTACCCATTTTCCTTGACAGTTACCTGAATGCCTCAGGATTATTGGATATCTACGCCGAATAGGAGTTTTTAGTGAATATGAAATGCGGTTGCAGGTAAAACCTGTTCTGCATTTATTACGAGGGGATCATTTCATGTTGCATTTAGATTTTTCATGACGTCTAAAGTTTCACAAGGGGCATGTCAAACTCAGCAGATGAAATGTAGTGGTTCTATTAATTCTGTTTTGCATGTTAGACAATTTACTTATATCTCACTTCTCTCTCTCTTCTTTCTTTCTTTCTTTCTTTCTTTCTTTCTTTCTTTCTTTCTTTCTTTCTTGTATTTCAGTTCTTACGATGTAGAGAGGCTTGGCTTACTGGGATTCTCGAGGACTTGGACCAGAGAAGCCCTTATGAGTACTTAAAAGGCATGATAAACTGTCATAGGATGCATCTTTTTGATGTGGTTAATCAATATCGGGCAATATTCGCTGACGATACATCAGGAAGTGAAGAAAACTACGATGGTGGCCTCCTTTTTAATTGGGCAATGCATCAGATTACCTCGCATCTCAAAACTTTGAAAGTCATGCTACCCAAAATAACTGAAGGAGGGTCTTTATCAAATATATTGGATCAATGCATGGTGAGATATATGATAGTTTGGTTTTATATGCATGGGCTGGCAATTCTTTATTTATTTTGTTGATAATTCTCTTACATACCTTTGTTATTTGCCTAAAAAGATAAGTAACACAAACAACTGCTCATGAATGGTGAATTCTAGTTCTCTGCTATTCTTGATGATCTCATACAAATAGTCAAGTTCTATTGCATCCCAAGTTGATGATAAGTTTACTTTTGCTGCAGTACTGTGCTATGGGCCTTGGCTGGGTTGGGCTTGACTTTCGAGGCTTACTTCCATCACTGTTTGAAGAGTAAAATATACCTCATCTTTGTTTCCTGCTGCTTATTGGCTTTTCACTAGCTTCATGCAAAAGTTTGACTTTGGTCTACCATGCAGGGCGGTTCTTAATCTGTTCTCGAAAAATATGAGCACTGCAGTTGAAAATTTTCAGGTGCATGGATGAGTATGATGTTTGCAAAACACACATTTAAATGTACTTATATGTTATTACTGGAGATATAGTGAAAGTATTAAGCGCAGTGATTCTCATCTTAGTGTTGTTGACCCAGTTGGTCCTGAATTCACATCGTTGGGTTCCTCTACCAGCTGTTGGTTTTTCAGCCAACAGTGTCACAGAAGATGGTCAAGAGGATGTCACTCCTCCATCTCATTTGATGGAACATCCACCTCTTGCTGTATTTGTCAATGGTGAGTGTATTTTTAGGATGGAAATATGTTTGAAGAATGTAAACAGATATTTGTAGAGGTATTCCGGGGTTTGTTGCCTGTGCTAACTTCTTGACTATGGTGGTTGTAGGCGTATCTGCAGCAATGAACGAACTACGCCCTTGTGCCCCAATTAGCTTGAAGCATATCATTGCTCAAGAATTAATTAAGGGATTGCGAGAAGTGGCCGAGTCTCTATTAAGATATAATGCAACTCAGATACTGAGAGAAAACGAATCTAGCCTTTTTCTTTCCCTTTGCCGAGCATTTATCGAGGTATTGACACTAGTGTTCATCCACCCACTGTTCAAAAATTACTTTTGCACCTTTGGGATCTAATCTTCTTTCTTTTCCTTTTCAGGTTGTTTATCCTCATTGTGCCACTTGCTTCGGGCGATGTTATCCAGGGGGAGTGGCTCTTGTCATGGATGCGAAAGGTTTGTATGATGGACTCAGCCGTCTGTTAACAGTTTCTCCTGCAGTAGAAGTACCCAAAACCTCGACACCTGTTGTAGAAAGAACCACATCTGTGAATGGTGAATTACCCATTCTAGAGAATGGAGCTTCTCCACATTCCGAGGAGGCCCAGTCTAGCAATGTGGACGAAACAGAAAAAACAATTTTGGAGGCTGATCCAAAAGATGAATGAATGGATTGAGATCCGAGTCTCGTAAAAAAAGGTGCCTGTTGTTTTTGCAGTTCTATATTCTTTCCATTGTTTCAATATGGGTCTCACGAGTTATATGTGGTCATAGAATTAGACTTGTCCATATGTATTCAAAGCTTCTCTTTTTGCCATAATAGAAGAAATGTAGCATGAGATGAGATTGCCTTATAGTGAACATGCAGCAACTTACAGGCAATTCATGGATTCCGTCTAGCCATATTCTCTCCTTTGTTCACGTCTCATTCAGTTTTGGATTGCTTACTGGACGATGCTGGTGGAAACCAGTAACCATAAATGTCTGAGGTAGCTGAAACTGAAGAAGTATTTGAAGCCTCGTATCAGATAAGCTCCGTCTGAACTGGTTTTACTAATATAACGGGAGATTGTTGAGTTTGATGTACGGACTGATGAATTGTATGCATTCGAGAATGAAAAACTGCATGAGTTATTTTGATGTGATGAAGCAAACTGAAATAGGGATTGCAGTGAAAAATCCTTTTGCTTTTGCTTGGTTATGAGAAAAGTTCTGTTGAGTGGACTGATCATTTTAGGTCGCGTATGGTAACGTTTCGATTCGGGGAATAATTTTTGAACAAAATTAGTTTTTTTTTTTATTTCCGGGACAATTTTGAGTATAAGAATGCGCTTGATAATTGTAAAAATTTCTATTCTAGGAACAAAAATATATTTAGTAAACTTGTACAATTTTGTTATTTTTTTTAATTTTTCAATATTTTTATAATATTTTTCTTATTTTTTTTTTTTTTTTTTTCTTTTTTATCCTTCTCTCCTTTGTGGCTAGTTGCCGACGGTCGGCTTACCGGGCTAGGCGAGGCCGAGTCTCTCTGGTGGCCTTGTTGGCCAGGCAAGCCTCACTAGGCCACCGGCGAGGCTCGACTCGCCTAGCTACCGAGGCTTGGCGACGCCGACCTAGCGGTGGCCCGGCGAGGCTGGTTGGGTGAGCTCGGCCTTGCTAGATTTGGATAGATCTGGATGAGCTCGAGCTCACCTAGCCACGGCGAGGTCGAGCCTCGCCGGGGGTCGACGAGCTTAGCCTCACTAGAGGGCGCTCACCTAGCCCTCGTCGGGCCGAGCCTGTTGAGGGCCGGCGAAAAGAAAAGAGGATGACGGTGGAGAAGCTGAGACGCCGGAGAAAGGAGGGGCTTGAGACAGACCGGTTGAAGAGAAATAAACAAACGAAGAGTTTTGAGTTTTTGTTTTTTTATTTCTTAAATTTTGTTCTTAATAAGAAACAACTTTTTTTATTTTATTTTTTATTTCTTGTTTCTATTTCAAAACTATTCTCGGGAACAAAAGTTTTACCAAACGTGTTTTTGTTCTTTTTTTATTCTTCGGAATAAAAGAACAAAAATTTTTGTTCCTATTTCGAGGAACAGAAACAAAAATAAACAAAGTCCTTAACGAACGTGGCAACTGCTGCACCGATGATCCAGAAAAGAAAGCCCTTGCGTCACGATCTGACGGTTATATAATGAATCAAATCTCTGATCACGTTGTGGACCTATTTTTTCGAGGCATGGCATCTCAATTGTCCTTTCAATTCGTTAAAGCTGACAAAAATGATTCGAGTGGTGGTCGTATCTTGATGGTCATGCTGACTCGAGCTCGGTTTTTACTTTGGGACGACCCAATAGGGATGACTCAGATATGTGGAAACGTGAAGAACAAAAGCAGAAGATACCAAAAAATATTCTTGATTTCACTCCCATTACAAAAGATATAATTCTATCTGTAAAATTACGAATTACATTCCTCACTTCAGCAAAATTGTTCATCTATTTACAACTTTGCCATCTCGCTTGTGTGATGGAGGTCGAAAGCACGAACGGTTGATTTCGCAGTTCAAATTTTCTCTATGTCAACTCCTAAACGATGGATGTGGTTAAAGGGCATATATTCAATGCGGAGCTGTTGTCCATCAGCACTCTCACAACAGCCATATTGTGGTATCTCACAGAAATATACAAAACTTTCGTACGTCAACGAAGGGAATTTGGTCTTTTGACAATATGGATCCAGCGAACTCCCCCAATTGACCAGGTATATGTACTTCGTTAAGAATCTTCAGCAAAGCATCCTAGTGTTTTTCAGAAAATTTAAAAAGATCCAACAAAAGAGATTTTGAGCTGGGCTTCAACTATCCGCAAAGCTCGAACTAGTCTCCGCTCCTCCATCGTTCCCACCTCCCCATCGATTTCGACTACTTCGCCACTTGGAAGAAGCTCTGCTTCAGATTTGCTCTGTAGAAAATGATGGAAACGAATTCCTCATTACATATGTCGAATTATTGGAAAAAAATTGTCCAAAAAATCCTAAACCTATTACATTTCTATTAATTCAATTATAAACATTTTCACTTTTTACCAATCGAGTTCATCTTGATTAATTTTAGTCGGAAAATACTAACATGAACGCCGGTGGTGTCACGTAGGACCGCCGGTGCTAACGTAGACAATTTTTAATAATATTTTTCTTTTTTTTTTTCTCTTTTTTCTTTCTTCTTTGTCTTTTTTGGTGGCCAGCCGTCCATAGCAATGGCCGGGCGAGGGGAGCCCTCACCCAGGTGCGGCTTGGGAAGGGTCGCTTGGGTGAGTCCGACCTACACCCAAGCTAGGGCGGCCTCGCCAGATCTAGTTTGGGCGAGGCTGACAATCGCTTGGGCGAAGGCAAGCCCTGATGAGGGCTCCCCTTGCTAGATTTGGCGAGGTCGGGCCTCGCCTAGTGTTGTCATCGCCCGGTGAGGTTACCTTGGCCTGGGTAGGCCTCGCCTAACCTAGGCATAGGTTAGTCTCGCTTGGCTTGGGTGAGGGTCAGCCTCACCTAGGCAACCCTTGCCAGGCCGCGCTTGGGCGAGTGCTCCCCTCGTCGAGGCTAGCCCTTGTTGGTCGGGCCTCACTTGTGGCGAGCAAGGCCAGCTAGCTGGCTATGGCTGCCCATCACTTGTGGCTAGCCGGCCACCGGCAAAGGTAAATAAGAAAGCCAAAAAGAAGAGAAAGACAAAAAAAAGGGAAAAAAACATAAAAAAAATAATAAAAATTCAAAAAAAAAATTATTAAAAATTGTCTATGTTAGCGCCGTCGATCCTACGTGAAATCGCTGGTGTTCACATTAGCATTTTTCGGCCAAAAGTAATTACATGGACTTAATTGGCAAGAAGTGAAAATGTTTATGATTGAATTGGCAAAGTTAAAAAATTTAGGACTGAATTGGCAAAAGTGCAATAAATTTATGACTTTTTGAACAATTTCCCCGAATTATTGAGTAACACAAGAAACACATCCAAGAAATGTGCCGAGGATGAAAATAAAAACTCTTATTTTGAAGAGTTTTACACGACTTAAAAGTTGAGATAGAAATTTTTACCTTTTGCCAACTTTTATTGGTTATCTTATGCATATGTATGATGAAATACATATTATGGTATTAACTCATTTCTCATAGAGCGTATGTCTTTGTATTAAAAACCGTACATATGGTAGTTTAGGCATTCACGATGTTTACTTGAGTTCACCATTCTACTTCTTTTAAAGAATCCATCATACTAACATCTAGCATCAAAGACAGATAAAATAAAATATGTAGGTCGTTTTACTTTCGGACATAATAAATATTATAACCTCATTTTAATGCTTTGTTAATGTGATATCTATATTTTAAGCTTGAGCTTTCAATTATTTTTAGAGATAAGTGTTCCAAAAGTCGTAAAACTTATCACGAAAATGCATTTCAGTCATAAAACTTGCAAAAAGTGCATTTAAGTCCTACAACTTGTCAAAATGTTTCAAACGAGTCCTAAAATCGACGCCGTCTAATTTCTTAACGGAAAAACTGACGTGGCCCCGCGTGGCTTTTTTTTAATCATTTCTCTCTCCTCCGTTGTGAATAAATTTAAAAAAAAAAGCCACGCAAGCAGAATGACGTCGTCTCCTCCTTTCTTCCTCACCATGACGTCGTCTCCCCCTCCGTCTACTCCACGATGTCGTCTCCTCCTTTCTTCTTCACCACGACGTCGTCTCCCCCTCCGTCTGTACGTCTTCTTCACCGTCGTGTTTTCCCTCCCCTCTCCGTCTCTACGTATTTTGTCGCTTTCCAAGTGTCCCCTGCGCCCCAAATCGATTTCGTCCGAACCCTAAGCCCTAAATCGAAGTCATTCGAACCCTAAGCCCCAAATCGAAGTCGTCCGAACCCTAAGTCCCAAATCGAATTGGTCCGAACCCTAAGCCCCAAATTTGATGATCTGCAGTTCTCTTGCAATTTGGGTCCTGATCGACCTCGAGTTCGACGCTCGTCGTGAGTTCATGTTCTTTCCTTCCTTTGATGATTGCGAGTTGGTGTGAAGACCTCTCTGAGGGAGTTTGGAAATCTCAGCGGTGAAGCGATTGGCGTCGGGGCCGACGACAGGATCGGCGACGACGATGGCGACTCCTCCTCACGCAGGTATCGCTCTCTGCATTATAGCATTTGGGTATCTTACGCATTTTTTTTTTTTTTTTTGCAAATGTGCTTTAATCTCTGCATTATGCAAAACGACGTCAGTTGGCTTCCTCATTTTTTCATTATTAGGAGTTCAGATAGCTCGAGTTTGACACACATCAACTTTATGTTCTCTTCTTTGACGATGGCGAGTTCGTGTAAAGACATGTCTTGTGGGCATATCGGCGTCTCAGCGGTGGAGCGAGCAGCATCGGGGACGGCGATGGTGACTCCTCATGCAAGTATGACTCTCTACATTACAGCATTTGGGTATGTCATAGTAATATTACCATTTTTTTTTTGTTTTGCAAATGCATTTTACTATCTACATTATAGCGGCGTTTTACTCTCTGCATTATGATTGTTTTGCATTTTCTAATTCTTGCGATAAATTAGAACATTGCTGCAAATTAGAACATTGCTCTCACTATTGATCATGTAGTTGCATTGTGGTTGTAAAGTGGATTATGCTAATTTATTGTTTCTGTATTGATTGTTAGTCTTTTATAAAAATATCTTCAATTTAGAACTTGAACATTGCTTCAATAATTTGATGATTGAAAGTGCTTTACTTTTTGTTTCTGTTCTCTTGTAGGTCCAATGGCCGAGAACAAAGTTTATGTCACTGTTCGCTATGGAGGTAAATTTAAAGCTGGCCCACCATTGGAATACATAGGTGGAAGGGCTGATGTTGCTGAAATAAGTTTAAGTAAGAGTTCACTGTCTAGTATAATTGAAGCTATTGAGGCTTTGGGTGTGTGTAAAATAGAGAAACTCTTTTACAGAGTTCCTGGAAGTAAGACTCTTGTAGACGGAATAACTCTTAGGTATTTATGGGATAACTCTGATGTGATGGATTTATTTTATCATCATCTATGCTTTGAAAATATTAAGCTATATGTTGAGCATGTTGATGATGAAAAGGCAGAGCTGAGATGGGGGTGTTAAGATGGAAACTGGAGGTATGTCTAATGTGATTGGGAATACTGATGATGACGGGAATCGGGCTGAAGTTGCCAATAGGGATCTAGATGAGGAAGAGGATGATGATGCACATAATTTGGTGGATATGGAACAGTCGAGTGATGATGATGACTTTGAACTGGTCAATGCAAGGAAAAAATTAATGGAATTTTTAGCAAGACATAGGCTCCAAGTTTTAAATTATAGTGAGGCACCTGGTACTTCCCAATCACCGATTGTGGATGAGGTGGATGAGGCTCAATCGTTAGATGATTCTGGGTACAAAACAGAGTATGCTGATTCAGATGAGGAAGACAGTCTTCAATCAATTTTAAATTATGAGGGTGACGAAGAGGTTGATGTTATTTCAAGGAGGAGAAGTAGGTTCCCATCATATGATCAAAGTTGTACAAATCCAGAATTTATTGTTGGCATGACATTTAAGGACGCAATTGAGTTCAAAAATGCAATTTTGAAGTATTCTGTGGCTGAGCAAAGAGCAATCAAATACACTAAGAACACAAAAAGCTTTGTAAGAGCCAGGTGTGCCCAGAAAAATTGTAATTGGATGATCTATGGTGCTCTTGATAGAAAAACTGGGTCATTTCATTTGAGAAAGTTTATAAATCAGCATATATGCAGTATCACTTTCGAGAATAAGAGAGTGTCTAGCACTTATTTAGCTAAGCACTTCATGATTCTCATTTCTGCAATGCCTAAAATCAAAGCACCTGAGTTGAAGAAATTAATTAGAGAACAACTTGGAGTAAATGTCACTTTCAGTCAGTGTAGGAGAACAAAGCTGAAAGTATTGAAGGAACTGCAAGGCAATTACAAGAAGGAATATGCACAGATGTACGACTACTTGGGAGAGCTTTACACTGCAAGCCCTTCAAGCAATTTTAAATTGAAAGTTGAAAGGCCATTTCCAAATTCTCTACCATTATTTGATAGGGCTTACATTTGCTTTGATGCTTGCAAGAAAGGTTTTTTGGCTGGATGTAGGAAGATCATTGGATTAGATGGATGTTTTTTGAGGGGTTTGATCAAAGGTGAGTTGTTATGTGCCGTCGGAAGGGATGGCAACAATCAGATGTATCCAAAGTGGCATGGGCAGTGGTCGAATCGAGAATAAGGACACATGGACTTGGTTTATCGAATTGTTGAAGTCGACCTCGATATGTGTAATGGTGACGGATGGGCTTTGATAAGTGATCAACAAAATGTATGTTTTTCTTTCTGTTTTCATTTGTAAATTGTTTGTGACATTACAATACTTTTCTTTCTGTTTTCATTTATATTTTTTTTTTTTGGGTAATTGTCAGGGTCTCGTCCAATCTGTAACTGAACTATTGCCAAATGCAGAGCATAGGATGTGTGCAAGGCACATTTATTCCAATTGGGGTCAAAAATACAAAGGAAAACAGATTCTTGCTGAGGCAATTTTGGAGATGTGTCAAGAGCAATAATATGTCAGATTTCGAGATGCATAGACAAAGGTTGAAGGAATTGACTCGGGAATGTCATGATGATTTATTCTGTATTGAGCCAAAACATTGGGGCAAAGCCTTCTTTGACACAAACATTAAATGTGATGTCGTGGATAATAATATGACTGAAGCTTTCAATGGTAGGTGTGTGGAAGCTAGGTGCAAGGCCATTGTGAGTATGCTGGAGGATATTAGAATCATGGTTATGAATAGAATGCATACTCAGAGGGATGGATGTGCTAGGTGGACTAGAAATTATGGTCCAAGGATTATGCATAAGTTACATGAGAATACAACTGCTAGTAGGTATTGCTATTTGATATGGAATGGAAATGAATGATATGAGATTACAGAAGGTGGTGACAAATATGTTGTTGACTTGAATTTAAAAACTTGTTCTTGTAGAGCTTGGGAACTTAGTGGAATCCCATGTTGCCATGCCATTTGTGCAATACACCATAAGAGAAATGATCCGACTGACTAACTAACTGAGTGCTTCAACAAGGCAAAGTATCTAAGTGCTTATCAATTCATGATGCCTACAGTGAGAGGACAGAAATTTTGGAAAAAAAGCCAATAAAGAAGCTCCTCAACCCCCACCAATGAAGAACATGCCTGGTAGGCCAAAAAGGAGCAGAAGAAAGCAACCGATTGAGCTTGTAAGAGGTGATAGAATGACTAAAGAGGGTAAGCAAATGACTTGTTCTGCTTGCAAACAAATTGGACATAACTGCAAGGGATGTCCTTTAAAAAAGGTATTTCCTCAACTAACTGATCATCTTAATGCTGGGCATGTTACTTTAACATGTTGTTGTTAATCAATGCTTAATATGTGCTTCTCAGGCCAATGCTGGGGCCAATGTATCTACATCCAATGCTCGGGCCAATGTACGTACATCCAATGCTCGGGTCAATGTATGTACATCTAGTGCTCATGCCAATGCAAGTACAGCTGAAGCTCATGCTCAATCTCAGGCTAATTCCACTGGTCCAAGGCTCAGAAAAAGACAAGTAAGTTGTCATCTAACCATTATTGTAAGTTTTATATATCAAGGTTCCAATTTAGTAATTATGAATATATATATATTCATATATATATATATAAAGCAACGACAAGCGTAACTGAAGGAGGATCCGAAAGCCATGCCAATGCTTCTACAAATGCCAATTCAATAGGAGACAATAGTGGGCATGTTAATGCTTCTGCTCAGGCTAGTGCAGATGTAAGAGAATGTAGTGCTCGTGCAAATGTAAGAGAATGTAGTGCCACCGCTTCTGCTCATGCTAGTGCTGATGTTAGAGGATGTAGTGGTGAGGCAAATGCTTTTGGTGAAGTTCGTTCAGATCAAGGGAAAGGTAGTGCACCGGCCAATATAATAGCTAAGCATAGACGTGAAAAAATTCCGGTGAGTAATACCTCAATCCACAAGTATACATGTATTGTGACTACGTTCTCATGTTGAATGAATTTTTTATTATTTCAGTTTAAAAGACCTGCCATTGAAAATTACATGATACAGAGAGAATCACAAGCCAAGAGGATGAAAATGGTAGGGTTGGGTGTTGACGCAAATCCTATGACAAACCTTCATATTCACAAGGTGAGTAATATTTTTAAAATTTTATAATAGCAATTGCTTATCTCCTTAAGCTAAAAAAGATACTCATTCTTATGTAGCCTAATACAACTGGTGCAAGAGTTATGTCAACAGCAAATGTGCATTCCCAAGTCAGTGCACAACCTCAGTCATATCATGTATCAACAGCTCCTCCAAAGCATGTTGCAATGAAGCCAACGATACTATCGCAACCTCAGGCCAATTCCCAAGCTCAATCATCTCAAGGTACAATAGCTCAGAAGCATCTTGGTTTAAAACGAAAGGCACCATCACAACCCCGGGTAAGTTCCCAACCTCAATCATCTCGTGCAACATTACCTCCTCGAAAGCATGTTGCGCTGAAGCCAAAGCCACTATCGCAACCTCAGGCCAATTCCCAAGCTCAGTTATCTCAAGCTACAATAGGTCAGAAGCATCTTGGCTTAAAGCGAAAAGCACCATCACAACCCTAAGTAAGTTCCCAATGTCAATCATCTTGTGCAACATTACCTCCTCGAAAGCATGTTGCGATGAAGCCAAAGCCAAAGCCACTATCACAACCTCAGGCTCAGTTATCTCAGGCTACAACAACTCTTCCAAAGCCTATCGCTGCGAGACCATATATAAGGAAAAGCGCCAGAATTTTGAATCAAGCGAAGGCTCAACCTACTGGACCACCGGAGACCATCATATTGGATTGATATGTTTGCTGAAATTGGTGTTGTTAGGTGAATTTATATTAATTATTAGCTGGTTTTCTGTATGAGACGTGTAGCGTTTGTGCATAGAACCTTTTGCGCACTGAAAGTGCATATTTTGTTGAATAGAACCTTTTGTGCACTGAAAGTGCAGGTATTTTGTTGAACAAAAATCTTTTGTGCACTGAAAATGTAAGTATGTTGCTTTGTCAATGAATCGTGTTTCAACGAGTTATGTGGGATGCTTGGTTTTGGTTTGGATAATGCACGAAAGTGATTGCTCTTCAGGATTGTTAATAGGTAATTACTGAAATTGTCCATGCAGAATTTTCATTCTTCCAATACTTTTGTCATCTTTTTTCCCATACATTTTTCTCGAGTTCCTCGGGGGCATTAATGGTAACCGATACCACCACCTCTTATTGCTAATTTTTCATTTTAGATGATGGAGTTTTGCTCTACGTGGTCTCTATGGCCCGCATTAGATGATTCATGGAAGATTTGATTAGGTAACTTAGGTATTGTAGCCAATATTTCACTTGATTTTTGACACATTCCATTTGAGGTAAGCTCGTTATTAAAATTATAAAGAAATCACCAATTAACAATCTTGATTGCATAATAAGGGAGTTGTCACCATTTTTCGAAATTCCAAATTTATTCTGATGGCAATAACTCATGTAATGCTATTGACAAATACACAAATCAAGCAACATTTTACAATGCGAAAGTAATTTCTCGCATGGCAAGCAACCGGTCTTGCAAACTACAAACTCACATCAGATTTCATTCCCATCTCAATTATCCACAACTACTATTCAAATTTACAAACTTAGAAAGAAGGTATTATGGAAGACTTAGAAATTTCCCACCAACTTTCACATTACATATAACCAATACAACAATATAACACATGCATAGAATGAATGCTGATTGATATAGCATCTTTCCTTTCTTTACTCGTGCGAGCTCCTCCTTTAAACGTTTATTTTTCGCCTTTTGAGTCTTCATTTCAGCTAGTAATGAGCTCACATCGACTTCGTCACCCCTCGATTGGCTTGATTCAGACAATGCTTAATTTCTTTCAAGGAGGTCAACTATCATGTCCCTCACATGATTTGGCATCTTTGGATCCACCCACATGAAGAAATTGCAGCGACTTGGACTATCAAACTTAGCACATCCATGGAACCTTCTTCCTGCGTTTTTCCTTGTCTTTGCCATAAGAATTGGCGATTGAAGACCACAATAACATGTTGGCTCCGAGTTGACCTCATTAGGAGTTACACCACTTGATTCAGATGTTGCCGCCCTCATTCTTCTGGCCTTCGTATTATAGGAACCTAATAGAAGTATATTAGCTATATTATGATTCCTTCATAACGTCTTCATATTAATAACTTCTGCATAATGCAATGTGTTTACTTGAGAGATTTATGAGATATTTTCAATCTCCAAAAAACATCTCTCTTTCCATATGCACTGGATGAATGTTCTAATTTGTCACTAGTATTGGAGAATGGAAAACAACAAAATGCTATAATGCAGAGAACAATACCTGCATGAGGAGGAGTTGCCATTGCCGTCGTTGACCCTGTCGTCGTCTCCGATGCCAATCGCTTCGCTGTTGAGATGTCGAGACTCCCACAAGTGAGATCTTCGCACGAACGCGCAATCGTCAAAGGAAGGAAAGAACACGAACTCACGACGAGCGTCGAACTCGAGGTCGATGAGAACCCAAATCGCAAGATAACTGCAGATCGTCAAATTTGATTTGGGGCTTAGGGTTCAAACGAGATCGATTTGGGGTTTAGGGTTTGGACGAGATCGATTTGGGGCTTAGGGTTCGGACGAATTTGATTTGGGGTTTAGGGTTTGGACGAGATCGATTTAGGGCTTAGGGTTTGTTTGGAGAGATCGATTTGGGGCTTAGGGTTTAGGGTTCGAATTCGATTTGGGGCTTAGGGTTCGGACGAAATCGATTTGGGGCTTAGGGGATACTCGGAATAGAGAAAGAAGAAGTAGAGACAGAGGGGGGAGGGGGAGCACAACTGTGAAGAGGAGGAGTAGACGGAGGGGAGACGACGTAGTAGAGTAGATGGAGGGGGAGACGACGTCGTGGTGAGGAAGAAAGGAGGAGACGACGTCGTTCTGCTTGCGTGGCTTTTTTTTTTTTAAATTATTCGCAACGGAGGAGAGAGAAATGATTAAAAAAAGCACGCGGGGCCACGTCAGTTTTTTCCGTTAAGAAATTAGACGGCGTCGATTTTAGGACTCGTTTGAAACATTTTGACAAGTTGTAGGACTTAAATGCACTTTTTGCAAGTTTTAGGACTGAAATGCATTTTCGTGACAAGTTTTAGGACTTTTGGAACACTTATCCCTTATTTTTAAATGATAAGCTTAAAATTCTCCCATCTCTATTTATCACGCAATAAATAGAGGTGATTACCTGTGTGAATGAGCTAATCTCTTATCTGTCCGACGTACTTTCTTAACATAATACACTAAGCATTAAGATACATAATATCAAATAAACTCATAGGCATTAATAATGATAGAAAACTTTACTATTTGTGAATATATAGGGAAATTATAATATTCTGTACATTAGCTTTTATGCAGTCCTAGAGATTTTACATGACCATGTAAAATATTTCTAGGAATTGGCTTCATCATAAGATCTACTATCATTCTATGTGTAAATATATACTGTAAGTTCACATATCTTCGTGTAACCATATCTTTCATAAAGTTATACTTAATATATATATGTTTGGTCTTGCAATGTATTTCGAATATTTGGCGTAAGCTATCAATTAACCAACATTGGGTTTGCAGTATTCTTAACAACAATTAAATGATTTAAAATCTCTTAAGCCAAACACTCTATTGTATTACTATTGAGAATGTCACAAACTCGACTTCCATCGTGGAAAAGACTATACATTTGTTTTCTACTACTCCAAGATATGATGCAATAATTCAATAAGAATATAAATCCATAAGTAGATTTCTTTTCATTTAAATCTCATCCCTAACCAGTATTTGAATAGCCTTTAAGTCACAGATCCCTTCCTTGATAACTCAATATATAATTAATAGTACCATTCGGATACCTCAATATTCTTTTGACAACTGTCCAATGTACTTGATTTGGATTAGGTTGATATCTACTTGCCAATCTAACTGCAAGACATATGTCAAGTCTTATACACATTATAGCATACATTAAATTTTCAATAGTACTAGTATAAGGAACATGTTTCATTTGATCTCGCTCTTGTGGAGTCTTAGGACGTAGTTTATGGCTCAATCCTTCATTTTTTGCGATAGAAGTACATATGGGTTTACAGTCTTGTGTATAATTGTTCAAGTATCTTGTTTGTATACGTCTCTTGCGAAAGAGACAATGATCTCTATGAATGATTTTTTAAAATCTTAACTCCAAGAATATCTGTAACTTCACCTATATCTTTCATTTCAAAATTAAAAGATAATCAATTTTTAACAGTATTAACAAACTCAATATTACTTTCTAACAATTAGTATATCATCCACATATAATGATAAGACCATAAATTGATTTTTAAATATTTTGATATATACATAATGATTTTCATCAATCATTATAAAATTTTATGCCATTATGATATTATGAAAATGTATATATATCATTTTATATCATTTTTGAAGATTGCTTAAGGCTATATATCGATCTTAAAAGTCGATATACATTTTATCCTTACTCTTTAAAATAAAACCAACGGATTGTTCCACGTAAGTTTATTTTATTTTTTTTCAAATTCTTCATTGAAAAAAGCAGTCTTTATATTAATTTGATGTGATTTAAAATTCATACTTGCTACTATTACTAGAATAAGGTGAATTGAAGCAAATTTCACTATATAAGGAAAAATTTCTATAATCAATTCCTTCTTGTTGCTTACACTCTTTTGCCGTAAGGCAATCTTATATTTCTATATTGAGTCATTAACTTTACACTTTGTTTTGAGAACTCATTTGTTCCCAATGGCCTTGCGTCTTTTTTGAAGATCAACAAATTTTCAAACTTGGTTTAATTTCATTAACTCCGTTTATTTTTCCATTACAAGTATCCATTTTTCAGGAAATTATTAAAAAAGTCATAAACCTTTCGTAGTTATGCCAATTTAGTCATAAACATGTTTTTTTGGCCAATTGAGTCCTAAACTTTTTACAATTGTGCTAGTTTAGTCCTTTCGGCTAAAATTGACTGGCCGGTGCCGACAACAATTTTTTTAATAATATTTTATATTTTTGAATTATTTTATTAATCTTTTTTACCTTTTTTTTTTTTTTTCCTCCCTCCTTCTTCCTTTGGCTCCAACGACCGGGTTGAGGTGGTTGGGCAAGCTTGCCCAATCACTGGTGAGGCGAGTCCTTATTGTCATTGGGCGAATGGGCGAGCTCGCCCTCGCCAAATCCGGCGAGGGCTTGCCCAATGGCGACAAGGGTGTCCTTGCCCCTTGCCAAGTGACGGTGACGCGAGCCCTCGCTAGATCAGGTGGTGGCTTACCCCGCTAGTGGTTGGGCGAGCTCACCTTCGCCTAGCGACGACGAGGCAAGCTCGCCTTGTCGCCTTAGTCCGGTGATTGGCGAGGGCTTACCAGTTGTCAGAGCCAAAGGAAGGAGGGAGGAGGGAAGAGGGATGACATTCATGAAATAATTCGAAAATATAAAATATTATTTCAAAAATTGTCGCTGGCGTTGGCCGCCCAATTTTAGCCGGAAAAATTGAACTTGCACAATTATAAAAGGTTTAGGATTCAATTGGCCAAAAAAATAATTTTTGAACTAAATTAGTATAACTGCAAAAGGTTTAAAACTTTTTTGGTAATTCCCCTTCATTTTTCCTTATTAGGACAATTTAGAGTATCATTTACATTTTTGGCTCATCTTCATCTTGTGAAATGACCATAAAAGTTTTCCTTTCAATGTCAAAATGTCGATGGGGAATGCTTTTGCGACTTATTCGTTGTATGAGAGATTGTATACTTGGTACATTATTCTCCATTACACTCCCACTTGAACTAGATAATGACGATATTTTTTATTCAGGTGATTATAATTAAGATCGAGTATAATTTAATTCCTCACTTTTCGCATTGCTCCCGCTTGGGGGAATTTCATTAAGTTCATTATCTTGATCTAATGTTTCAAACAGTGAGTAGTTTATGAGTATAGGCAGCAAATTCTCAAGGTTTAAGAAAACTCAAATCGGGTTTTCTACTTATTTATAACACATATGGAGTAAAAGTGATTGATTTTAAAGGTACATGAGACAGTTAACAAAGCATCGCCCTAAAAAGTAATTGATAAGTTAGCTTGTACCATAATGAATCTAACCATTTTTAGTAGGATCTTGTTTTTCGTTTCAACAATACTATTTTGTTGAGGAATATATGGAATAGACAATTGTTTTTCTATTTTTTTTCGTCACATAAATTTTTAAATTCATCATATAAATATTTTCAACCTCGATCGGATCTTAACACTTTTATTTTCTTATCTGAATGTTTTTAACCAAGCTCATAAGTTTCTTAAAGCAACTTAATGCTTTAGATTTATGAAAAATCAAATAGACATATCCAAATCAAGTACAATCATATGTAAATGTGATGAAATATACAATCCAATGTCTTACTCTTACATTCATTGAACCACAGATGTTACAATTGATTAATTGTAAAGAAAACTCAGCTCTTGTTCCTTTTTAAAATGATTTCCTTATTGTTTTTCTTGCTAGACAATGCTTGCAACTAGGCAGGATAAGAACAACATATGCGTCATAACTTTTATATTGTGTTCACTTAAGTGTCATAACTTTTTTTTAATCTACTAAGTGTCAAATCAGTGAAAAATTGTTCACTTGAGAGCCAATTCCGGTAAATTGTCCTACATCACATTTCAAATTAAATTTTTATTACCACGTGGCTTTTTAAAAAGACATTTAAGTTTGACTTGAATAATTTTCGATTTATGTGACAAGAAAGGGCAAAAACGATGTCGTTTTGGCCCTTTTTTCCCCACATTCATTTTACAATGAAACCGTAAATTTTAGAAAGGGGAACACTTTTACAAGAAAGAGGTTCAATCTTGAGATCAACAATGGACATTTCAAGCTTAGGAGATAGTAAAATGGGGACTAGTTGAATCGGCTTAGGTGAGATTGAGATGATGATAAGTGTAACAGCGTGATATAAGGAGTTACGCTGATTTGGAGGAATCGCAAAGAAATTGTTAGGTTTATGACATAAATCGCCATGGTATTTGCTGGAATCTTGCAAATCATAGATAAATAAGGTAATGGAGATGCCATATTAGCTGCATTAGGAGGAAATTCCCTGGCATCAAAGATTTCTTCTCAAGTAATACTGCTTTTTTTCTTCTTCTTTTTTCCGTCTATTTTGCCTACTCATCTTGTTCCTAGTTCAGCCTCTTTTTTATTTTCATTAACCTTTCACTTTTCAACTTTCCTAATTAATCAACTCCTTCTCTCAAATCACGTTTTCCCCTATTTTCAGGCTCTTCACTTGAACATCTCTTCCAAAATTTTTGCTCCTTTTGAATCTTGGTTGAGAAACCACGACTCAACCATGGAGAAGAACATAAAGAAAAACAGAGGATTTGGCAAGCTGCAAATCCTTTTCCATATATATATATTGTATTATTTTTACCAATAGGGCCAAAATGATGCCATTTCATTTTGTGTTTGCTAATTGGATTATTTTTGGCGAGTCACGCTAGCCTATATATAATAAATTAATGCCCTATTGGATTTTCCGACTATCTAAATTGCCGATGGCGCTCAAGTGATAAAAAAAAAAAAAAGTTATGGCAGTTAAATTAATGCTGTACAAAAATTATGGTACTTGTATTGTTCTTGTCCTCAAATAGACAAATCAACTTTATTAATATTGCCCAATAAGCTCTCTTTGGCTAATTTATTCATTTGTCATTGGCCAATATGATCAAGTTTAGCATGTGCCATACATTCACATCATTATCATAGGAGTTAGAAGATGTAAATAAGGAATAACAAATGTCAACATTACCATAGTTAACATCTAATACAATAAAACCATCAAGTCATACTTAAATACAAGTCCACACTAGTATTATAGAAATTCAAACTAAAACCAAATTGAACTAATATTAATATAGATGCTAAATTTCGACGAATCTTCGAAGCATATAATATATTATGTAGGAATAAAGTGCATCCATCACACATAATTAATTGATAGGTAACAATCCCTTTAACTTCAGTTCCGAAGTTGTTCCCTACAAAATCCATTTTGTTTCGGTTGGAACTTATCGGAACTCCACGAAAGCATTTTTATCTTTCATTACATGATCCGTTGCTCTCAAATTTACAATTCACAAAAAGATTATATTCAGTTAGAAAAATTGAACTTGATATAAAAGTAGTACTCTTAAGAACACAAAGGGTATCTACTTTCTTTGGCTTGTCACAGTTGCAAGCAAAGTAATCCCTCTTACTATGATTGTGACATTTCACCCTTAACATTTCTTTCATGAGAGGACGCTTTTCTTTCTCATATTGGTTGAGCTTTAGTTTCTTTCCTGAAAAACTTGCTCCCTTGCATTTCTACCTCTTGAACTTATTTAGACGCTTGCGCTTAGAGCTCGAAGCCTTGTGTGAGCGAGGACCAACAAAAAAGATGTCTATTACTTGTTTAGCCACCTGGATGTGGTCTTCTTTCAGCTCAAGATGGCACATGGCATCCTCAAAGGTCTTTATATTCTCATTGTAGGTTAGTTGCACCTTTATGTGCCCAACTTTGAGGTAAGGAATGGATTACTGCTTGCACTTGTTGCTCATTAGTCAGAATGTGGCCAGCATCCTTAAGCTCATCGATCATGCTTGACATCCGCCTCAAGTGTTATTTCGTAGTTTGTTCATGAGGTTTTTTGTATGAGTCAAACCTTAATATGAGTTATCTTAATTTGATCACATATGTTAGACCAAATCTAGCCGTTAATACTACCCACATATTTTTGGCATTTTCAAAACGCCTAAACTCTTGCATAATGTCATTTTTTATGCTACTCAGTAATGCGATGCGAGTAATGGAGTTCTTTTTCTCCCAATCCTTATCCCTCTTATGTTGTGCGATATTTCCATCTTTGAGTTCTTTTATAACTTGGTAAAGAGTTTCTAGTGCTTCTTGCTCTTCTAGTACATATTGAATTTTCATATTCCATATTTCATAATTCTCGCTGTTCAATTTTCTTTTTTGGTTCAGTTCAACCACTATGTTTATAGATATTGAAGCCATTGTATTTGAACATTTTAGACATACATACACGAACTATTAATGCCCATTATTTATGCATTCATTTTGCGTAAACTGATAATATCAATGAATAATTTCAAATAATGATTTAGAATGGAAATGCCACTTTATTTCCAATTATCATCCAAAATTCATAATTTGAAATTATCATTAATATAATCATCTATGCAAGAAGTAATATATTTAAAGTCACTAAAACTTTCTTGAACTTCCAAAAAGAAATGCAAATAAAATAATAAAAGTAGTAGCAAATAACATTGAACATTCATTAACTAAATATTCCATTTACACAAAGTAACAAATCTAGCATAAAAAATATCAACATTAACAGGGAAATAAATATTTACAAAGGATAATATAATTTTATGATCAGCGCCACTCATCTGTTATTAACGGGGAAAGACTTATCAAATTCCTCATAAAATTCCTCTGAAAATTCAATGGTCACATTGGGCAGTCATGGAAAGACCTTCGGAGATCCCTTCTGATTCCGCCATGGCGCATGCATTCTACGCTAGGACGTGTTCAAGCCAAGGGTTGACACCTTCGCCGCCCCAACCCTTATGTATTCTATTAGGAAATCCATCGTATGTTGTTAATAATTTGGAACAAGAGGGATTTCACCGATTTTCTATCGACCATCCATCATTTCGATTTCTGGAGCTCTCCATAAATCATTGATCACTTCTTGCCATTCATATGGGAGAGTGTTTGTCGAGGCATCAATTATTTCAATGTCTGACATACCATAACCTTTCTAAATAATATCTTGTATCATCTTATTGACCTTCATGATGTGTTTTACCATGTCACATCCATCCCATCGATAGACAACTAACTCAACTTTCAGCCTTGTAAATCTCTCATTTTGCTCATCCACTTACAAAAATCAATGTGCGCATAAAGTGCAACATTGTTCTCGCAATAAATGCATAACAAAAAATGATTACTTATAATCCTTGGTGCATCATAATAGGGAATGCTTATTTGCATTAATACTTCAAGGCACAAAGCAATCCATTACCCGCATGCTAGTACCAATAACGTTCTAATATATATATATATATATATATATTTATATTGGTCAATGGTCAACTGTTAGTCAATCAGATTGGGCCAACTGATCGACCGAGTTAGTCAAAGGTTCAAATGGTTGGGTCCGGTCAAAAGACCCGACCGTTTAACCGACGTGGCTAACCAAGTATCATGGAATGAACCTATTTATCTAGCGATTACTCGTGTGTGTATGATGCATGCACTAGTGAGGCCGCCCCTTGCGGTCGTGCATAGAGGTGCACCTGGTCTTCTCCGGCGGCGTGCCACCACTCGATTTTATCATCACAACGAGAACTTTAATCCTACACTTTTAAAAATGATTTTTATTGCACGAACATCAAGAAGTGGCCCTGAACAGTTTAATCGGGTGTCGTTTTTCGTATCTGAGAGTTTGTCAGCGCCGTCTCGCGATTTTCGGCAACAATGTGTTTATATACATGTTCAACGATTAGGAAACAGTAACCTAACTTTAATATCAATGATGGAATCGAATTCCTAATTACATATCTTAAATTATTGGGTAACACAAGAAACACATCCGAGAAATGTGCCTAGGAAAGCCTTGTATCACTGATGGAAATTACATTATGCAAAGAATGTACCTTGTTTTTCACATATTAAGGGCACCCTCTTGCAAGCTTGAGAGTCTTCAATGAATTGTACTTCGTAAGCAGAACGTCATATGTCTTGGAAAGTGACAAAACGTCGTTCTTCAGAGAAGACGTGATAATCAAAGTAGAAAATATCTTCTATTATCTCACTCTTCAAGATAACTTACCTATTTATTTAACGGCATATCTCCTACTTCTCTTTGAATTGCAAAGGGCAGTTGTCCGCAAGTAATCACTTGAAGGATGATGGGCCGACAAGATGGATCATGGGCCGGGTTAGCCCAACATGGGCGGCCTATATAACAACCATCAAAAGACAACAAAGAGGAAGAAGATCAATCTCTCAATCAATAATAAGAAGAAGATGACGACAATAAAGAAGACATTTATTTTGGGAGTTTGAATTATTGAATTTCTATTTAGAATTTCCAATTTGGGGTTCATTTGATGTGGGGGCTTTCAGGGTTGGGACAAGGATCCGAGCATTTTGAGAAGAAAAGTAGTCCGACGGTCCATGTGAAGCTCTCCAATTATTTGACTGGTCAAGATTATTTCTTTTTGTTGGAATTTAGGTCGGAGGCACTTCAAATAATCATTTTTCTTCCGACGTAACATTTAAGTGATTCATCGAAAATTTTTTTATAATAAAGTGATGTCATATGAAAGATATGACATTTCTAGTACTTTGTTTCTGAATTTTTGGAATGAAATTCAGGGTTTAATCATTTTATTTCAATCTTGTCTCACTAATATTTTTGAGTTCCGATTTTGCCCACATGAAAACACTCCCGTCGTCTCACTTAGAACTCTAGATCTGTGCTCACCCGGTCGACGAAGTATAGGCCGCCTGGTCGAGGTGGAGGGTCACTATTGTCGAGAACAGAAGGAAAGCTTGTTGAATATAAGGGCAAAGGATTTCGACCGCAACAAGGGGGAGTGAAATGAAATCCCCAAGAAACCGGAAGAGCTTAAAATTTGGAGAAATGGTGTGCTTTCCTCCAGAGCTTTTAGAATCTCAGAGAGAATCGTCGAGTTCAATGATCGATCCTGCGTTCGAAAAGAAACCCCAAACCTATTCCAAGAGATTCCTCTTAACATATAGATATATAAATATAGGGAGATAAATGATGTACTTACTTGATTAAGATAAGTACTTTATGAAAAAATATTGCCGACAATTCTAAAGGGTTGTCAAAAATGGAAACACAATCTCACTCCGCAATCCAAAATCTTGAATCGGATTATGATCCTCTAGGGTTCGGTCGGGATTCGAGCGGCTGCCAATCCTGACTCTCAGTGTTTGACTAACTCTAGATTTTTATAAACATGTGTCTCGAATAATCGAATCGATTGTCTCTACGATAATTTTGAGGAAGATTATTGGAAAGATTTTTGGAACAAGAAGGTCCAAATATATGAGGACTAATTTCTCAAAGCATCTTCTCAAATTATTTTCAAATTCATATTTTGAGGCACAAGTGTGTTATGGTTAGGTTGATCCCACAACGAATTTTGAGAATCAAATTTTCACGTACATGTTCATTTTTATATTGGTATTTTACTAGGTCTATCTACCTCAGTCTTGCAAAATGCATTAGTCTTAGGGCTCTTAGGTGTTCATTAATCATTCAATTGTGCTTAGATTATCTAGAAAGTTCTTTGGTACGTAACTTGCAAGAGTGTTAACTTCTAATTGTGTTTAGACAGCTGGGTTTACTCCATGTAGCATATGCATCTTTCCCTCCTTCACTAATGGGCTCATCATATGAATTGTTGATGAACATCCCAATTATTCTTGCTCATATAGTCAAATTTTAGGGCCATGTGTTCCTTCGTCCCCAATCAGAGAAATTGATCACAAATTAGTTTTCGGATTGATGATTATAAATATGAACATTACTTATATTAACATTTAATTCAATTTATATACAAATGATATTCATACTTTGCAACCCATCAATAAAATTGGGGTGATAAAGACTAGGCTTTAGTGAGAGTTTTATGGGTTGGAATTTGCAAAAAGAGTAATTTGGTCTTTTTAAAGTAAGAGGTTTTGTCTTGGGTAAAAGCATTTTTATTTTTATTTTTTCCAGTAGATGAAATTTGAGGCATACTTTTTTTGTATTTTTTTAGATAAAGATGAAAATTCGAACCAAAAAAAAAAAAAAAAAGAAAAAGCTATGACTTCCTTGAACGACTGCACAGTGCACCGAAGCCAAACCCTGCCTCCAAACCCCCACGCCCATCAGATTCCGATCCTCACCTGCGAAGAAAACAGAGCTTTGCTTCAGGCAAGTGCCTCGCCAGCCATGTCATCCGATGCCCAGGCGAGTCCAGAGCAGCAAGAACCCAACCCCAAGATCCAGATATACTCCACTTCGGCCACCGGAGTTTCCCCTTTCTGGAGAGGTCTCAAACGTTCTGCCCTTCTCCTCGATCTGTGGCCTCTTTTTCTGATTGGAAATGGTGCTAAAAATGCGATCTTTCTCTTCTGGGTTCGTTTTGATTCTGCAGACAAGTACGAGAGAGAGGCTAAGAAGTATTGGGATATCTTCTACAAGAGACACCAGGACAGGGTTTGCTGGCTCTGGCCATAATTCTTGTGCCTGCTTTCTGATTGAGACGGACTTTTTTTTTTTTTATTATTGTTTTTGGTCTGGTTTGAAGTTTAAATCTTTTGGGAGATTGATTGGTCTGCAAGTAAATTGATAGGAGCATTGGTGCTGCTTGTTAAGTTATGACTTGTTTTTCTCAAGCTGCTCAGTTCATTCTTTGTGCCCTTTGCTGCTTTAGCTATTGTTGCTTGTTTTGTTAATGTCACCTCCCTCCCTCCCTCTCTCTCAACAGTTTTTCAAAGATCGGCACTACTTGGACAAGGAATGGGGCCACTATTTCTCTGTGAGTTGAGAAAGCTTTTGCTATCTGTAATTCACTTTGCAAAGTTGGAGTTTTATTGGATGGTGTAGATTTTGTTTAGTGCTTTTGATTCAACAGATTCTTGTTTTGTCAGGGAGCAGGGAAGAAATTTATTTTGGAGGTAAGCAACTGGTGCCGTGTTTGTTTTCTGCACATGGCGTTACACTTATTACATACGATAAATTTTCCAGTCATAAGATTACTCCATGGTTTGTATGGGGAAAATCTTTCACTTTTGTGTTGGTCTGTTATGTTGAGAACCTGTCTTCACTGCAGATAAATGGTGGTTTGTCGGGTCTAAGTTATCGGTTGCATTAATCAAGATTGATGCTAATGGTCTGTGCAGGTTGGTTGTGGAGCTGGAAACACTATATTTCCATTGGTTGCTACATACCCAGATGTTTTTGTTCATGCCTGTGATTTCTCACCACGTGCTGTTAATTTAATTAAGGTTTGATTTCTTCTTCTTGTCATTATCTACATCTTTGTTTGCTTTAAGGTCTGATCGCTGTTTTCTGAGCTCACATGCCACCTGCTGGACTGCTGGGCTGGACAATTTTTTTTTTTTTTTTTGGAGGGGGGGTGTGGGGGCGTGAGGATCAGGTTCTTGGGAAAAATTGGATGTCAATGCCAAATTACAAATATATGATCCCTAAACCTACACTTGCTAGCTTCTTATCATCGATAATTAAGCCCTGCTATTCATTCCATCCAAATATGAGTTCCAGAAGGTCTGATGTACAATTTGGTTGTATATGTCATTGGATGTGGTTAAAATTTGCATTTGTTAGATTGACATAGTTCAGGATACATTTGGCATTTCTTTAATGACAGGACCTTTTTTTTTTGCTCATTACAGATGCATAAAGACTTCAAGGAAAATCAAATTAGTCCATTTGTCTGTGATTTGACCATTGATGACTTGAACCAGCAAATTCCACCATCTTCCATTGACATTGTGACCATGGTAATTAAAAGGAAGTAATGATCTAACTTAAGTACATCTTGGTAGCTTAATGAGCTGCTACTGCTATCTCATATTTTATGCTATCAATTCAGAGTTTGCTTGGTCAGTTAGTTATGCTGTTTCACTAGCTGATTGTAAAGCAGATATTTGTGCTATCTGCAGTGTCTCCGGAGAAGATGCATCTCGTATTGCAGAATATAAGAAGGGTTCTCAAGGTAGGACACCTCCCTCTTTGTAAGAATAAAACTGCTAATATGCTGATTTTAATCAGACAAAGTACTATCACTGGAGGAGATATAACTGCAATGTACTGTTTTTGCTTCCAGCCAAAGGGCCATGTGCTGTTCCGTGATTATGCCACCGGTGATCTTGCTCAGGTTGCTCTTTTAGTATAACCTTTTATTGTTTAGAAATTTCTTTTCTGCTGACAGTTGCAGCTGCTCACCCTTTTTTTGCTCTATCTTACGTATTTTCCTGTGTCTAACTGCTTGCTGACAGGAAAGGCTTACTTGCAAGGATCAAATGATTAGCGAGAACTTTTATGTCAGGGGTGATGGCACTGTCAGTTCCTGTGATCTGTTTCTGGATGTTATCTCTTATATTTTTCCTCTTAATTAGCAAAATCTTGATGCTCTTTTCCTTCCTTCTTTTTTCTCCTCAACACAGCGTGCATTCTATTTCTCTAATGAATTCTTAGCAAGTTTATTCAAGGACAATGGATTTGATGTGAAGGAAATTGATCTGTGTTGCAAACAAGTTGAGAATCGATCTAGGGAGTTGGTGATGAATCGGTATGTTTTTAATTTTAGTTTGGCTTCAGAAATTTTTCCTGTTGCTTTTCTTGGTATGACTGTTATCTTGTTGCATTTGACTTTAGACGATGGGTCCAAGCTGTATTTTGTCCTTCAGATTCTGAGGACCTTTCTAGCAGCAATCATGCTAGTACTGAAGTTGACTTGCCAAGTCAAGAAAATACTGAATCCAACATATCATCGAAAGCTTCAAAGGAGCCTGTTGAGAATATTGAGGTTGATATGTCTGAGGGTGTTGCAGCTGACATGTTTGGAATTTCATCATCTGTTGATAATGAGGTAAAGGTTTCTCTTATTGCTAATTCTGTCTATATTTTCATATTATGGATCAAGAAATGAGGTATTCTGCCTCTTCTCATTGCATATGATTTCACCTTTGAAAGGATTTATTGGCAGACAAAGGTCTCCATATCTATTGTCTTGAACAGTGACACTAGTTTTTGGTATTATTTCCTCTCAGATGATTCAGGTCAGTCTTAATGAGAAAAACCTTAGCATAAGAGTATTGTCCGGAGAGTATCAACACACATACAAGTCGACTGGGATGATGCTTTGGGAATCGGCCCAAATGATGGCCTCCATTCTGGCCCAAAACCCAAACATTGTTTCAGGAAAAAAGGTTTTGGAGTTGGGCTGTGGTTGTGGAGGCATCTGCTCAATGGTGGCCGTTAAATCTGCTGACCTCGTGGTAGCAACTGATGGAGATAAAAAGACCCTTGACTTGTTGATGCAAAACGTTGCTTCAAATATAGCTCCACCTTTCCTTGATAAATTGATTGTTAAACGCCTGGAATGGGGAAATAGGGACCATATAGAAGCAGTCAAAGAAGTGAACGACAAAGGTTTCAACATCATCATTGGCACCGATGTGACATATATTCCTGAAGCAATTTTGCCTCTTTTTGCCACTGCAAGAGAACTGATCTCAACCAACAGAGGCGATGAAGAGGACCAGGCATCGGCACTTATTCTCTGCCATGTTTTTCGCCGAGTTGATGAACCATCTATACTCTCTGCTGCTTTCCGGTATGGTTTTCGACTAGTAGAGAGGTGGCCAGTGGGAATTTCTGGTAATTCATCTCAGGGAGTTGTCGGCTCTTGGCTTTGCTGAAAGTGGTATCGACAAGTATAGTTTTAGTACAGCATTAAGCATCATGTATTTTCAGATTGAGTGACAATGATCTTCAGAGTTCATATTCTGTTCTTTTTGGGTCTTGAGAAGACATTTGTTAAAGCTGGTACCGGATTTGAGCCATCTCCCCTTTTATTGAATTTTGTTTGTTGTTGGACATATACATGGTTTTGCCACACGGAACAAAACCAAGGAAATTTCTTGTGATAAATAGAATATGTTCGGCTTCGAGAGCAAAATGATTCAGTTGCATTGATTTGTGTTGCTGGATTTTGTACACGTTTATGAAACCAATGGTGATGTGGCTGTATAAGTGCCAACATTTAAAACATGTGCTTTTTTAATTCTTGAGGGAATTACTTTTTAATTTGCCTTTTCTATACGATTTGATTTGAGTTGGACTGAGGCAAGCCTAAAGTTGCAAATGCCTCGTTTTGGAAAAGAGCTATAAACAATTGCAGAGAAGTTTTAAGTAAACAAAAGCTTCAAACTAGAGTAACGAGCAGCGGATCAAAAGCTCTAGACAAAGTCGTAAGAAGACCAGGCAATGATACAAGTTGAACCCTCTTCTTGCCTGAGGGCTCTGACCCGACTGGACATAAGGGATACATTCCTTCCATGAAAGCAATTCGATCATATACCAATACCAGTGAGAGTAGGATTTGCAGTACGTCTGGTCTCCAATTTGAAGTGATAGGGTCACTCACAGAAACCCCTGAAGATCTTCCGATGCATGGGCAGCTTTTCCTAGAAACATTTGAGAACAGATAATTTGAAGAAAGATCATTGATTACTTATTGATGATAGGCGTTTTTTTTTTGCTGCTAAAATGGCATGGAATATAACACAATGTTGTAAGAAATTCACGTAACAAGCCCCACTTAAAAGGAGCTTAGTGATTACTATTATATGTAAGGTTCTTTGGTTTTTTCAATATAGATCCATCTAGAATGACATTGTAGGTTAAGTTCAGTATATCATATCATGTTCACCTTCGAATTCGGTCATGCACAAATCATCCACATTGCGACAAAAGAGACCCAAGACGAATGTATAACTCCTTGGTTATGCTGAGTTGGAATTGAACTTGCTGCTTTATGTTTCCCAAGGCAAAATTGACTCCGTCAAGTTATCAACTCGGCTAACTCCTACCACACCATGGAAAAAACTCCTACCACACCATGGACAATTGAAAAAGGTCGATCCAATTATATGTCTTGTTCTTAGGATGTTCGAACACTGTTTTAGCAAAACAGGTATTGCATTTCTTGATATTAGGAGAACTTTAGTCTGCGGTGGGTGACTTCGAACATTAAAAAGATAAATCTGGCTACAGTCAAAAGAAACTTCTTTGGTTACAGACAATGGAAGAAATCGGTAGAAGACTTTGACAGAGATCTCAGTTCATTCTTCACTGCAAATACGCCAACTTGTGCACCCACCGAAACGTAAGAAACTAAAAAACTAATCCCATGTCTTTCACTTCCACAGTTCACCACGAGAGTTTGGTCCAAACTGTTTTGTTCCATCTGATCTGGGATACCATCAACCTGCTTCATTTTTCAATTCAAAGATGAATTAAAAAACAAGCCCTCTGTGACTGTAAAGTACAGTTAGGTCCCGATATAATAAGTACTTTGTTAAAAAAGTTGGACATGTTAAACAGGCTTAATGTAAAACTTAAAAATATTTAATGCACTGACTATTCTGGTGAGATGCATAATTGGTACTTTGAAAATTGATTGTTTCCTTATTAAACATGTTCAGTAGAAGTCCTAGACCAGATTGTTCACAACATTCTTTCCTTGTAGCATGAGAAAAAGGACAGTATCATGAACACACACCAAACTGAGCAAAAAGAATGTTGGAAATTGTGATCCATTTTCCACAAAAATCTAGAAATTACTGCTTAATCATGAAGAAAAGAAGACTCGAGATCGTGGAAACAAGCTAGACAATTACTTGTCAAAGTTGAAGCCAACTACATGGGCAGAAAAATTTTCTAGAAGAAAAGATGAAGAGTCCAATTTGAACTTGAAGACTTTGTGAAGAAGTACCAAAGAAAATCCTGGAACAAACTAGAGAAGTCTACGTGCATGGGAAATGTGTTTTCATTGGCAAGCAGCTGAAAGAAAGAAAAAATTTTCTTTATCAAATTCCAGCAGTCAAGAACTTATTGAAGAAGAAAAAAGTAAGTCAAAGAGAGGCTTAGGCGGTGAAGAAGAGTCAGTCCAAGTTGAATAGAAATGTCTAAAAATCTAGAATTGTGTTGGTGAAAACATGAGAAGGTTGTCCTATGTCTAATATCAGTGGAGTTTCCCTATAAATAGAGCTTAGAATCATTCATGTAATGTGAATATGAAACTCCATATCAAGATGCTCCTCCACCGACACCTGCATCAAACTATCTTGTTGTGCTGAATAAACTGAGTCCCTTCAACCATCATACCTCGGCCCTTGTCCATCTTCTACAAATCATGACCTACACACACTTGCACAAATTCAAAACACAAACAATCATCCATATCAAAACCACATGCACCCACACACATACATCCAAATTTTTAACAAAGAAAAAATACAAAAGAACATTAGTAAAATAGAGTTTGTTGCAGCCATTTTGAACAACCTCCTACAGATGGAATGGGATGGTGATGCAGCATGCAACACTAATTAGTAACGGCCTGCGCAGTCCCAGAAGAGGTATCAGCAGTCAAAAGACACACGTGTACAGGAAGCAGAAGACTTTTTTGGATTAAATCCAAGCGACTAATCAATTTAAACCCTCTAATTGTTTCCGCTAGACCAACATATTTCCCCAGGGAACCAGTAAATACTCCTGGGATTTGACGGCGGACTTAAAAAGCCACCTACAGACACTTTATGCCCAATCATTCCGGATGGCCCTTTCACTCCCCATCACATGTTTACAAGCTGTGCAGTCCCAGAAGAGGTATCAGTAGTCAAAAGGCATACATGTAAAGGAAGAAGAAGAGTTTATGATGGCCCCTTCACTCACTCCCCATCACATGTTTACAACTTCTCTCTCCCAATCATTTCGGACATCGTTAAGCAACGATTTTTCTCCGTAAGATCTGTGAAGTGAAAGTCGGACTTCCTAATCCTAAAAGACAACCATGAAGATTAAAACGACACGGACACAGACACAGACACAGACACAGACACAGACACACACCCACACCCGAGAGAGAGAGAGAGAGAGAGAGAGAGAGAGGTGGGGTGACAGATAGAGAGTGAGCACACAGAGCTTCAAGCATGACCATGCAAGAAAACACCATGTGTGCTCACTCTCTTCTGTCACCTCCCTTACCCTTCAAAGGTTCAAGAGGAACAAACGCAAGAACCATTCAACCATCGATTGCTTGCTCCCTTCCTCACTTGCACAAAGATAAAACTAAAAACCCTAATTTTGACGCTGCACTCTCAAACTCGCCCTTGTTACTGTTCCATTAGTGTAGAACAATTAGAGGCTTTGGCTTTGCTGATGAGATAAAGAAGCTGTACACATGGGGTTTTATATAGATGGAGAAAGACGGGGAGGGAATAAATGTGGGTTCCCCTTCCCATTCTCTTCTTATTTTTTTTTATTATCTTCGTCCATGAGAGAGAGAGAGAGAGAGAGAGAGAGAGACGGAAGTCTTCATCTTTTCTGAATCTGATCTCTTTTCCAGAAAGATCAAACCAGACTCATTTACTCAGTTACCGTTTATCAATGCATCTTGTGATTCTAAATCTTATCTCTTCTCTCTCCAAACCCTAGCTACTACGACTGTATCCCTGCGTTGTGGTCTTCCTCTTACTTCATCACATCATCAGTTCACATGTATGTCTCTGGAAGCATATTCCATAACAATCCCGAGAAAGATTAATGGTGAATTAATCTGAAGATTTATTTTGGTGGGTACATATCGATAGAACAGGAATTTTAGATTCTTAATCATATTTTACAGTCTATTCAAATTAGAAACTGGGCAAATCTATTGAGATTGCATGCATGTGGCACGAATTGCAGCATAATAATGAGATAGAAAACCTTTATACATTATAATATTTCATTAAGCCCAAAAAAAAATAGAGTAAGTAGTCAATCATCATTGTAATGACCGAAAAAAATAATAATCAAACATCATTGGACTTGTAGGACTAGAAAGGAAGATGGTCATGCATCATTTGTTGTCCACGCATTACAATAAAACACTGACCTCAGGCCAAACCATATGCCACAAGGCCGGATAATCTTTTGTATACTCCTCTTTGAGAATGGTTTTCGTTTTTCTTTCCGTAGCATGACCCATAAAACTTCAGTTGCTACTGCCTTTTAGTAATTATAGAGTGCTTAAAAAAGAAAATATTCTCAAATGATTATTGTAATTAGATCATTCACTTCTTTCCTTTTTCCATTTCTCCCTGAAAGCATCTTTTCGAGACCATGCGCATGTACCACATCAAACGGTGAATTTTCACCTCTTGAAAGTGTGACCATCTTCAAGAATGTTGTACAACTTGATATATCTCTTAGCTATAGCGGCAATAATACCATGATTAATACTCAATCTTTCTTTTGCTTCCTCTTTAGCAAATTATAACAAAGAGAAAGGGCAGCCCATGCAGAAAGAATGAAAGTTTCCAAATCCAAGTATACAAGTTGAAAAAATCTAGACTATCTAGGAAACTTAAGTTATATATATGTATGTATATAAGTCATTCCACTTGGGTGATCCCAAGCTCGAATTAAAGGAGAAGGCAAGGGTTGCATTGGGTAGTTGACAATTGACACTCCTTTTTCAACAATCTAAACTCTATGAATATTATAACATAAATCATTCAATTTGTAACTAATAGGTTTGCCTAACTTAGTAAAGTATTCAAATACTAAACCAAGCATTTTTCTAATAATTTAAGCTTTTAAAATAATTGACAGTGGTTCACAAAATTTTGGATAATTTTAAATAAGCAGATTATGAGTTTAAATCTTTTCAGGTTCTTCCATCTCCCTTATTATAGATTTCCACACTTTAGTCATAAACTTTTAAAACAACCATCCTGTAAATTCTCCTATGGTATTGCGAAATTATGATTTGTAGGTACTGCAACTATGATGTGTTTGCAGTCATGATAGATCGAGGGATGCTAGCAGTGGCCCTGCTCACTAAATTAAAAAAAAAAATCATAAATATTAGGTAATATTTTCAAGATTTGTATACAGCCAAAAGTTTTTGTCTTGCCTTGTTTTCGGTGGTTGATTTTGTTTGCTTTAAGCACTTTAAAATATGACTTTTACTTTGACATCCAACATCTAGATTTTCATAAACATATACTTATATACAAAAATGTTTCTAAAAAATGTTTCTAAAACCAAAAACTGTTCTCAGGGGCAGGTTTTACTTAACATCATAGGGGGTATCAAGAAATGTACTTGAACTATCGTACAATACATGTGCATTGAACCACATAGCGGGTATCAAAATGGAAAGAGACCCATCTTTGGCACTCTGGGAATCACAAGATTTTCTGAATGTCGACTATATCCTTTGAATGGCTATTGCAAGAAAGATGCAACGTAAGGAATCGGATGTTCCCTTTCTGAAGGAACAACACGAAGCTATTGGGATACGTGGGGAGCAGAAAACAATCAACCAAAACATCCCTAACGTTGACCCGTCCCCACCTTCTCCAACAAAGGGAAAAGGGTCCAATCCCTTTGTTCAATTCAACATATATTATGCGGCGCAGAATAAAGCGGCTCGTGGTATATATGCCTTCTGATAATTAAATGATTAACTCAATTGGGAAATATAAAGCGTAAGAATCTTTGACATTGTTCCTACCAATCACAGCCAACGCGTGGCTTTTGTGGGACGTTTTGTCTTTCCTAAATTCCCTACACATCCTGAGCATCTGTTTTGTCCTCAGGATTTTATGCTTAAAGTAGTAAAGTTCAGAATTTAGGTGATCAAACACTCACTAGGCTTTATTGCATCCTTTCTTCCATCCGACTTTGGTACAATAGATTCACCAATTAGGAGATGTTGCATCATTTTTTTCTTTTGAAATTTATTTCGTCTCACTCCAATTACCTTCCATAGTTTCATGAGCAACTGTTGGGAAAATTCAACATTTATACTTTTCAAAACGAGAGATTATGGTAATCTTTTATCTTGACCATTTTTCCATCTAACTAGATTAAGATGGTCACTTACAAACATCGATAATGAGTATCAAACAAGTCCGTATTTGTTTCTAAAATTCATTTGAACTAGCATATTCTTTTGATGATAATAAGTGGTACTAGAGTATACGACTCATCAGATTTTTGTACCATATGGCAGGAACTTATTTTTCCGCTATAACGATGATCGCAATATATTATTATCAATCTTCAACGAATGCTCATGTCACTTGATAAACGGCGCTCATATAAATATACTTTACACTGATAGTTGATACGAATTGCAAATTCCCATTGAGACACACTAAAGCAACTTTCTCTCTAGCAAAGTGGATAAAGGGAGATTTAGATTTCCCTTTTTATAGTGGAGAAATGATATGGAAGACCTTGCATAGCCTCAATCACATTGGGAATTTTCTTATTCTAAATAGATCCTATGCTTGCTTGCTATCACTAGAATTGTTTTGTTCGAAAAGGAGCAACAACACACACACAGACACTTGCTTCACCAAGAAGTATAAACGATTGATAGAGTAAGCATCTGATCTTTTGCTTCGGCCATTGCAACTCCTTTAACCCTAGTCCAACATCTGGTGTGGTGATCATGGCATCATGGGCATCTTCTTCTCTGATTCTATCCTCTCTTCTTTCTTTTCTCACTTTGGGCCACTAGACAAGGATGGGCCTCTCTTGATGATGGCATGAACTTTGCAGAGTTAGTGTCCACGTGGCATCGTGGGGATAAGTCTCTTGTTGGCTTAACCCTAACCTTCCATTTTCTGATATAAATGAAATCATGTCTTGCCAATTTAGTCGGAATGGACATATTTAAAAATTGAGAATGTTAAAGTATATTCATTGAATTTTGTCTGGCTCTTTTGTCTTTTTGGTTTGAGAGCTGCATTCGCACTGGACAAAATGTTTTCTTTAGTATTTCGGGTGGTGGTGAAGGAATGGGGGCATGCATAGACAGATCCAAATATTTTGCCAGGACACAGAAAAAACATTGGCCAAGGGAAAATTAACCACATAAAATACAGAAGGCCTATACATATATGCCCATATTTATAAAGAATAATTGTGTGCATGAGATGTTATAGATGCAGGTATAAGAGAAGGGCATCGATGTATGTGTTAAGTAGTTAATTAAACCATTCCATGTAAATTATTGTTACATGTTTGGCTCTTGCTGGAATTTGTTAAGAATTTATATCCCAATTCGCATTTGTCAACTAATAGTCAAACCTTTTGCAATTCAGCTTAAATCACTCTTTGTGAGGAAAGATCTTGTTTGAAGGATTTACTAAGTTAGCATTAGAATCAAATTTTAGACCCAAATATAAAGAAGTTAATGATTAAAACTGGGTCATGACAAATACACTGCACCCATACGATCCCATTGATTGATGCCTACTAGACTCATCAATCATTAAGGCCATAACATTACAATTGACTCATCGATGGAGTGCCTGATGAAATTATTGATCGTGATTTTCTAACCCACGATAAATTGACTGGAAATGTAATAAAAGTTAAAGGTTAAGTAAAGGAGAGTCTGTCGACCAAGAGATGACCATGGCTGAGGATTCAGGAGCATTTACAAATCATCCCAAAAATAGTGCCCAAGGAAAGACAGTTAAAGATTCCTGTAGGGAAAGATCAGGACGCAAAATGGAATGGCTCATAAAAGAAGCAGAAGCAATCAAGGCATAAACAAGCACGAAGAATACACAACAACCAATCAACAAGCAGCATCAACTGAGGCATTCACAAGCAAACAAGGCGTCATATTTCAAAGATAAGAATATTATTCGTAATAGATTGATCTAGATTAGATTTTGTTTGCACTTTGAATGCAAACTTGAAATCGATTAGGTTTCTCGGTTCTGGCACTGGCCTATGTTTATAAAAGCTTTCCATTTGTAAAATTTTTACTTGCTCTATTCAGTGATCTTCATTAAGAAGTTTATGTTTGTAGTCATCAAGGGAGCATGGCATCCAAGAATATAAGCCATCTATTGTAATGCAATAAAGTTTCATGCAATATGTTTATCATTTGTTCCTAATCTATTATCTACACATTGTTTTAGTAGTTCAAATACTACACAGTCGTTGTGACATCAATTCATTTACTTTTAATTTGAAGTCAAATTTGACAATTAAATTTTAATCATCGAAACTATTGAGTTTCTGGTGATCACGGCTTGATAAAAGCACACCTAAAACTCCCATTTTGAGCATCCCTTTTATGTCGCCTTTAATCATGGCCATAATCTCCTTTGTCTCCCACAATCCTGAATTAGTTAACAAATCAAAAGATACATTAAAATTTAGAATTATGGACAACTTTGTCACTGCCAGAAAAGGAGTCAATAGGGATATTTTTCAAGTGGATGTGTTTTTCGTGCATATCCCTTATCAATTTAGCGGGACGCCTTCCGAATCGTCCCAAATCCTCTCCAAGCGGTGGACCTGTTCACGACATCATATGCATGTCTTGCCATAAATGAGAGGCCAAAGGAGCAAAACCAAATTCAAAATAGATCGATGCTCGAAAAGTTTGGCTATATTTTAATTCGAACGATGAAAATTATTAGGGATTTGTTAATAGTAACATGAACGCTTGAGAGAAATGGAATCTTACTTTTGTTAGATGGACGTGGTCCAGGATACATTTAGCATTGCTTTACCTTTTATTATGCTCAATACAGATGCATAAAGACTTCAAAGAAACACAAATTGGTCCGTTTGTCTGTGATTTGACCGTTGATGACTTGAGCCAGCAAATTCCACCATCTTCCGTTGACACTGTCACATGGTAATTAGAAGGAAGTAATGACCTACCTTCAGTACGTCTTGGTAGTTTAATGAACTGCTATTGCTAGCTCATACCTTAAGCCATTAATCTAGAGTTTGCTCGATCAGTTACTTATGCAGTTTCAGTAGCTGAATGTAAAGCAGATATTTGTGCTATCTGCAGTGTCTCCAGGGAAAATGCATCTAGTTTTGCAGAATATAAGAAGGGTTCCCAAGGCAGGAGACCTTCCTGTTTTTCAGAATTAGATAGGTGATATACTGATTTCTAATCGGTCAAGTTACTATCCCGAGAGGAGATATAACTACTATGTAGTGTTGCTGCTTCCAGCCAAAGGGTCACGTTCTGTTCCATGATTATGCCACTGGTGATCTTGCTCTGGTTGTTCAACCAAAAAAAAAAAATCTTGCTCCGGTTGCTCATTCAGTATGACATTTTATTGTCTAGAAAAGAAATCTGCCGACAGTTTTTTTAGTGCGGCCTCACGCTTCTTTTACTAAAACTTAACACAGTTTCCTGTGTCTGCCTGTTTTGCTGACAGGAAAGGTTCGCTTGCAAGGATCAAATGATTAGCGAGAACTTTTATGTCAGGGGTGATGGTACTGTCACTTCCTGCGATCTGTTTGTGGATGCTATCTTTTTCTTTTTCCTCTTAATGAGTCAATCTTGACGCTCTGTTCTTTGCTTCTTTTTCTTTTTCCTTTTTCAAAGCAGCGTGCATTCTATTTCTTTAATGAGTTCTTACCAAGTCTATCTGAGGCCAACAGACAAGTTGAGAATCGATCTAGAGAGTTGGTAATAAATCGGTATGTTTTTCACTTTCAAAGTTGATTTCAGAAGTGTCCTGTTGCTTTTGTTGGTATGATTGTCCTCTTGTTGCAATTCATTTCAGATGATGGATCCAAACTGTATTTTACCCTTCAGATGCTGAGAACTTTTCTGGCAGCAATCCAGGCAGTACTGAAGTTGACTTCCCCAGTCAAGAAAATACTGAATCCAACATGTCACTGGATGCTTCAAAGGAGCCTGTTGAGTATATTGAGGTTGATATATCTGAAGGGGTTGCAGCTGAGATGTTTGTAATTTCATCTTCTGCTGAAAGGAGGTAAAGGTTTCTCTTATTAGTAATGCTGTCTATATTTGCATATTATGGATCAAGAAATGAGGTATTCTGCCTCTTCTCATTGTATATGCTTTCAAGTTATCAATGGATTTTCACCTTTTAAATAATTTATTTGCTGACTGAGGTCTCCATGTCCGTCTTAACGGGGAAAACTCTAGCATTAGAGTATTGTCCAAAGAATCTCAACACACACGCAAGGCAACTGGGTTAATGCTTTGGGAATCAGCTCAATTGATGGCCACCGTCCAAGCTAGAAAACCAAACATTGTTTCAGGAAAAAAAGTTTTGGAGTTATAGGCTGTGGTTGTAAATGCATCTCCTCGATGGTGACTATTAGATCTGCTGACCTCGTGGTAGCAACTGATGTAGATACAAAGCCCCTCAACCTGTTGATGCAAAACGTCACTTCAAATGTCGCTCTACCTTTCCTTATTTAATCGATTGTTAAGAGCCTAGAGTGGGGAGATAGGGGCCATAAAGAGGCAATAAAAAAAAAAAAAAAAAAAAAAAAAAGTGAACGATGAAGGTTTCAACATCATCATAGGCACCAATGTCTCATATATTCCTGAAGCAATTTTGCCTCTTTTTGGCACTTATTCTCTGCCACGTTATGTGCCGCTGCTTCCCTGAATGGTTTTAGACTAGTAGAGAGGTGGCCTGAGGGAATTTCTGGTGACTCATCTCGGGGAGTTGTCGGCTCTTAATTTGCTGAAGTGTTGACAATTATAGTTTTAGTTTGGCATTGAGCACCATGTATTTTGAGATTGAGTGATAATGATTCTCAGGGTTCGTATTCTGTTCTTTTGTGGTCTCGACCAGATGTTTGTTAAACCTCGTCCCTGGTTTGAGGTATCTGCCTTCTTTAATTGAGTTTTATTGGTTGTTGGACTGATACATGGTTTTGCCACACGGAACAAGAACTGAGGAAATTTCTTGTATTTAGTGTTATCATCTTTGGCTTCAAGAGCAAAATGATTCAGTTGCATTGATTTGTGTTGCAGGATTTCCTATATCTATGTATTCAGACCATGATTAGCTTGGTATAGTTGGGAACTTTGTTCATGACACTTTTTTCATTAATTGGTGATGTGGCTGTTATAAGATGCCTACATTTAGAACATATGCTGTTTAGTGCTTGAGGGAATGCATCGTAGGTTTCTCTTTAATTTGCCTTTTTCTGTGGATTTTAGATTTGATTTGAGCTAATACTTTGCAAATGCCTCATTTTGGAAAAGAGCCATAAATAAATACAAAGAAATTCTGATAAATATATTTCAAACCAAATACAAAGTTCTGATAAACAAACACTTCTAAACTAGAATAAGGAGAAGCAGATCAAAAGTTCTTGACAAAGTGAAAAGAGAAGGCATTTATACTAGTTAAACACTCCTGTTTTGTGAGGGCTCTGACCCTAGTTGACATAATTGATAGATAGATTCATTCCATGAAAGCAATTCGATTGTAAACCGATGCTAGAGCGTCTAGGACTTGCACTACGTCTGTCACCAATTTAAAGTAATGAAGCCCCCAAAGACATAACATCAAAATCCAATTAAATTAACTTGTTCTTTAGATGTTTCAGCACTGTTTAGGCGAAATATTGAATGAATTTATTGCTGCACTAGACTTTGAACAAGGATGAATCCGTCTACAATCGAAAGAAACTGTTTTTGGTTACGGACAATCAAATTAATTGGTAGAACTTTGAAAGAGAACTGGGTTCATTCTTCAGTGCAAAAACACTAACTTGTGCACTTGCCAAATTGTACAAGAAGCTTCTTCAAACAATCCAAACATCTATCTAAACATCTGAAAGCCCTCAGTTTCATTTTTCTTGTCCAGCATGTCACCATAAGAGTTTGGCCCCAACTGTTTGGGTTCATCTTTCTAAACATATCATCAATCTCCACCACTTGTCAATTCCCAAACGATTATGAGAATAAGCCTTCTGTACCTAAAAAGTAAAGCACAGCCCTAAATTATAAGGATTTTGTTAAAAAAGCGTTGCAGTTGTTGAACATGCTAAGTGTGAATCGATTGTTTCCTCGTTAAGCATGTTTAATAAAAGTGCCTCACGCACTCGTTTAACAATATTCATTAAAAAAGACAATAAATGAACACAAACCCAGTAAAGCAAAAAGAAAAAAAGAAAATTAGGATGATAGAGTTTGTGACAGCCAGTCTGAACAACCTAATACAGATGGAACGAGATGGTGATGCGGTATGTAACACTTGTCAGTAACAGCCTGTACACTCCCAGAAGAGGTATCAGCAATGAAAAGACACACAAGTACAGGAAGCAGAAGAAGTTTATGATGGCCATTTCACTCCCCATCACATGTTAACAACTTCTGACTCTCTCTCTCTCTCTCCCCAACTTAATTTCTTTGTATATGATTATGCAATTAATAGGAAACAGGTAGACAAAGATTTTCATCTCAGGGAAAAAAATAACATTCTAGGAAGGGAAAATGAAAAGCACACACCGAGAAACATAGACAAACAAAAATACTGTTAGGGCTTACCCTGAAGAACACCCCATCTGACCAAGACTGAGGTCCCTAGGATTTGGGTATTGTACAATTTAATATTTTTATCTCCAGTCAAGATTTTCGCTGATCAACTTGGTGCAAGAAAACTATTGCCAATCAAAGGACTATTGCAAGTAGAAATATGAGTCATAAAGGCCTGAAAGCTTTGTTGTATCTTGTTGAATTTTGAATTATTTTGTTGAATATAGAGAGTCGGACATCTTTAAGCATCTATTTTTCTCCGGGAGATCTGTGAAATAAAAGTCCTTCCTAATCCTAAAAGACAACCATGAAGATTAAAGAAACACAGACACGCGAGCAAGCCACAGAGAGAGAGAGAGAGAGAGAGAGAGAGAGAGAGAGAGAGAGAGAGAGGTGGGGTGACAGATAGAGAGTAAGCACACAGAGCTTCAAGCATGACCATGCAAGAAAACACCATGTGTGCTCACTCTCTTCTGTCACCTCCCTTACCCTTTAAAGGTTCAAGAGGAACAAGCGCAAGAAATATTCAACCATTGATTGATTGCTACCTTCCTCACTTGCACAAACATAAAACTAAAAACCCTAATTTTGACACTGCACTCTCAAACTGAAAGCCCTTGTTACTGTTCCATTAGTGTAGAACAATTAGAGACTTTGGCTTTGCTGATGAGATGAAGAAGCTGTACCCATGGGGCTTTATATAGATGGGGAAAGGCGGGGAGGGAATAAATGTGGGTTCCTCATCCCGTTCTCTTCTTATTCTTTTCTAATTATCATCATTCATTCATTCATGAGAGAGAGAGAGAGATAGAGATAGAGAGAGAGAGAGAGAGAGAGAGAGAGAGAGAGAGAGAGAGGGAGAGAGAGAGGGCAAAGGAAGTCTTCATCTTTTCTGAATCTGACCTCTTTTCCAGAAACATCAAACCAGACTCATTTACTCAGTTACCGTTTACCAATGCATCTTGTGATTCTAAATCTTATCTGCTCTCTTTCCAAACCTTGCTACTACGACACATCTCTCTCTCTCTCTCTCAAAATTTGGAACACTGACTCCGACAGTGTCCTTGCCTGATGGTCTGCCTCTTTCATTCTATATTACATAATCAGTTCCACAAGTATATCTTTGGAAGAATTATCTTACCAATCCTGATAAAGATTAAAGGTGAAGAAAACTGAAGATTCATTCTGGTGGGTAGCTATCTATAGAACATAAATTTTAGATTCTTTTATCGTATTATAGTTTAGAATTTGGATAGATGCAAATCTTATATTTCTTTACCATCTCAATTTGTGTTACTTTAAAAGGAAGAATGATTAGTGTGTATGATGATTTTTAGGAGACAATAAGCGAAAAATGTATCGAGATTCTATGCATTTGGCACGAATTGCAGCATAATAGAAGATAGAAAATCTACATACACGCGACCATTCATTTAGCCAATAAAAAAAGTCATTAAGTAATCATCACTGCGCTTGTAGGATCAAGAGAAGACTATGGTCATGCATCATTTCTTGTCTACCCATTACAATAAAACACAGACCTAAGGCCATACCATATGCAGCAAGGCCGCATAATCTTTTGTATACTAGTCCTTGCAAAGAGTTTTTTTTTTCAGTAGCATGACCCATAGTTAGGCTAACACAAATGGTCTAGCATGAATTCAAACTTCAGGTGCGACTAGTTTTTTGTAATTATAGAGTGCTAAAAAACGAATGATTATTTTAACTAGATTATTCACATCTTTCCTTTCTTCCGTTTCCTCTGAAAAGCATCTCTTCGAGACTTTACACATGTCCCACATCAAACAGGTGACTGTCCGCCGCTCACAAGTGTGACCATCTTCAAGAATATTATACAACTTGATTAATCTCTTGGCTATAGAGGCAGAGGCAGTAAGACCATGATCAATACTCACCCTGTCTTTTGCTCTTTCTTTTGCTAACTATAACAAAGAGAAAGAGCAGCCCATGCAGAAAGAATGAAAGCTTTGAAAACCAAGTATACAAGTCTAGACTATTTAGGAAACTTAACTTATATATTAATTCATATAAGCCATTCCACCTGGGTGATCCCAGGCTCGAATTAAAGGAGAAGGCAAGGGTTGCATTAGGTAGTCAATGACCGATACTCCTTTTTCAACCATCTAAACTCTATGAACGTTTGGCCAAAAAAAAAAAAAAAAAAACTCTATGAACGTTATAACATAAATCAATCAATCCATAGCTAGTAGGTTCACCTAATATAGTAATTCTTCTAGAAGTTTAATAATTGATACTGATCCCACAAAATTTTGCAACTTATCAATCAAGAGTTCTAAATTCAAATCTTTTCAAGTCCTATCCATCTCCCATATTTTTTATTTCCACACTTTAGTCATAAACCTTTAAACTAGTGATCTAGTAAAATCTCTCATATAGAGCACTGCAAAAACTAGTATTTGTAGGTCGATCGCAATTAAGAAGTGTTTGCTATCTTGATGGACCGAGGGGGTTAGCAGTGGCCCCTGCCCCCTACGTTAAAAAAAGATCATAGATATTAGTTAATCTTTTCAAGATGTATATACTTAAATATTTAGCTAAAAGTTTTGGTCTCACCTTGTTTGGGTGGTTGGTTGCATTTGCTTTAGGCATTTTAAATTTGACTTGAGCTTTGATATTGAATATCTCTATTTTCACAAACATAGAGTCGTATACATTTAATAATTTTAAAATGAATTGGAATGCTATTGGAAACCTAAAAATGATTTTTGTGTTAATCGCAAAATCCTAAGACTGTTCTCAGAGGCAGGTTTTGCTTAAGCCTCCCTAACATATTGTACAAGAAATGTACATAAACTACATATGGGGTATCGAAATGGAAAGAGAACCATCTTTAGCCTCCCCCTCTGGGAATCAAGCTTTTCTCATCAGAATGTCCCCTGTATCCTTTGAATGGCTATCACAAAAAGACGCAACATAAATAATTTGGATTTTCCCTTCCTGAAGGAACAACGCAAAGCTATTCGGGAAATGTAGGGAGCAGAAAATCAAGTCATCAAATCATCCCTAACATTGAACCCTCCCCACCAGCTCGAACAAAGGGAAAAAGGGTCCCATCCCTTTGTTCAAGCAAACATAATATGATGCGGCGCTGAATAAAGCAGCTTAAAGTATATATGCTTTCTGATAAAAAATAATCTTAATCTAAATTGTGAAATTCGAAGCATGAGAATCTCTGACTTATTGTTCCTACCAATCACAGCCAACGCATGGCTTTCCTGGGACGTTTTGCCTTTCCTAAATTCCCCACACAACCTGAGCATATGTTTTGTCCTCAGGTTTTGATACTTAAAGTCGTAAAATTTAGAATTAAGGTGATCAACCACTTGCACTACTGCAATTACTTGCATCCTTGCTTTCATCATCACGCAATCATGCGAATTTAGTATAATATTTCACCGATTAGGAGAAAATGCAAATGGCGGGAGTATGCTTCTTGCATCGTTTTATCTCATGAAATTTATTTTGTCTCGCTCCGACATCCCTCCATACTTTCATAAGCATCCGTTCGGAACATTTTCCGTTTATACTTTTCAATTTTTTTTCGCCATTTTGAACAAACAAAATAAAAATAAATTATCTTGCTAAAAAGTGTCGATAAAACACCTTTCCAAATGTGAATCAATATAGAGATCGACAAAGAACTTGTAGGGTCCTTTATTGATTTTTGGACAGGAAATTTAAATTGATGAGAAAATTAAAGATACAAAATTGTAGGCTATCATGACCAATCATGTAAAGCGGTACTAGAATGTGTAGATGACAAAAGGAAAAATTAAACAACCGGTGTTCATTGATTTGTCGGCGGTAATCTGCTTGAATTACAATTCTAATACTTATAACTACTAGCAACAGTTAATAATAGTTATAAAGAAAGCTGAAATTATTAAAAAATTGGTGTTCATTGGTTTGTTGAAGGTTTCTTGCGCAGCTTGCAAACCCTCTTCCTGATGGTTATAAGAGTCCATGTTTCTCGGTTATTATCGTTCATGGCTTTCGATATTTACGGCTCTCCGAACTGGTGATCGTGCTGGGTTCACGTTTGAACGGGCCGTTATGATTGTAGCTGAAATTATTGGCTTCATGACTTGGACACTTATCTCGTTCTTGATCCATCAATCTTCACTTCCAATTCGGTTCTTTAGTCAACTGAATTAAGTTTCACCACTCGTGATTCAACACTCCGTAATTTTCTCTTATATCGCTTGCCGGCAATTCCTCATCGCCTTGATCAATTACCTATTGTTGTCGACCAACAGGATTAAGCAAATTCTACCTCAATCATGTCTTGCTCAATCTTATCCAGTTTGAGTTGATGGTCAAAGAACTGAACAATTCCTGGTGTCAAGAAAAATGAAAGATTCGATTAACTCTAAAGAGATTATAATTGCTAATCTCGAGCTTTTTCCACCTACTAGATTCGGATGGTCACTTACAAAACATTGATACTAAGTAAGAAACAAGTCTATGGTTTTGGAATTCATTTGAATTAACAAATTCTTTTGATGATAGTAAGTGGCAAGAGAGTTTATCATTCATCGTATGCTTATACCAAACGACATAAATTTATTTTTCTGCCACAACAGTAATATTGATTACAACGAACCAATTGTCAATATATGCATGCGTCACTTGATAAACATCGCATAAACATGTTTTGGACCAACATTTGGCATTAATTATATATCCCCAATCATACCAAAAGCAACTTTCCTTTTGACAAAGTGGATGTGATACATGCATGTAATTCACATAATTGAAGATCGAGGTTTCCCCTTTTTGTAGTGGAGCAACGATATGGAAGACCTTGCATGGTCTCAATCACAATGGGAATTTTCTTATTCTAAATAGATCGTATGCTTGCTTGCTATCACTTTGTTTTGTTCAAAAAGGAGCAACAACACGCACAAACCTGCGTCACCAAGAAATCGAAATGATTGAAAGAGATAAGCATCTGATTTTTTGCTTTCAGGCATTGCAACACCTTTAACCTTGGTCCAACCTCTGGTGTGGTGATCATGGCATCGTTGGCATCTTCCCTCATCATGTCCTCTTCTTTCTTCTTTCACTCTCGGCCACTTGCTAGGCATGGGCCTCTTTTGATGATGGCATGACCTTTGCACAGTTAGTGTCCATGTGGCATCGTGAGGATGAGTCTCTTGTTGGCTTAACCCCAACCATACGTTATCTGACATAAAAGATTTCAAGTCTTACCAATTTAGTTGGAATGGTCATATTCTAAATTTAAAAATATTAGAGTGTATTGATTGAATTTTTGTCCTGCGGCTCTTTTGTCTTTTTGTTCTGAGAGCTGCACTCGCTGTAGACAAAATGTTTTCTGTAGTATCCCTGTAAACTAAAAATCACCATATTGGTGTTGCAGGTGCTTTTAGATCTTTTCTTCTGCTCCGACGGCCACAAGATGCAAGTCGAGAGTTTACATTCGAATTCTTATATATACTCGAGAAACGGTTATAGCCCTACAACTTTAACTAGTCAATTGTGCAGGCATGATTATCTAGAGCATAGATCGGCCAAAAAATAGAGCTTTGGATATTTACAAGGGCGAGATAAGATTGTGATCATGATCGGCCAAAAACAAAGCAAGAGAGGGAGGCAAGATCCAGACTCCAGATGAGATTGTGAGAGGGAGGCATCGAGCGAAAGGGATGCGACTTAGGTGAGAGGGTGACGCCTAACAGTTGAGCGAGATTGAGAGCGACTGAGTCAAGTGAGAGAGGCGTAAGCATGAGCATAAACGAGAGCGAGAGCGAGAGGTGTGAAGAATGAGAATGTGATTAGAGTTTTGTTTCGTATTTGGGAAAGAGGCATGAAAGAGCGAGGTTTGTGAAGATATTAGGGTTTTTTTTTTACAGTTGTAAGATATAGAAAAATATAAATTAAAAAAACGATTCGGTCTAGGTGGTCTAGGTGGGCGGTTCCACACCTAAAACCAAGGATGGAATCGAAATTCACCCGTTCCAATTACATAGAATTGAGAACCGAACCATTGCCTCCAAAATTTGCCAATTTGGTCCCGAACGATTTTCGTTGCTCACCCCTAAAGGGAAGATCAAGATCCGAAAAAAAATGGCTCATAAACGAAACAGAAGCAATCAAGCCACAAAGCATAGAGAATACAAAACAACCAATCAACACATAGCATCAATCGAGCATTCACAAGCAAACGAGGCATCAGATTTCGAAGATGGGACATTTGTAATAAAATCTAGATTAGATTTTGATTAAACTTTGAATGCAAACTTGAAATAGAGGTTTCCCAGTTTTAGCAGTCGTCTATATATATAAAAGCTTTCCACTTGTAAAACTTTTACTTGCTCTACGCACTTCGGTGATCCACAGTAAGAAGCATATGTTTCTTAGTCATCGAAGGAGCATAAATCCAATAGTACAAGCCATCCATTGTGATCCAACAAATTTTTATTCAATCTTCTTATTTGTTCCTAATTTACTATTTGCGCATTATTTTAGTTGTTCAAACCCGACAAAGTCCTTGAGATTTCAAGGCATATTAAAATCCATTTACTTTTGATGTGAAGTCAAATTTGATACTTAAACTTCAATCATCGAATTATTGAGTTTCTATTGATCATGACTTGACAAAATTACACGTAACACTCCCTTCTTTAGCATCCATAGTCGATAGGGAGATTTTCTAGGGCAGGACATGTTTTCCGCACGTCCCTTATCGACTTAGCGGAATGCTTCCGTCCCAAATCCACTCCAGGCGGTTGATCTAGAGATCCACGACCTCGTGTGCACGTCTTGCCATAAATGAGAGGCCAAAGTAGCAAAACCATGTTGAAAATAGATTGTGAGACTCGCCAAGTTCGACTGTATTTCATCAAATGATTGAAATTATCAGGGACTTGTTAATAGTAACTTGAACCCTTGAGAGAAAATGAATCTTGCTTTTGTTAGATTGACAAGGTTTAGGATACAGTTAGTATTGCTTTTTAATGAAATTGACCTTTCATTTTGCTCATTACAGATGCATAAAACTTCATAGAAACACGAATTAGTCCATTTGTCCGTGATTTGACCGTTGATGACTTGAGCCAGCAAATTCCTCCATCTTCCGTCGACATCGTTACATGGTAATTAAAAGGAAGTAACGACCTCACTTCAATGCATCTTGGTAGTTTAATGAACTGCTACTGCTAGCTCATACTTTATGTTATTAATCTGGAGTTTGCTTGGTCAGTTGCTTGTGCAGTTTGAATAGCTGATCGAAAAGAAGATATTTGTGCTATCCGTGGTGTCTCCAGAGAAGATGCATCTAGAATTGCAGAATATAAGAAAGGTTCTCAAAGCAGGAGACCTCCCTGTTTTTCAGAATTAAATTGGTAATATACTGATTTCTAATCAGTCAAGGTACTATCGTGAGAGGAGATATTACTGCGATGTAGTGTTTTTGCTTCCAGCCAAAGGGTCACGTTCTGTTCCGTGATGATGCCACTGGTGATCTTGCTCAGGTTGCTCTTTAGATGACATTTTATTATTTAGAAAATATATCTGCCGACAAATTTTTAAGTGCTGCTGCTCAATCTTTCTTTACTATATCTTACACATCTTCCTGTGTCTCCTTGTTTTGCTGACAGGAAAGGTGTACTTTTTTTTTTTCCTTTCAGGAAAGGTGTACTTGCAAGGATCAAATAATTAGCTAGAACTTTCGAGTCAGAGGTGATGGCACTGTCTGCTCCTGTTATCCGTTTGTGGATGTAATCTTCTCCTTTTTCCTCTCAATGAGCCAATCCGGACGCCCTTTACTTTTCTTCTTTTTCTTTTTCTTTTTCAAAACAGCGTTCATCCTATCTCTCTAATGAGTTCTGACCAAGTTTATTCGAGGACAATGGATTCAACGTGAAGGAGATCGGTTTGGGTTGCAAACACGTTGAGAATCGATCTGGAGAGTTGGTAATGAATCAGTATGTTATTCAACTTTAATGTTGATTTCAGGAAGTGTTCCGTTGCTTTTGTCAGTATGATTGTCTGCCTTGATGCATTTGATTTCAGACGATGGATCCATGCTGTGTATTGCCCTTCAGATGCTGAGAACTTTTGTAGCAGACTAAAGCTGACTTCTCCCAAAATACTAAACCCAACATGTCATCGAACGCTTCAAAGGAGCCCGTTGAGAATATTGAGTTTGATATATCCGAGGGCGTTGCAGCTGACATGTTTGGAATTTCATCTTCTTCTGACAATGAGGTAAAGATTCCTTTCATTAGTAATGCTGTCTATATTTTCATTATATGGGTCAAGAAATAAGGTATGCTGCCTCAACTCATTGCATATGCTTTCAAGTTATCAATGGATTTTCACCTTTTAAAGAATTTATCTGCAGACTGAGTTTTCCATTTGGTTTGCGTTTGGTTTGATTTTGGAGAAATGTTTTTGAGAAAATGCAAAAACCCTTGAGTTAAGTAAATATTGTCTGGAACATTGACACCTGTTTTTGCCAATTTTTTCTCTCAGATACTTTAGGTCAATCTTGATAGGGAAAACTTTATCATTAGAGTATTGTCCAAAGAGTGTCAACGCATGCTAACCTCGTGGTAGCCTAAGTAACACCAACACGTAACACAACACAACATGCCGACATTTATTTCTAAAAAAAAATAGAGAATTTCGATGGGTTGGGACATGTCATATATTAAATGCATATTTTTATATATACATGATAAATTATCACTTTTATGATTATTTTCATCAAATTCACAAATAAATAATAATAACAATAAAATAGTCTAGAATGAATTTACATTGAAAACATTAATCCACCATTTATTAATATTATTCATTATTTCAATTTCATGAATTCAACTCCATTTCAATAATTCATAAAACTTAGAGAAAAAACAAGTAATCCACATTTTAGACTAGTGTGTCAGAATGTGTTAGAAGATAAGAGAAAAAAAAACTTGATGGGTGAATTGTGTATTAAGAAAAGTGGGAGTTGAAAGAGAAGAGAAGATTAGTTTTTCTTCCTTTCCCTTTTATTATTTTTATTATTTTTTTTTTTTTTTATGTATTTATATTTTGATCCATCATTTATTGAAATTTTTTATAATTGACTCTATGCATATTGGAATTCCGACATGTAATTCCAAACTCGCATGTCGGAATTCCAAACTTACATTCGAGTGTTAGAGAATGTCGGGAGAGTCGATCAAATATCGAATTTTTCGACATGCGACACATGTTGACGAGTTTGAAGAATGTCCGACACGACACAAAAACTTCCGGAGAGTATTGGTGCTTCCCAAGTGGTAGCAATTGATGGAGATACAAAGGCCCTTGACCTGTGGTTGCAAAACGTCACTTCAAATGTCGCTCCACCATTCCTTAATTTATTGAGTGTTAAAAGCCTGGAATGGGGAGATAGGGCCCGAACATAAGCAATAAAAAAAGTGAACGATTAAGGCTTCAACATTACCATAGGCACCGATGTCACATATATGCCTGAATCAATTTTGCATCTTTTAGCCATTGCAAGGGAACTGATCTCATCCAACAGGGGCAAATGAAGAGGACCAGGTAGCGGCGGTTATTCTCTGCCACATTTTGCGCCAAGTTGATTAACCATCTATACTGTCCGCTGCTTCCCTGTAGGGTTTTAGACTAGTAGAGAGGTGGCTGGCAAGAATTTCTGGTAACGCACCTCAGGGAGTTGTTGGCTCTTGGTTTGCTAAAGCGGTATTGACGAGTATAGTTTGGTACGGCATTATCATCATTCGTTTTCAGATCAAGCGATAGTTCTTTTCAGGGTTCGTATTCTATTCTTTTATGATCTTGACCGGAAGTTTGTTAAACCTCATCCCTGGTTTGTGCATCTGCCTTCTTTCATTGAGTTTTATTTGTTGCTGAACTGATACAAGGCTTTGCCACATGGAACATGGAACAAGGAAATTTCTTATTGTCATTAGAATCATCTTTGGCTTCAAGAGCAAAATGATTCAGTTGCATTGATTTGTGTTCTGACCTTAATGAGTTTGTTATAGTTGGAAACATTGTCCATGAAACTTTTTTTCATTCCAAGTTATGAATAGAGGCATTGATACAGGTTAAACACTCTTGTTGTCTGAGGACTCTGACCCTATTTGGCATAATCAATAGATGGATTCTTTCCACGAAAGCAATTCCATCATGTACCAAACTAGAGGACAAGGACTTTCAGCTGGGTCCGGTCACCAATTTAAAGTAATGGGTCAGTCACAGAAGCCCCTAAAGAGAGTTACATCTTAAAGATCCAATTAAATCAACTTGTTCTTAAGATGTTTTAGCACTGTCTTGGCGAAATATTGAATGTATTTCTTGCAATTATGAGCACATTATGCAGGGACACGATACTTTGAACACAACGGATAAATCCAGCTACAATCTAAAGAAACTGTGTTTGGTTACAGACAATCAAATAAATTGGCAGAACTTTGAAAGAGATCAGGGTTCATTCTTCAATGCAAATACACTAACTGGTGCAACCGCCAAAATGTGCAAGAAGCTTATTCAAACAATACAAACATCTTTATGAACATTTAAAAACCCTAGTCCGACATTTCTTATGGTTCATCTTTCTTCAGCATGTCTCCACAAGGATAAACTGTTTGGATTCATCTTTTCTGGAGATATCATCAATCTCCATTATTCGTCAATTTTCACGAATGAATATGAGAATAGGCCCTCTGCATCTAAAAAGTAAAGTTCAGTCCCTAAATTATAAGGATTTGTTAAGAAAGCCTTGCACTTGTTAAACATGCTTAATTTGGATTGATTGTTTCCTCGTTAAGCATGTTTAATAAAAGTACCTCACGCACTCATTAACACTTTTCTTTCCCTGTAGCATGAGAAAACAGACAGTATCACGAACACAAATTCAGTACAGCAAAAAGAAAAATCTAAAAAGAAAATTAGGATAGTAGAGTTTCTGGCAGCCAGTCTGAACAACTCCTACAGATGGAATGAGATGGTGATGCAGCAAGCAACACCTGTTAGTAACAGCCTGTGCTGTCCCAGAGGAGGTATCAACAGTAAAAAGACATACATGTACAGGAAGCAGATGAGTTTATGATGGCCCTTTCACTCCCCATCACATGTTTACAACTTCTGACTCCCTCGCTATATCTAATCTAATTTCTTCTGTATATGATTATGCAATAAATAGGGAACAGGTAGACAAAGATTATAATCTTAGGTTAAAAAAAAATGCTGGGAAGGGAAAATGAAAAACACACACGAAAAAACATAGACAAACAGACATACCGTTAGGGCTTACACTGAAGAACACCCCATCTGACGAAAACCAAGGTCCCATGGATTTGGGCACTGTTTAAAATATGCTTTCTTTCTCCAGCCAAGGTTTTTGCTGAACTTGGTGTAAGAAAACTACTGCAAAAGAAAAGCACTATTGCAAGTAGAAGTCCGAGTCATAAAGGCCTGGAAATTTTTGTTATATCTTGCTGAATTTTGAATTAATTTGTTGAATATAGAGAGTCGAAAATCCTCAAGCATCGATTTTTCTCCGTAAGATCTGTGAAATTAAAGTCCGACTTCCTAATCCTAAAAGACAACCATGAAGATTAAAGAACACAGACACAGAAGCGACCAACCCACAGAGAGAGAGAGAGAGAGAGAGAGAGAGAGAGAGAGAGTGGGGTGACAGATAGAGAGTGGGCACACAGAGCTTCAAGCATGACCATGCAAGAAAACACCATGTGTGCTCACTCTCTTCTGTCACCTCCCTTACCCTTCAAAGGTCAAAGAGGAACAAACACAAGAACCATTCGACTGTTGATTGCTAGCTCCCTTCCTTACTTGCACAAAAACAAAACTAAAAGCCCTAATTTTGACACTGCACTCTCAAACTCAAAGCCCTTGTTACTGTTCTATTAGTGTAGAACAATTAGAGGCTTTGGCTTTGTTGATGAGATGAGAAGCTGTACTCATGGGGCTTTATATAGATGGAGAAAGACGGGGAGGGAATAAAGGTGGGTTCCCCTTCCTATTCTCTTCTTATTTTTTTCTTATTATCATCGTCCATGAGAGAGAGAGAGAGAGAGAGAGAGAAAAGGAAGTCTTCATCTTTTCTGAATCTGATCTCTTTTCCAGAAATATTAAGCCAGACTCATTTACTCAGTTACCGTTTACCAATGCATCTTGTGATTCTAAATCTTATCTCTCCAAACGCTAGCTTCTATGACACATCTCTCTCCATCTCTTTCTCTAAAATATAAAGATTTGAAACCGCAATTCCGACTGTGTCCCTGCCCGGTGGTCTTCCTCTTATTTTTACATCACATTATCAGTTCCATATGTATATCTTTGGAATTATATTACCAATCCTGAGAAAGATTAATGGTGAAGATATTAAAGATTCATTTTGCTGGGTACATATCTGAACAGGAATTTACGGTTCTTTATTATAATTCAGAGTAAAATTTGGATAGATGAAAATATTAAATTTCCTTGCCGTCTCATTTCGGGTTACTTAAAAAGGAAGAATGATTGGCATATATGATTATTTTGAGGAGGCAAGAATAAGCGGTATATGCATCAAGATTTTACACATCTAACACGAATTGTAGCATAATAAGAAATAAAAAATCTATATACATATAATCCTTCAATTAACCAAAAAAAAAAAAAAAACTCAGCAATTAATCATAACTGCACTTGTAGATCTAGAAAAGAATATGGCCATGCATCATTTTTTTTTTTTTTTTTTTTGGGTAAAGGTAAGTAATATATGGATTTTACCAAAAGAATGTACAAATAAGGAGGCCTAGCACCAACAAGAACAAACACTCAAAAGACAAGGAAGTCAAAAGAGTGTAGGGGTGCCGTGGAACCACAAGAGACACGCCAAAAGCCAAAAGGAAAGAAAAACATCAACAAGAAAAGGAAAGAACGAACAATCAATCAAAGATTGTTGAAGGCAATCCCCAACTTTGCTGTAGTCTTCTATTCCTCGGAGTGTCAAAACGTGCTTGAAAGACAAAGCTTTATCCTTAATCGCCTTATGAAGGTACATCTTCAACGCCGGGAGGAAGAGAGAGTGGTTGCGAAAGATGATCGCATTTCGCTCATTCCAAATAAGATAGCATAAAGCTCCAAAGGAAAAGCGGGACAGGGATTGGTGGAAACTATTATCACCAATATGCTTGGTAACACAAGCTAAATTCTTAGCCCAACTTCTAGTTTGCCAAGGTAGATTACACTTACCTTGGCTGCCCAATACCGCGCAAGATTGCCAATAATTCGACATCCAAAAAACAGGTGATTGGTTGAATTAGGCCTATAAGAGTAGAAGGCACACACTGCAGAAGAGATACAGCCATAAGAGAGAAGTGCTACCTGAGTTGGTAACCGATTACGCGTGATCAACCAAAGGAGAGTTTGGTAGCTAGGAGGCAATGCGAGATTCCAAACAAAGGAGAACCAAGGCACTGAAGGTCCTCTAGGGTGAATTAAGTTCCAGGCAGAGGAAGTAGAGAAGCAATTAGAGGGGTGCCCGAGTCAGAGGATGCGGTCAACCTCTTGGTTGAGTACCGGGAGAGGTTCTCCCCAATCAGCCAGGATGGTAGCTACATCAGAGGAGAGACCTATCCTAACCGAAGCCAAACGCGGTATACCAGACCAGTGCGCCTTATGAAGTTCCATGCATCATTTGTTGTCTACGCATTACAATAAAACACTGGCCTAAGGCCAAACCATATACCACAAGGCCACATAATTGGCAAATAGATTTTTCATCCGTAGCATGACCACTAGTTAGGCCAAGACAAACGGTCTTGCATGTTCTCAAACTTCATGTGCGAAATCTAGCTTTTCCAATTATACAGTGCACGAAAAAGCAAAAAGTCATATGTTACTTAATTTCTTTCTTTTTTTTTCTTTTCTCCGTGAAAAACATCTCTTTGAGACCTTGCACATGTACCGCATCAAATGGTGAATTTCCACCACTTATCGTGACCATCTTCAAGGATGTTATACAACTTGATATATCTATTAGCTATAGAGGCAAATAAGATCATGATCAATTATTCTCCATCTTTTTTTTACACTCTCTCATGCTAATTATTAGGGGTGAACTTAGAACTTGAGAATTGAACCAGTGGGAACCTATTCAATATCAGGTTTCAAAATATATAGGGTAGGTTCCACGTTCCAAATATTGGGGAACTTATCTTGACGGGTTTGGCTCCAAATTCTAGGTTGATGGAACGTGGAATTTGGAATCTAGAATCTGGAATAATTTTTTGTGTTTTTCTTGATTTATGTTTTCTTGCGATCCTATGGTATTCTATGGTGTTTGATGATAAATGTATAATTTGGAATAATTAGTCCAAGCTTCCAATTTATGACTAAGATTTTTACTTTGTTAATATTTCATATTTTTAGCGTATTTAAATATAAGTTATGATTAGTGAATTGTAACAGCAAGTAATGGTTGTTAAAGATAATAAGTCATTACAATCATTCAATTAATAATGAAAGTGGTACCTAGGTAGACCTTGGAATCAACCCTAGAACTTTTAATGGGATAAGTTTTAGATTCCAAAATATGCAAGGTAGGTTCCAAAAAATGAAAAACCCTTTCAACGGGTAGGTTCTAAGCTCCAGGTGAAATATGTACAGAATTAAAACCGCTCACCCCTACTAATTATAATAAATAGAAAGAGTTGCTCATAAAAGTTTTCCAAAACCAAGCATACAAGTTTAAAAGACAATTTAGGAAAATTAAGTAATATGTATGTATGTATATATAAAGTCACTCCACTTGGGTTTTTAGAAGCTTGAATAAAAGGAGAACGCAAGGGTTGCATTAGGTAGTCGACAATCACTTCAGTAACCTAAACTTCACAAATGTTATAACATAAATTACTCAAATCCTAGCTAGTAGGTTTGCCCTATATGGTTAAAGTATAAAATTATATATTCATTTAACAGCTCAAATATTTTGAATAATTAGTAATCTCACAAAATCTTATGTTGTTCAAAATTCAATTCCTATTCGTTTCACCTATTATATATTTTTACACTTTTGTCTTAGACTTTTAAACATGATGGACCAAGGCATGCGAGCAGTGGCCCCTATCCCCTAGGTGAGAATAAAATCATAAATATTAGGTAATCTTCTCGATATTTGTATAAATAAAAATTTAGAAGTTTTGGCCACACCTTATTTTCCGCAATGGGTTATATTTATTTAAGAATGTTAAATTCCAATTCTACATATGGAACATCTCTATTTATAGAAACATATACTATACATAAACCATTTTTTGTAAAATAATTTTGAATGCTATGAAGCACCTAAAAATAATTTATTATTATTATTATTATTAATTAATTATTATTATTATTATTATTATTATTATTATTATTATTATTATTATTATTATTATTATTATTATTATTTGGGAAGGGGAAAACCAAAACCTCTTTTCAGAAGCAGGTTTTACTAAAGCCCCCAAACATAGTGCACAAGCAATGTACATGGAATCATATAATGGGGTACCAAAATGGAAAGAGACCCATCTTTAGTACTCTGGGAATCACAAGCTTTTCTCAACAGAATGTCCCTCCTTCCTTTGAATAGCTATTACAAGAAAGGTGCAACATAAGAAATTTGGATTTTTTCCTCCTTTCTGAAGGAACAGAACAAAGCTATTGGATATGTTGGGAGCATCAATCAATTAATCAAATCATCCCTAATGTTGACGTGTCCCCACCTTCTAAAGCAAAGGGAGAAGGTTCCAATGGAACATGAACACTTAGTTCAAGCAAACGTATATAATGCGACGCTAACTAAAGCTGCTTAAAGTATAGATGCTTGCACATGTACCGCATCAAACGGTGAATTTCCACCACTCGTCGTGACCATCTTCAAGGATGTTATACAACCCGATATATCTCTTAGCTATAGAGGCAAATAAGATCATGATTAATTCTACCCCTTTCTTTTACTCTCTTTTACTAATAATAATTATAGAAATAAAATATACGAAAATGACAGGATCCTACAATTTATGTCAACACAAAACCCCAAAGAAATAAATGAGAAATAATAAGAATATCATAAATTTATGTGGTTCGATCTGAGTATTAGCATCTACATTCATGGAGAGGGTCCAATAATAATCCATTATAATTGGAAAATAAGAGTTTACAATTGCTCACATCTCAAGTATTTCTACTCCAAAGTGTTTATAGATAAACAACTCAATTTAAATGTAAAATTCACGACACAAAATCACCCCACATTCAAGCCCAAGGAAAAGCTTTACTCAAACGACTCACAAAATCAAGAGCACCTTTGCACGCGCTCGCGGCTTCTTCACGTTGTGTTCTCGTGCGGCGTTGCTTCAAGAAACGCTTTGGAGTCCACACTGCGCAGCTTTTGGAAGAGCTCTCTCTTATTTGTGTTTGTTATCCGACTTTTGTATTCACAAATAAAGAGAGGCGTCCACTTCTTGGTCAACCGGTCAAACTTAGATAAAAGAAGAAATAAATCTTGTTGACTAAATCTTGAGATTTATCTCCAGCAAAATAACAAATCTTCCATTATCCATAAACCTCCGCACAAGAAATTCATAAATTGGATTAATTTGTGCGATCACACGATCACACTTTGGATATTTAGCCAAATTTATCCAACGAATTGAGTTTTGTAAAAATTCAAATTCAAGACATAATATAACAATAATAAAGAGAAAGACCAGCCCATGCAGAAAGAATGAAAGCTTCCAAAACCAAGCATGCAAGTTTAAAAGACTATATAGGAAAATTAAGTCATATGTATGTATGTATAAAGTCACTCCACTTGGGTTTTTCGAAACTCAAATAAAAGGAGAACGCAAGGGTTGCATTAGGTAGTCGACAATCGTGTTAGCAATTTAACTCCACAAAGGTTATAACATAAATTATTCAAACCCTAGCTAATAAACTAAGTAGCACCAACATCGATATGACAACACAACACAACACAACACGCCAACACATTATTTCTCAAAAAATAGAGAATTCCGACACGTTGTATATTAAATGTATATTTTTATATATAAATGATAAATTATTGTTTTTATGATTATTTTAATCAAATAATTTGATTCAAATTCACAAATAAATAAATAATAAAAAAGAGCCTAGAATGAATTTACCTTAAAAATATTAATACAAAATTTGTTAATATCATTCATTGTTTTAATTTCACTCCAATAGTCCATAAAACTCAAAGGGAAAAAAAAAAAATCAAGTAATCTACATTCTAGACTTGCGTGTCAGAGTGTATTGAAAGAGAAAATGAAAAAATTGGGGGTGAATTGTGTTTCATGGGAAGTAAGAGTTAGAAAAAAAGAGAATACTAGGTTTTTCTTATTTTCTACTTTATTATTTTTATTATTTATTATTTTCTTATTTATTTATATTTTGACCCTTCATTAATTGAAATTTTTTAAAATTAACCTGGTGCGTGTCGAAATTACATGTCGGAATTCCGAACTCGTATATTAGAATTCTTGACCATATCAAAATTCTCAACTCGCATGCGGGGAGTGTCAGAAGAGTTGAACAATTATCAGATTTTCTGACACTTATGGACCAAGTGTCAAAGAGTGTCGAAAAATGCCAAACACATATTAGAATATCTGATATGATACGAAAGCTTTCGGAAAGTGTCAATGCTCTGTAGCTAGTAGATTTGCTTAATATATTGTTAAAGTATTTGAAATAAATATTCATCCAATAGCTTAAATTTTTTGAAAAATTCATAATCCCACAAAATTTTATATTGTTCTACATGTCAAATTCAATTCGTTTCACCTTTTGTATATTTCTACACTTTAGTCTTAAACTTTTAAAGCATTTGGTGGTAGTCTTGCAAAATCTCCCATGCTGATGGTCATGATGGATTGAGGGGTGTCGAGAGTGGCCCCTAACCCCTATGTAAAAAGAAAATCATAAATATAAGGTAATCTTCTCAATATTTAAATACAAATGTAGAATCTCGCCTTATTTTCAATGGTTGGTTATATTTATTTAAGCATTTTAAATTTCAGTACTACTTTGATATGGAATATCTCTATCCTTAGAAACCTATATATAAACAACTTTTTGTACAATAATTTATTTTTTATTTTTTTTAAGGGGAAAATCAAAACCTGTTTTCAGAAGTAGGCTTTACTTAAGCCCCCAAACATAGTCCACAAGTAATGTGCATGGAATCAAATAATGGGGTACCAAAATGGAAAGAGACCCATCTTTAGCACTCTGGGAATCACAAACTTTTCTCAACAGAATGTCCCTCCTTCCTTTGAATGGCTATTACAAGGAAGATGCAACATAAGAATTTGGATTTTCCCCTTTTCTAAAGGAATAGAACAAAGCTAATGGATAAGTTGGAAGCATCAATTAATTAATCAAATCATCTCTAATGTTGACCCGTCCCCACCTTCTGAAGCAAAGGGAGAAGGTTCCAGTGGAAGTAATGCACGTACATGAACACTTAGTTCAAGCAAACGTATATAATGTGGCGCCAACTAAAGCTGCTCAAAGTATAGATGCTTTCTGATAATTAGACATTTAACTTAATCGTGAAAGTTGAGGCATAAGAATCTTTGACTTCTTGTTCCTACCAATCACCACCAACGCGTGGCTTTCGTCGGACGTTTTGTCTTTCCTAAATTCCCCACACAACCTGAGCATCTGTTTTGTCCTCGGGATTTGATGCTTAAATCGTAAAGTTAAGAATTAAGGAGCTCAACCACTCACACTAGGGTTTATTGCAACGAATTGCATCCTTTCTTCCATCGTCATCATGCCATCAGCCATCTTTAGTACGGTAAATCTAATGATTAAGAGAAAATGGGGAAAAAACAATACAAATGTCATAAATTTCGTCATATTACTTCAGTGCCACCTTAATTATAAAAAACAATCGTATAAGTGTCATCTCCGATTTGAAAGGCTGAAATATGATGTGCCAATTTATTTTATCATTTTTTCGGATCAACTTGGCTCATCAGTGCTCCAAGTTAGCATTAATGGCCTTAAATGATTACTCCCTCAAATTTAAACCCTAATTCGGACAAATCAAGACATTTCCACTCTTCTTCTAATCTTAATTCGGACTACATAATTTGGGGCAAAATTAAGAGCTGAATCTCGCAATGAAGAGCATGACCAGGAAAAGCAGCTCAATTTGTTTCGGCAAGATACAAAATTTTAAAATTGAGTAACAGAGATGATCGAGTGAGATTAGGGCAAAATTTTTCATGTTGTGCAAAGTTTTCACCTCTTTCTTCTCATCTTTTACTTCAATTTCGGTGAAGAGCCTCCCCATGCCATACCTTATATTAAGATCAGGGCGTTTTGCCAATGTCATGAACTCAAGCTCAAATCTTCCGCTTTGAGTTCGGTGTGAAGTGATAGCCCATCAATGACGAAGAATCTGCTGCCCTATTTAATTAAAAAAGTCATGCAATATTTTTTTCTTGCTGGATTTTGTCGTTGAAAGGCACTAAAAGTGGTCATTTTTCTATGATGTAGCACTAAAGTGATCCATCAAAAGATTTTGATACTAAAATGAGCGTTGTGCGAAAACTGTAGCACTTCTATTATTCTTTTCCCGGAGAAAATGCAAATAATGGGTGTTATTTTTATTACATCATTTTCTCTCTTAAAATTTACTGCAATTACCCTCCACACTTTCATAAGCGCCCATCAGGAATATTCAACATTTTTACCTTTAAAGTGAAATATTATGGTTATATCTAATGATAGTAATGATAATCTCAACCCTTTTCCATCTAACCAGATTTAGGTGGTCACTTACACATCGTTAATGAGTATGAAACAAGTCCCTATCGGTTTCTAGAATTCATTTGAACTAACATATTCTTTTGATAATGGTAAGTGACGAGAGAGTATATTAGTCGTCAGCTTTTTATATCATATTGTGGTTAAAGTGATTACTGATCCTCAATATGCGTTTGTGTCATTTGATAAACATTGCTCGCATAAACATGTTTTAAATTAATAATTGTCATTAATTGCAAATCCTTATTAAGATGAACAAAAGCAACTTTCCTTTTAGTAAAGTGGATGTGATACAAGCATGTGATTCATAAAAAAGTAGATTTAGGGTTTCTCTTTTCGTAGTGGAGGAACGATATGGAAGACCTTGCATGGCCTCAATCACAATGGGACTTTCCTTATTCTAAATAGATCTTATGCTTGCTTACCGTCACTAGAATTGTTTTGTTCACAAAGGAGCAACAACATCCACACACTTGCGTCACCAAGAAATTGAAATGATTGATAGAGATCAGCATCTGATCTTTGCTTCGGCCATTGCAACACCTTTAACCTTAGAGTAACCTCCGGTGTGCGGATCGTGGCATGATTGGCATCTTTTTCTCTCACTCTATCCTCTTCTTTCTCCTCTCACTTTCGGCAACTAGCCGAGAATGGGCCTTTCTTGATGATGGCGTGACCTTTGTACAGTTAGTGTCCACGTGGAATCGTGGGGATGAGTCTCTTGTCGGCTTAACCCTAACCATTCGTTATCTGATTAAAAAGAAACCGTGTCTTGCCAATTTGATTGGAATGGTCATTTTCATATCTTTGAGATATTCAAGGGTATTGATTAAATTTTTGTCTTGTGGTTCCTTTGTCTTTTTGGTCCGAGAGCTGCATTCGCAGTAGACAAAATGCTTTCGGTAGTATTTCGGGCTGTGGTGAAGGAATGGGGGCATGTATAGAGAGATCCAAAGATGTTGCCAGAAGAACACATAAAATTCAGTGGCCAAGGAAAATAAAACCCAATAAAATACAAAAGACGTTCATAAATAAGCGCACATTCATAAACAAATTGAGTGCATGACATGATAGATGAAAATTTAAAAGAAGGGCATCAATGTATTTGTATATACAAGAAATATCATTATTCACCTCACTTAGTCAAGTAGTTAATTAAACCATTCCATGTAAATTATTGTCACACTTTTGGCTCTTGTTGGAATTTGTTAAGAATTTCCATTCCATCTAGCGTTTGTTAATTGATAGTCAAATCTCATACAAAGTCGGCTTATGGCATTCTCTATGAGGAAAAGTTTCCTTATTTAAAGGATTTTCTTCCCCGGTTGCTCGGGGATCAAAATCTAGATCTATATATTAAAGAAGTTAATGGTCCAAAACTAGACTATAAGAAATAATTTTTTGGCCCTATGGCCCAATTGATGGAATGCCACATAAGCTTATCAATCATGAAAGCTAAATCATATGATTGACCCATAAGGCCCATAGATGGAATGCATGATGAGCTCATCGATCATGAGTATTCAATAGGTAGATTTTTGGTGAAGTACATAACACAGAGCTATGATTGATTGACTCGAAGCATGCATAGAAGTTAAGATTGAGTTAAGGAAAATCCATCGAGGGATAATCACAGCTAAGGAATTGGGAAAAGTTACAAATCATCCTTAAGTAGCACACAAGTCAAGGTAGTTGGAGACTCATGCAAGGGAAGCTTAGGGCACATAACAAAATGGCTAGTAAAAGATATAGGGCCAATCAAACCATAAACAAACACAGACAATACACAACTACCAATCAATACAGAGCATCGATCAAGACATTCGCTAGCAAACAAGACATTATATTCTGAAGACAGGAAGGTCATTCATAATGGATCAATTTAGATTAGATATTGCCTAAAGCTTGAATTTTGAACTTTGAATTAGATTATATATCCTGGTTCTAACACCTGTCTTTGTTCTTTCTAGTCATCTTTCGTAAGCTTTTTACTTTCTCTGCATACTTTAATTGTATCTATGAAGAAGTTTATGTTCAATTTTAGTCATCAAATGAGTATGGCGTCCGAGAATATACGTCATCCGTTCTGATTCAATAAACTTTCATATAATTCCCCTATTTGTTCCTGATCTACTTTAGTAGTTAAAATTCTACAGAGTCCTTGAGGTTTCATGGCATATTATAATCTATTTACTTTTGATTTGAAGTCAAATTTGATACTTTAACTATCCTTAATTTGGACCTTTAATATTTAAAACCATTGAGTTTCTAACGACCCCAATTTGTCAAAAAAAATACATGTAACACTCCCATAATGAGCGCCCTTTGCATTTCGTTTCTAATCACGACCATAGTCTCTTCTAGTCTCTCATAATATCACATTAGTTACAAATCAAGAGATAAATTGAAGTTTAGATAAATGGAGAACTCGTCACTACAAGAAAAAAGCCAATAGGGGCAATTTTTCCAGGGGCCCATTTTCTGGATGCTTTCCAATTGTCCCAATCCCCTCCAGGCAATAGATTCAAAGATCCACAACCTCATGTTCATGTCTTCCCATTAAAGGAAAGGCCGATCGAGGCTCGCAAGATCTGACTACATTTCATTTCAAATGATCAAATATTGTGAGGGATTTGTTAACAGTAACATGAACGCTTGGTTCTCTCCTTTCAGGTTGTGTTTGGTCGTCACGATAAAGACTTGGATGAAACAGGATAAGAGGAAACAAAGAAAATTTCCGGACTTTTTCTTTCGCTTAGACCAATTTTTCGTAGAGCGATTTTGTTATTACACCGAGCATGCAATCCACGAAGAAGGGAGGAGAAGGAAACCTCTGGCAGTTCGGTAACGCATGTTAACATGGGCCTTGAGGCCCATAATATCGTGGGCTTGATGTTTTTGGGCCAATAGTGCAAGCGTCCGGGCTTTGCCCTTGGGCCCAATTATATGCAAAGAGTTCTCTGTGCACGTCCTGCTTGTACCATGCTTTCTTCCATTTCCATGTCCCTGAAAGCAACCTTTGAGAATGAGTCAAGAACCGTAGTCGATTTTAATTTTTTAACGCTTACATCCGTGATCCCGACGCCTAAATTCCACGTCAGTCAAGGTTGGAGAGCTACGCTTTCCCCATGTTGCAACACGGCGATTTATTTTCGATGATAAGATTCATCAGAAAACGTAATTGACTGAAAGTGAGAACCGCTGAATCTCAATTGATTGAAATAAAATGAGATTGGCTCAATTCGTCAAGGAAAAATATAAAAGTTTGTATTGGAACTATTCCTATAAAGTCATGGGGAAGATACTATGACTTGTCTTCATCTAAATTCGAATTAATAATTACGTGGGTAGGTAGTGTACAGTACGTAGTTAAATAATTGTGAAACACTATGTGTACAAGAGATTAGTTTTGAATGAGGTGCATTTGTAGCTGTCGTCCCTTTAGCTAATGCATTATCTCTCCTTAGTTAAAGATAGACTTGTCCCCCTTTGGTGAAACTTGTGTTCTGTCATCTAGGCTTAGCTTGATGACAGAATATAATATATGTCTTTAAAAAAACACCACCCATTCTGTCATCTATAGCAATTTCAATAAGCAATTTATTAAATGACAATTTATTAAACCCTTCAAGATATGTAGAGGAGAGTCTGTTCATGACAGCTACTCATCCAAGGCAGCCGTCGTGTAGAAAAGATTGTGAATTTCATCATTTTTTACTAAACCGATGTTACCTACCGATTGATTATTAGTTCGAACATGAGGAAATATTATGCACGCCGTATCAAGAAAATATCAAAACTGCAACGAAAGAAAGCATGATATACACACAGGCATATATGTATGTACGCACCTGTGTGTGTATATGTACATATATATTTGATATGGTTTGCTAGATAGGTTCAGATAAATGAATCTACAGAAGAACATAGAGTTGTAACCCCAACTTTACACCCTTCCTCTCTATTATTGACCACATAAAATATACCCCCGTGAAAGCCATCCGAGTATCTGTCACCAATTAGAGAAGTTTCTCGTTCCACACTTCTTTCATTTGCTTAAACAACTGAAACTGAACAAGATAGTATATTCCAGATGCCTCCTATGACTTAGTCAAAAACAATAAACAGACTGTTAATCGGCAGGAATGGTCAACATGTCCAGATAATCAATAATTCAACAAGTCATCTCCAAAGTCTCCCTGGGGACCTCCAAGAATGTCATATTTTTCTGGAGGAAAAATCCAAACCTATGGCAGCCTTGCCATACTCAAAAAGTCAATTTCTTGGTTGGACACCGCGTTTTCTTCTATCACGGTCTCATCCTCATCGCCTCCCTGTGCCTCTCTCTCTTCCCTTTTCCTTCTCAAACTCTGAATTTTTCAAGAAACAACCAAAGACTCAAGACCCAACACCCATCACTCATCACCCACCCCGACCAGGGCTGCAGTCTTGTAATCCATGGCTGATTACAACTACAATCACAACAGATCAAAGTCCTATGGAGGACCTAACATGATGCAGTTGCAGCCATACTATGGACCGCCGCCGCCACAATCACACGGCAACCTCAGGTGCTACAGCGCATCATATGCACAGACAGACGTGTGGGGCACTTACAGCAACAACAACTTAAACAGGGATTTGAAGTTGAAGAAAGGGAAGAGCACATCTGGGTCAACCTCGAAGTCATGGAGCTTCACTGACCCTGAGTTCCAGAGGAAGAAGAGGGTGGCTAGCTACAAAATGTTTGCGGTTGAAGGCAAGGTGAAAGGGTCATTCAGGAAGAGCGTCAGGTGGCTCAAGGATAGGTACACACGGGTGTTTTATGGTTGGTGGTGAGATATTTGTTGTTGGGGGTTTTGTTGAGTCCGTTTTTGGTCTCCAAATTTGGTTCTTTGTAATATGTTTATGATGAGTCTTTGATTTTCCAAAAGGGGGTCTCTTTCACTCTGGAAGGATGTATTCCTGAGTCTACGGTATATAGATTAGAAAACTGGCATGAATTGTAAATTAGTGGCACCGGTAGTTGTTAATCAAATCGTTTGAAATCTTCTCCCAGGGGCCTATATTGGCGTGTCTTGTTTCGGTGGACTAGGTATAAGCAATTTCATTCATCCCTTTTGATTCAACCTGTAGTTTCTGCAGAATGAGTTATTATGACTAGGCGATGTCTTTGGTTTCTTGCTAGACTTGCACTGTGGAATCGTGGTTAGGAAGTCTCTCATCTGTTCTCCATTTTCCTGTTCAGGTTCTCATTCTCGTTGAAGTAGTTTAACAACTGCTGTGACATCCTTCATTGTGAATTGGTGTACTTCTTCATGATTGATCACCAATATTGCCTATTGATGTCCATGAACACAACCTTCTCTGTCAAAGGACTGTCAAAGTGATCTTTCCTGCAGCAACTCAAGGGACGAATTCTTTTGTTTTTCTTGAATTATCTGATGTTCACTATCGATTAAGTTCAGGTGGATTCATCATAAGCAAGGCCTGTCTTGTCGGAGAGTTAGCTATAACTGGGTACCCTCCTGAAAACATTGTCATCAAGTCTAGTGTATACTGGTAAATTATCACATTCCGCTCTTTTCCTCTTTTGTTTTGCCGATTATAGTGGAACATGTTCCAGCTGATATATGTTTGTTTCTTTGCTTTTGCTCACCCTGGTTGGTAAATGTAAAACGCTATACAATTTTGGTACATGATACATCCCAGTGTAGTTATTCAGTCTTTTCTCCCATCGGTGAAATTGTCTTGAATCTCATGTGCCTTTTGAACTGATACGGCTTGATGTAGTAAGTTCTGAGTGCTCCATATGGCCAGGTCCAATCTTTCTTTATTGACACCGTCATAGATTGACTCAGTTGCTTGACTAGATTCATCGCAAACCCAGAATTATTCTATGCCTCCTTATATCTTGCTATCTTCTATTGAAAGGAGGCTGTCGAACAATCTGATACACCAGTTTGTGCACCACTCATGTGCTTTCATAGAAATCTACCAGCAAAGAGTATTATCTTGATCTATGCTTGATGTTGTTGTTGAAATGTGTTTGCAAAGTGAGATTGTGAAGTGTGAAGAAGTTAACATGGGGGTTAATGTCTACCTGTTGAAACACTGCCCAGATAACCCTGAAGGCTCAAGAATGGAACAGTCCATGCCTGAGACATTCCATTACTATCTGAAATTGGAACAGTCAATTACCAATTCTCAGAATTAACATAGGTCGACTCTCAATTGCATCATTCCACGATACTCTGCTGTTGTCCATGAACCCTTGCCTTTTTCTCTGTACCAGGACTCTTTTGGTTAACCTGGATCAGTAGATATCCTCCATAACCTTCTCGCAATCTATCAGCATGTTTCAAATAGAGTTGGTCAACATTCGACCGTCACTTTTCCAATGACGCAGCTAAGTTTCTTAAGCAGGAACACGGGTTCAGCCTAGCAATAGCCATTAGCAAAATCTTTGCCAAGATCAACATGTTGAATGTCGACAACTGTTCTAATAAGCAAAGGCGGGATATGCATGTCAATGTCATCTCATTCTTCGACATCTCCAACTTCTTGGACCATAACATTGTGCTTGTGGCTCTACCGATTGGTGTAGCAGCACAGTAAGCGATTACAGCAATGGCTGCTGCTTCAATGCTTGCCATGCCATACATGGGATTCAAATTGCAAGCAACCTTTTCAACAGGATGGCCAAATACTATAGTTTTTCTCCTTTGAGACCTATTTAAATTAGCAATCGTTTGATGTGATCTAGGTTAAGGAACTCTTCTGCTCAAAATAAATGGAGGTCATGTCACCAATTTTGTTTTCATAGGTCATGTAATTATTTGACCACTACCATAAAATTCGTAAATGAATAATTTAATTGTCTAGCATCTCAAAAATTAACTAATATTCGAGGCTCACGCTAGAAAGAATAAGATTGAAACCAGTCCCTTGAGATGTGTTGGCAACTTGGCAATTGAGGAAGATGACCAAAATTTCTCATTTAATTGTGGTTTCTCCACCAATATATATATATATAGCAAACTTTAATTTAATAAAACATAAATAATAGGAAATTAAAGTGAAAAAAAGAAAAGAAAATTATAACTAGGGAAAATTCCAAATAAGAACCTTAAGTGTTCTCATTTTTTTTTTTCAAATAAGAGCTTAAAGTAAACATGTTTGAAATAAGGGCCTGAAGTGGCCATACTCATCTCAAAGAATGATTTAAAGTGGTTATAACTTTTTCAAATAATAACTTAACTTTGCCAACTCACCGGCTGACAAAAAATTCCAACTAATGAGGGATATTTTCTTCTAGACACAATTTAAATTTAAATTTAAATAAATTATATTAAAATTTTAAATAAAAAGAAAAACAAAACAAAAAAAGCGGGAGGGAGCTGTCCCTACCGTGTGTGTTCTTTTTTTTTAAATTTTTAATTTTTTTTTAGTTTGTTTATTTGGAAAGAAAAAACATAAAAAAGAAAAAAAGGAAAAAAAATAAAAGATGAAATTGTTTTTACTAAACAATGAGTTTAGGCCTTCCTTGATATTGATATGACAACTTCAGATCTTATTTGAGATAATGAAAGCACTTACAACTCTTATTTGAAACAATGTTTATTTTAGAGATTTATTTAAGAAAATGATGACACTTCAGGTCTTAATTTGGAATTTTCTCTTGTAACTATTCAATTTGAGGTGAAACTTACATATGAATTAAAGCAAATTATGGGAACTTTATGGGAATATAGTTGTCAATTATTATCCACTTAATAAGGTGATCAGTTAGATCATTAAGGCTTTACATAGGAAGAGAGGGTTGGCATTTAGTGATATTTGGTCGAAAGCAACATCTATTCCTTCTATGCATGACTTTCCTTTCGATTTAAATATAGAAAATTTGTTTCCAATTTTCAAGGAAATATGTAAATGGGTCATATCATCTTAGGTGTATAATCTTAAAAAAATTTCAAATAAGAGTATAAAGTGTCGTCATTTTCTCAAATAAATGTTTGAAGTGAATTTTATGTCAAATTAGTATCTAAGTGATTATGTGAATTTCAAATAAGGGTCTGATCTCGTTGATTGCCAACCAATTAAATATTACAACTGATCAAGGGCATTTTGGTCAAAAGACGATTTAAATTTTCATTTTTTTTTTAATCTTCTCTCTTTTCTTTTCTTTCCGATAAGCGTCGGTGAGGATCGCCTTGCCCAAGCTCTCACTGGTTTTAGGTGAAATGCCTTGCCTAGACCTAGTGAGGGTTGACCCTTTGCCCAACCCTTTTTGAGCATCACTTATGACCGGATACTAGGGGTGTGTAAAATACTTGGGAACCGCTCGGAACCGAACCGAAACCACCCAGAACCGGCGGTTCCCGGTTCCTATTTTATGGGAACCGATGGGTACTGGTCTCGTTTTTGGTTCCGTGGGCAGATAGATCCGCCCGCCTGCCCGCCCACCCGAACCGGACCGGAACCTTTTTAATATTAAAAAAAAAAATACCAAAAGAAACCCTACGTCTCGTGTCTCATCTCTTTGTCTTCGGTTCTCTCTCTCTCTCTCTCTCTCTTCCTCATCTCTTTGTCTTCGATTCCTCCCTGAGTGTTGACGCCGCCGCCGCCGCTCCTCCTCCACTGCTGTTCGCCCCCTCACGCCGGTCGCCACCCGCCATAGCCGCTACTCCTCCGCCTCTACTATCCACCCTTTCGCTGCTGTCCGCCCCCTCGCTCGCTCTTCGTCTTCGATTCCTCCCCAAGCGTCAACGCCGCCATCGCCGCTATTTGCCCCCTCGCACCGATCACCACCGGCCACAACCGCTGCTCCTCCGCCTCTGCTGTCCATCTCGATCGAGCCCCCTTTTCCGTCACTCAACAAGGTACGATCATCGACATCCAACTTGCCTCTCGAGTCATCGTCCGCTTGCAAACTTGTACTTCGGTTCGATTACCCAATAGGTCGGAATGTAGTGAAGTTTGAGTCCTTGTTTTGGGAATCGATCGATGTTCATCTTGGTGCTTTGTCTTCGACGGTGCTCATGCTTGAATTTGCAGAATCCTGGGTTGCTTTTCCCTTTTGTTGTGTTTTTTGATTTTTGTATGTCTGATCGTCGGTAAATTCTATGCTCAGGGTCGTGAGAAGGAGATAAAGTTTTGAGCTTTTTTAATTTTTGATTTTTTTTTTTCAATTTTGTTCTTCTTCCTTCTAGGTTAGGAAACTGGCTTCACCTCCTGAATTTGACTGTACTGCTAGGTTGAACTACCCTTTAGATATATGGCGTGGAGGGATGGGGTGATTAATTGAAGGGCTCTGTTTTTGTTATCATTACTCCTTTTTCATATGTTATGCTCGATTTTATCAGTTTTGGCTTATGTGATTTGCATGTTTGCAGATAATATACTTGGCAATAGTTGGAGGAACTTATTTTCATTGTGGCAAAATCGTGCTTTAGCTATATTCCTGGATATTATTTAAGTGGAATTCATAGGTACTGTTCGAAAGGATTTATACAATTTCTATTATGAGTCAATTTGCTGGTGTGATCAAGGACAAACACTTGGTTTGATAGCCCAATCATCTTGTGGTGGGAAATATTTTTGGCCGTTGGCAGAGAAATGGGAAGTCACCATTTCACCTTAGAAGGCTATTAGTTACATTCAACTCTTTTTATGGAAGATGCTTTTCTTTTCATTTCTGATGGCCCTCTTCGAATTTGGATTCACTTGAGTTGTTGTTATAAGTAGTTTTCTATGCCTAATACTGATGCATGGCTAGCGGGTTGACAATTGATAGTTGTGTGTGTTTTTTATGAGCAAGATATATACTACTACATTAGTGCAATTTCTATAGAAATTGTTTTGCACTTGTAGTACAAGTCTAACTTGCTTTGATGTCACGTAGTCATTCTATGTTGAAAACCAAAATTATTTCGCGTCAAGATTGGTTCCATGGATCCATCTGGGAACAAGACCGGACCGACGGTCCTGGTTCCCGGTTGGATCCATGCAACAAATGGATGGATCTTGATTCCAATTTTTCAGAATCGATCCTTAGCGGGGGTTCTCGGTTCTAGGTCGGGAACCACCCGCCCGGATCATGCACACCCCTACCGGCTACCAACCATTAGCAAAGAGGAAATGGGTAACTAGAAAAAAGGAAAAAAGAAAGAAAAAACGCAAAAAAGGTAAAGGATGAAAATGCTCCCGACTAGTTTGAAAGTTAAACCATTATTTAAAATTGACACAACTATTTTAAATTATTATTTGAAACAAAATTCATTTCAGGCTCTTATTTAAAAAAATAAGGTCACCTTAAGCTCTTATGTGGAACTAGATCCACTTCAAGTCTTTACTTGAAAAAATGATAATACTTCAAAATCATCATTTGAAATTTTCCGTGTAGTCTTTATGTACATTGAAAAGTTTTGAGTACTTTAAATTAAATTAAAATCAAATGCCCATAATTACAAGATCCGATCATCATTTTTAACATACAAAATCTCTCCCAAACGAAAACCCCGTGTGCATCATAATGATGGTTAAAATCGATTGAAATGATCAAATCCTCTTGCTAATACACGAGCAGATTGCAGATGAACAAAATTCATAGTAAAATGACCCGAGCAAGTTTTTTTCAAAAGAAAAGGAAAATTATCTCTTTTTTCTTTCCCCTTCTTGGGTAAAACTGAAATTGGCCGTACCATTTTAAGGCGCCTTCGTTGTTCACCAGATCAGCTGACACCGTATATAAAATCGAGAGAAAAAGAGAGAGAGAGAGAGTGTGGAGGTAACGTGAAACATCAGAACCTTCGAACGGTATATTACCGAATCCAAATCCAGAAAAAGCACAGATCTTGCAAATCCATCTCCCTTCTCCTCCTTCTCCCCGCTTCTGGGTCGCTTTTCTTTTCGAGAGAGATAGAGAGACAGAGGAGAGAAAGAGAGAGAGAGAGAGAGATGTGGGAGTCGATCTGTCTGACGTTGGTGGCCACCGCGGGCAACAACATCGGCAAGGTTCTTCAGAAGAAGGGCACCGTCATCTTGCCCCCTCTCTCCTTCAAGCTCAAGGTCGTCCCCTCGTATCTTCGTTCCTCACCTTTCTCCATTCGGGGGCTTCTTGGGTCGATCGTGTTGTTGGTAAAGATTGTGTTTGGGTTCGATTGCATTGCGTATTGCGCGAAGAAGAAAAAAAAAAAACTGGGTTGGCTCATAGGATGGCAGTTATTGGCGTATCCATATGTGAATTTTAGCAAATGGGTTGTCGAGGTTCGATGTTTGTTTGTTGTTTCTATTGGGATTTGAAGAAATCGCGGCCCTGTTGAATTGTTATGCTAAAGTATTGCTCTTTCTCATTGGGATGCTCGATGGGATTGGTATTTCTACATTTTAATCCACTTCCATGACTTCCCTGGAAGTTAAAGAAGTTAAAAGTATTGTATTGCCATGCCGTTATCGATCTTTTAGTTATGGAATGCATTTCCTGTGCAATTAGCAACTTTGGGTAGGCTTTTTGACGAGGAAATTGAGTTCTTGTTAGCATTGGCTGTTGGCTGACTGAATCTATTCCCTTTTTGTAGGTTATTAGGGCATATGCTTCCAACAGAGATTGGGCTTTTGGGTTTCTGATGGACATATTTGGAGCATTGCTGATGTTGATAGCTCTATCTCAGGCTCCAGTAAGTCCATGCTTGTGTGAGGATTCCATGTGAATGTCCCTATCTTACACAAGTAATGGTCTAAGTCCATACTGGAGTCAGGGCGACTTACCTATCGACGACTCTAAAGTCAAGTTTTGTCCTGTTTTTACGTCTTAAATTTGTTTGTGTCCCTGCAGTGATGTGCCTGGGCTCTTGTGCCTATGTGTGCATGTAGACACGTGAGAGAATGTTGAATATGCTTATTTCGCTAACTATATTGTGATTACAGGTATCTGTTATTCAGCCTGTTTCTGGTTGTGGACTAGCTATTCTTTCAGTGTTCTCTCATTTTTATTTGAAGGAAGTCATGAATGTGGTTGACTGGATGGGGATCACATTGGCGGGAATTGGTACCATAGGTAACATGAGTTTATTGTCTTTCTTTTTATAATACGTATCAGAAAGAATTTCATAATTTGTTTTTGTCTCTGATACTGGTAAGATTGCTGCAAAGTGGTGGATAGGTAGATTTTTTGGATGTATGTATCCTTGGTTAATAATATTAGTAGTAGTAACTTGCCAAATAAATAAAAAAGGAGTACATCGTAGCACCACCCAAGGGCTCACCTGGCTCTTTGCCTAGATATGAGCATAGTTTTCCAACCCATTCTCAGTTTTCCCTGCCAAATCAAGAAGAGAAAAAGATATGAAAGAGAAACATAACTATATTTGTGCCCTTCTCTGTTTCTTTCTTGTCCACCAAAAGTGAGTTTTCACAACATCATTCTGGACTAATTTGCAGCAGCATTGAAATTCTTTTAGATAATAAAGACGTGCCTGTTTTTTCTTTGTTCTGATGACTAGCAACTATGCACTTTTCACATGGATTTCTATTTGCAGGAGTTGGGGCAGGAGGTGAGGAGCAAGTGGCTTCTGCAATATCGATTTTCCATTTGCCATGGCTAGCATTCATAGTTGCAGTCTTGTTTGTAGGTATTCTATCCTAGGCACCATTTAATTGGCTTGTCTTTTCAGTATAATTACACATTTAGGCATTTTTGGCTGTGTCAAATTTGTTACATGTTATATGATGTCGAATATGCAAACTTATTTATCACTTCAGGTCCATTATTTCAGAGTTTGGTACTTATGTCCGTTATTGAGACTTTTTCATGTTTTGCATTTCCACACGCATTAAACTGTAGAGAAGTAAGTGCAATGCATGGATCCATACAAGCCTATGATTGTCACTTTATAGATGTGCCCCATCCATTTTGAAAGCACTTCTTGGCCTTCTCAGATCAGTCGAAGCATAAGATTAAAAAGGAAGAGGTTTGGATGTTAGTATGCTAATCTAGCATGTAATTTCTTTGGCTGCTGAAGTTAGTAATTGATGTGTGTAGGATATCCTGAATATTCTGTAGTGACACCTTTCCCTACTCTTTTCCTTTATAATAAAAGGATAATATGACTCAGTTGATGCTTTTGATTGGATCTACTAGTATCACTTCTGAAAAGATACAAATTACTTCATCAATTGCTTTTTATTTTGGGCTGCCTGATTAGGCACACATCTTCAGTAAACTATATTTCAATTAATTTCCAATGTTAAAAACCTAATGGCATTATTTGGAAAAGGTACTGCTTAATGGGTGGCTTCGCATTTTTAGACGACATCGCAGGGAGCAAGAGATGGTAAGATGGGGCAATGCGATTTAAAGTTCGCATGAGTGTGCTGTTTCACTGAGTGCTATATAGGCATCTGACGCTCAACATCTCTCGTGACTGTCTTGTGGAGCAGATGGAATATGAAGTTGTTGAAGAAATTATATTTGGCTTGGAATCTGGCATTCTGTTTGGGTACTGATCTATATTGACCTCAGCACTTCTGTTCCTTTTGCTTCACTAACAATTTATTCATATCTGTCATCCACCTATTGCACAAGAGATTGTGCTAAGAGTGAATCTACCATAGGTTTGCAGTTTCCCTTGTCAATGTTGTTGATATACTCACCACTGATTTGGAGACTAATTGACTTGAGTTTGATTGACTTAACACCTTCTCGTTGATGAGGTCATCTTGGACGACTATGAGACATTGGAATGCTACACTGTTTAACATCAATATGGAGCTTTAATGTGTTCAAAAGCAGAATTAAGTTCAGACTTTAAACCCATTCAGAAGCAAAATAAGTTCAGAAAGTAAATTGTGCCTTATTATTTAAATTTGCTTCTCTTCTTTCTTTTTTGTTTTGGAAAACAAAATCATGAAATGAACCTCTGGTTGCAGGATGGCTTCTGTAGTATCCAAGATGGGGTTTCTTTTCATGGAGCAAGGTTTCTCTAAGATGCTAGTTCCTATATGCATCGGAATCAGCATTTCTTGCAGCGGTACAGGGTTTTTCTACCAGGTATGTGTTTAGCCTGTCAATATGGCAGTCATTTCATATGGTGTTGACATTGGATCTAAATTCTGTAGCTTTTCAGGAAGTATAATTTGCTGTTAGTCTGGTCAATACCTTAATCACACTGTATTTTTTGTACTTATTTTATGACAAAGATGAATAGTTTTTTCCCTTTTTTATGCTATTATTGGACATCGGGTCAATATGAATGTCATTTTTTAGAATTTTCTGTGCTTGTACATTCTCTGTGGTGAACCTGCATAGAGTGGGTGTAATTTCATTTTACTTGTCTAAATGAGTGAAACGGTGCTTTTCAATAGACTCGTGGTTTAAAGCATGGGAGAGCAATCGTTGTATCTACATGTGCTGCAGTGGCATCAATCGTGAGTGGTGTGCTAGCCGGCATGTTGGTACTGGGTGAGAAGTTGCCTTCAGCACCAGCGGCACGACTTTCACTTTTGCTTGGATGGTAAGTGGTGGCACCTCTGATTTACAGAAGAACACATCATACATGTAGTCTGTGTTTCAACCCTTGATCTTTTAAATTGTGTAAGCTCACCACATTTCTTTCGTTTCCTCAATATGGTAAATTGAAGTACATGAACCTCGTAGGATTTGCTTTTTCTGAAAGCCAGTTTCAATTCAGTTAAATAACTATTGGGAGAAAGAAAAGTGTGATCTTAATTTTTGTATGCAGACGCTACATGAGGTAACATATCCATGGATAGATGATACCTCATACAAATGATTAGGAAGAGTGTAAAACTTAGGGAGTTCAGCCATGAGCCAAGTTGATAGTCTGTGGCGCGTTTGCTTTCTTTCTTTAGCAATACTTATCAGTTGGGTGGTTTGAACCGCACATTGAAGTTACCAATGCATTGCAGCGTCGATGACGTTCCTTAGGTAAATTTCCTTGTGCAGGCTGCTCATCATTATAGGTGTAGTTTTGCTTGTGAGCTCAGCACGGCTGGTTCGACTCCTCCCACGGAGATTCCGACAACTTGTCCCAAGTGGAGTTGGTCGAAATTCTGGCCTGAGACGCTCAGGATCTGTCCATGCCAAAGATACCGGCCCAAGTGCTGTCATCCATGCAGCCACATTGCACCATCTGATATCTTCGCCTTCTAAAGAGAAGGCTTAAAGCTAATACGGAGTTAGCACAGTTCAACTTTATGTGTGATAAAGTCTCGCTCACATTCTTGTGCATGACCTGTTTTGCACTTATTCTTTTGAAGGGTAGGGTGTACAGTAATAGTCCGTTGCCTATCCATTTTCTGGAGGGCATGAAATATTAGAGTTCATTCCTTCTTTTGAGAGAACTCACCTCATCTTTTCCGAAGTACCACACTTTTCTGTTCCAATTACATTTGTCAGACAATATTGACTCTAGAGATTTCTTTCGGTGAATGATATGGAAGTTTATCTTGAAACTCTTGCACTACATTAGCTAGCAATAGCCCCATCGCTATCACCCTAGACTGTATATTTAACACTGGTCGCATGGTGAACCAACAAAAGAGGTCAGTTATTTTCTTTAGCAACTCGCCCAACAAATATGTTAGCTCGATGTGGCGCTTCCTTTTAACAAAGGAGTTCCTTTTGCTGAAGAAATGTGCATTGGTGAACTTATGGGTGGACACAGGTCCACAAGAATATTATGCAGTGCCCAGAGTTTCAAGTATTGCAGATGTGAATGAACACTGGACCATACATTTAACTGATACGTCCATGTCATGCTCAGAAAAGGCCATAAAGTCGCCATTTCGACTCTTTCGGAGATGCATGTGTGAAGGGGCTCCAGTTTCTGAGTTGGCTGGTCTCTGTCTCCCTTTTCTTCTGTGGCTTAATGCAAGTGGAGTTGGTCCCCAAAAAGGGCATCTGTGATGTGTCGTTAAGTAATTGTACCATGGATTTGATCAGCAGATTTGAGAGCAAGTAAAATCATTTATGTTGGGATCCTTTTTCATCTATTGTACCACCATCTAGGTCGAAAATTCCATAGTTCTGCACGGAAAATTGCTGCGACTAGTGTGTGCCAACGAACTTCTCAAGACTGCCCAAATCGACAAACCCTGCAGATTTCGTGACGGATATTCGGGTTTAAGAATTTGAGCATCGTAGACTTCTGTGGGATTAGATACTCGGAAAGACTACTCGAGCATGTGATGCTGATTATGAGTAGAGTCATCGCACGACAGGTGTGTGGCATGGGAATTTGCGAAGCCCACCTCCTCACATGTTGTCATCAACTGAATTTTATGAAAAGCCTATATGGAGTTGCGTTTTAGGGTCCTTGAAATTAATGCCGAATTCGATGGAATTCTTCAAAGATCTCAATTGGGCATGTGAGGACCATTTCCGATATTATATCACGTTCATCCAAGGGACAGCGACAGAGCAACAGGGAGAGCAGTAAGCCCAAGACGTCAACGCCTGACACAGGTAGAAAATCCAAACCGTTTTTATATAATCACGAGGGACGACAACATAATTTGCACCCGGTGTTCGAAAATTTTTCACCTTTTTCTTGTCACTTTCCTCGGTGCACAGTACCCGACAGGATGATTTGAATATGAAGCTGAATAAGGTTGAATTCCTTCATCAGAATCCTATGATTCAAGAAATTTTCATGTTCGTTTGTCGCCTCCTGCCACACATGGAGATTTAGCTTTCTGTTAATGACATTATGAAAATAAGAATCACCACGAGTGCTAAAACATTGTAATAGTGACAAGAAGACAGTAGTCTGTGGACAAATGTCATGAAACTCCATGCACAATCAAGAGATTATTCAATAAATGCATCCAATCGTTCAACTAAAAGCATTTGGTAATATATATATATATATATATATATATATATATATATATGTGTGTGTGACAACATTAGGAAGTGTTTTCACTTACATAGATATCACGTAGAGACATAGCATTAAATTGTTGATACGATAGGTCCACCATATATTTTGCCTAATAATGTTATCAAGATCTTGATGGACCTTTGAAATTATGTCTCAAAAAACCACATTCTATTAATCAAATAAAAAATAACAAAATGAGTCTTTCCATCAAGTACAATCCATAATTCTAAAACTCTGGACAATTGAAAACCACACAAGAGCAACGGAGATTATGAGACCAAACGCCAGCCATGAAAGCATAGTCATGAATTTGGGTATGGAGAAGATAATTTTTTAAGGACGTTTCTAAGGAAATTTTGTCCTGAATGTTACTAGAATGTAACGGAAAGACCTATCGCGATCCTTACAAATTAGTCGAATGCCCTAAAACCATTTTTCATTCCTTTGCCCACAGGAATGAAAATGGGCAAATTACTGTCTTCATCAACAATGTGGCTCCCCAAGACCCAACTCGAATCCAAGCACATACTGTTTCTGATTACCTCGCTCAAAATTCGAAGGCACTGCCAACGTTTTGACAAGGGCAAGGAATCGTGCGCAATCAAAGTCTTGAGGCCCCTCCTCTTCCCTCGTTCAAGCAAGAAAGGCACCCGGATCTTTGACAGCACTGACTTGAGAGATTTCTTGTCCCCTTCTTTTTGGTTCTCTTTTCTACTGCGCCAAAGGGGACGTGCCTTTCCATGAAGAGAAAATCACCTTTTTTTCTCTATATTTTATCTTTTCCCTTCCGGAGGACGTGGCACATTGCTGAGTTTTCAGATGCCGAGACGAATAGAAATAATGCAGAAGCAGAAACTATTGGCAAGGCATCGGCCGTGGATTCGAGCGGGACGATGCCTTTTTTGTCTCCATTTTATTGCTTTTGAATTTCAAAACCCATGGCAACCCCCCAAACGGTTCGTTGGATTCTGGAGCATTGGACTGTCCTGGCCTGACTACTCTCCGCACGCTAAGCAAAACCAGCCCACGACCGCGACCCCCGAAAGCCACCACTTCTGTAACTACAAACACCCTCTCACCCTCTCTCTCTCTCTCTCTCTCTCTGATTTTAAATGTGGCACCATCTACTCTTCTCTTCTCCCAGTACAAATCTTTGCTTTTCATGAAGCTTTATAGTTACTCAACTCTCTCCCTTTTATTGTTACCCATTTTCTTGTTCTCCTTTCTCTTTCTTCTGTAACCCTTTTGACTGCTTCACATCTACTCTGTCACTTCAGTTTCTAGTCTGAAACTGGGTTCTTGAGCTCTCTTCCAAGTCATTTTCCTGCAAAGAAGAACCTCCTCTTTCTCCATGTGAGCTCTCATCTCCATTGTCAGGGTTAAAGATCGCGTTACCAAAGAAAGTTTTGATTTTTAAGGTGTTGCGAGCTCGCTTCTGAAGCTAGAGTATCTGCGCAAATGGGTGCTTCTGGAAAATGGGTGAAAGCTCTTATAGGTCACAAGAAGCCCGAGAAAGAAGACCATGTACGTCTCAATCATCACGCTTATGAAAAGTTCAAAACTTTGATGTCTTTGATCTTGCTTCCAGATGTTGGTTTTGCACACTGTTTTATAGGCCTAAGCTCATCCTCTCTCTCTATCTCTTTCTCTACAGCAAAAGGGAAGCTCTAAGGGCAAGAAATGGAAGCTGTGGAGGGGCCCATCAGGAGATCTGGGGTCTTCATGGAGTGCATTTAAGGGGAAGCACTATGCAGCATCCGAGGGGTCTAACAACGGTTTATCACCACTTGCTAATGCCTTTTCTGCTGCAATGGCAACAGTGGTTCGAGCTCCTCCGAAGGACTTCAGGGTTGTGAGGCAGGAATGGGCTGCCATTAGGATACAGACCACTTTCCGTGGATTCTTGGTGAGTGGGTTGCTCATGGACTCTGTTGCTGAAAGTGTTTACTCTTCTTATAATGATGCTTGATCTTGAAAGGCTGAAAATTTGTGAAAATTGTCTGTTGACTGAGTCCCTTCACTTTAGCTGATTCAGATTTGCATTCTTTGATTGAGAAAATATTGGTTCAATCATAACATCTGTACCTTTTACTGAATCATTAAGCAACGGTTTTCTTTATTTTTTGCACCCACTGTATGAGATTGTGAAGGGATGTGATTTAATTTTAAAGCAGCGGGTCTTGTTGCACTTGGGTTGCCGTTGCATACTTACCCCCTATATTGTCCACAGAGCAGCATAACCGGCTTGCAGTTGCTGGCTCTCTGAATCCTCAGTTGATTTTTGAAACTTGAATTGAATATTTCATATGATGTTCTAGGTAGTAATGAGAAGAGCTCGGATAAGATTATGCTGGACAAACAACAATGTTTCTAGGATTCAGAATTTGGATATTTATCTGGCAATGGGTGCTTTTCTCTTAGTTTTATCTGTGCATGTAAAATGCAGGCTAGAAGGGCATTGAAGGCCTTGAAAGGAATCGTGAGGCTTCAAGCTTTGGTTCGTGGGAGACAAGTGAGGAAGCAGGCGGCCGTCACACTGAGGTGCATGCAGGCTCTCGTTCGAGTCCAGGCCCGAGTGAGGGCACGCCGTGTCCGAATGTCCGTTGAGGGCCAGGCAGTGCAACGGATTCTTGATGAGCATCGAAGCAAGGCCGATCTCTTAAAACAAGCTGAGGTATCAAGTATCCGAAAGCATATAAATTTACATAAGATTGTCACAAATTTTTCTATTATTTTGCATTTAAGAGACTCATGAACTCAGAAGTCTAAATTATGCATCTTTACTATTCAGGAAGGGTGGTGTGATAGTAAGGGAACGCTTGAAGATGTCAAAGCAAAGTTACAAATGAGGCAAGAAGGAGCTTTCAAAAGAGATAGAGCAATTGCATACGCCCTTACTCAAAAGGTAACTAGATTAACATTTGATGACATTCTAGTCTCATATTACATTGCAACCTAATCTCTGGCATAAGCATGCTGAGTAATTTCTTGGATAATGCTTGCATTTGCGGCAGTGGAAATCAAATGGTGATGCAAATTCCAGACCACTTGGGTCAGTGCCTGCTCTCAAGTCATATGAGTTTGACAAAAATAGCTGGAATTGGAGTTGGTTAGAACGGTGGATGTCAGCCAAGCCATGGGAGACCAGATTGATGGAAGAATCCCACTCTGATCCGCTGGAAACAATTGCCACTTCGAAGACTTTCTCAGACTCTCCTCTAGGTGCACAATTGAAATCTTCTGAACCACCTTCTGTTAAAGTTCGGAGGAATAACATGACCACTAGAATTTCTGCGAAGCCTCCCCTAGCTGGACGTGCCACTCGGTCATCCTCAAGCCCGAGTTCTGACTACCTCTGTGATGAGAGCTCGCCTTCATCTTCATTCTGTACATCCATGACCCCGGCCTCAGGAAACAATGGCGTGACATCGGAGAAAATGAATGGTGGTAGCCATGGGAAGCCAAGTTATATGAACTTGACTGAATCTACCAAGGCAAAGCAGAAGACTGGAAGTCATCTGTCAAGGAGGGTACAGAGACAATCCATGGATGAGTTTCAGTTTCTCGCACTTTCAGCTGGGTTATGTGGCAATGGGGATTTGAAAAGTGGTGCCAGTTGCGAGCCCTTGATGATGAATTTCTCAAGGCCGCTTAATCAGACAACCAGGTTGGACAAGAATTTGAAGGTGATGGAGAGGGAGAATTGCTTGTATTTTTAGAGAATCACGTAGTTGTCCTTTTTGGGGCTTTTGGTTTTTATTTGTGGGTAATGTAAGTTCAACAACTTGTTGGTTTCGTAGAATTCGGTGCATTTGACCTGTAAACAGTTCTTTCTGTAATTTTTCGGGTTCGAAGATGTAGCAGAGTCAACTGAAATTCTTAAGAGGTGGGAGGATTGGATTTGGGGCGATGCTTATGACTTAAGGGATTATCCCACAGGTTCATATTTCAAAATCATCTAAACTTGAGCATCCTAAAACCAAACATGCGTTGGATATATTCACTCAGGTATTCTTAAAATGAAAATGTAGCCGATTGTGCTGTACAGAGTGGATGCAATTATCGTAAGGTTCTTTTTGTGAAGCTTATGTTCATGTTAACGACGACGATGGAGCACATGTTGCTGCGTGCTAGGATGTTCAAAACTGTGTTCTATATTCTTTTACGAGAAAAATAAAAAGAACAATAGAAGGTTTAGGTTCATTCAGAAGGTGCAGGGAAGCCTTGAGGTCCTGAGTTGCTCCAGTTTCAATGGTCTTGCAGAATCGCAACTGGGCGTTTAATTTCCTGCTCAGGCCATGGCTTTCTTCAAGACCTCGCCGACAGTCCAGCCTAAAAATGGTGAAACTGTGCAGTCGAGTTCAGTCTCGGCTATTAAGAGCGCAATCTACGATAAAGACAGTTTAATGGCTGGTGAGTGTTGAAAGATTTGTCGTGTGAAGAGAAGTTCTCCTGGGCCCATGCCTTAACCACACGGGAATCCATGCCTTTGGCTACGATTCCGTTTAACGGGACATCTGATCATGCAGATGACATTGAAAGCAATCGAATGCAGCAAAACTCTCTGTTTTTCCCACCCACAGTTCATCATGAAATGCACTCATCGGTTCCGATGCACAACGGGTTAGAACACGAGGACAGAACCGAGTTAGATATAGACCAAGTACAAAAGTGATTACAGAATCCTAGATGCGGTGCTTGCCAGGTAAGATGCTGACTTTGCCGTCTATTTTCGATATGGCTAATTCCTATTAGAATATGCCAACGCAAGCATAAGGCAGCAAAGTAAGACACAAAAACCTGAAATTGATCCCCTTGAATCAGGATCTCCGCCCCAGCCAGCATTTGAGTAATGGAAAAGTCTCACAGGATGGGTGGGGTGGGGGCATCTCCAGTCCAGAATAAGACTTGAATAGCTGCTCTCCTCCTCCACTCCTACCAAAAAGCTCTCTTTGCTCAAGCTTCTTCACGGGACGAATTCTCACCCCAGCACTGCCTTTTCTTCGCATCCTTCATCACCTTCGCGTAGAGGAAAACTCATTCGTGACGGCCCTCACCGTCACATTTCTCCTTCAGCCGACGGTACAGCCACTCTGTCGCGATGTTTTGCGCTTCGTCAAATGAAAGAACAGGAAGAAGCCCACTTATCCCACATCGGAAAGTCGAAAGAATAAAACACAGTTAATAACCTCCGCGCACGTGAGGTACGCTCGCCGAGCTCAGTAACGAGGGCTTGTGACCCGAGTGGGGGCATCAATGTGGTGGAACGTTGACTCGGATCCTATGGGCCGGGTCTGATGTGGCAATTTGCTGGCCCGCCCGTTCCAAGCCGAGAGTTGAACCATGCGGTTCGGGCGAAGGCCTGGGCAACTTGGGTCCTAAAGAGGAGGGGTCCGCGTCAGGCTGGCTTCACAGAGCAGCGAAAACCTCCCGCTCTCGACAGTGGAAGGATAACGGGCCGGTGTCACCCAGGCCCACCACGGTCAAATGGGCTGAGTCCTACTGAACCACCACTTTTTTTTTTTTTTTCGTTTTTCGACTTATTTATTGAATCTTCTTAATTTACATGACTCGAATTTTACGTTAAATTGTCTTGTAGATATAGTTCTTTCTTCAACATAATCCGTTGTTGCAAGCTATTAGATTCTCGACATTTAATCTCGCTAGATTTTAAAAAGGGGCAAAGTGTACTAGAAGTATTAAAACCTATTACGAAAATACATTTGAGGTTTAAAACTTTTAAAAAGTGTAATTAAATCATAATTTATCAAATTTAGTTTAATCAAGTTATTCCCTTAATTCCATTTAACTAGGTTAGTAAAAAAATGTTGACGTGACAAGAACAATAGCTTACTAGTGGTTATCGTCGTCCATCGTTGGGAAGGGCCGGTGGAAGTCACCGGGGCCTTGCCTAAACTCGGGTAAGGCCTCAGTTCCCCTCCCCCCCAACACACATGAGGGCCTAGTGCTAGACAAGGGTCATTGGCCCTCATAGCAAGACCTTGCCTAGGGTCGAGCGAGCATCATTGGCCTCAAGTGAAGGTTACACGACTGTCGGTTAAATTTTGGATGAGGGTCAAGCCTCCCCCAGATCTGGGCAACCAGTCCCTTGCTAGGCTTGTCATGGCCTTATCTAGGGCTAGCAACCTCACCAGGAATTGGTGAGGCCCAAGCGATCTTTATTGGCCATTTTTTACGATGGGCAACCACAATAGCTTGCCAAGGCCTCACATTGTCTTCCTTTTTTGAAGTTTGTGTTTTTTTTTTTTTTAATTAGCTATTTCATTTTTGATCTAATTTAGTTTATATTTCTTTTTAATTTTGTATATTTTTTTGATGTGGCGAACGCCACATCATCACCACGTGTCCTAAGAAAAATATTAAAAATGCCATGTCATTATCTTCTATTAGCCTAATTGAATAAAATTAATGGAATGACTTTGATTAAATCAAATTGACAAGTTTTACAAGTTTTCATATTTGAATACACTTTTTAAAACTTTTAAGATTTAATTGCATTTTCATGATAAATTTTAGGATTTTCAATGCATTTACCCTTTTTTAAAAAAATTGACCTCTTAATTAATCAAAGAAGATGAAAGTACCCAAGAGGATCACCTAGTTAAAGACTCTAGCGACGTGAACAAGCGGCAACGATTGGTCCATTTCCATGGTGCCATCTACTTTTGCAATTAATGAAGAATCAGCCGAACCATTATTATCAAAATTCAATATGTGCTTATTCATAAATTATATTATTAGTGTTATTCTTGCAAAAATTATTGTAACTATACTTTCTATATAAAGAAAAAAAAGTCGAAACTTTCTTCATTCTTTATTTAGATGCACTTCCCTTAATTTGGTATAAACTGGAAGAGAAGGTCATCCGGTTCGTTAGAAACAACTTGGTGGTCCAACTAAAAACTCTAGCGACCTGAACAAGCGGCAATGATCGGTCCTTTTCCATGGTGCCATCTAGTTTTGCATTTAATGAAGAATCAACTGAACTATTATTTTCGAAATTCCTGTGCTTATTTATAAATTATATTATTAGTGTTTTTTTTTTTTGCAAAGAATACTATAATCATACTTTCTATATAAAGAAAAAAAAAGCCGAAAACTTTCTTCATTCTTTATTTAGATGCACTTCCCTTAATTTGGTATAAATCGGATGAGAAGGTCCTCCGATTCGTTAGAAACAACTTGGCAGTCCAACGTGTCCCATCACTTTGCTGAGAGTGACGGGACAATTGCCTGAATTGAACCGGCATACCAAACAAGTCAGTCGGTTCAATGATTGTGCCGTTAGGGATGCTTGTCCGGCAATGAGCCTTTTATTTACCCTCATTCATCTTAGGCGGGAGAGGCTATTATACCTACCTATCCAACGATAATCAGAATCGAAGTCCTAACATGATGTCTACCTTCACCACCGTGAGGCCCCATAATTTCATATCTATTTTTGTCTTCTTTACAAAGAATGGATACGGGGGTGACATTGCGAGGTCTCACCCCAAAGCAATTCTCCCACCCGTTTCATCCCCTTGCACTCTTTATCCTATCAAGAGCTCTTTCTTTTGGATCACAATCTCTTCTCCATCTTCCCACATTAATTGCAGTATATATTCCCACATAAAGCTACAATTGGCTACGTTTGGTAGTCCGGATTTGAATCCGGATAGGATAATCTGTTATCCTATCAGATGTTTGGGAATGTCCACCGGATCGGACAAACCCGGATACATCCGGATAAAACGCCGGATAAAAAATCCGGGGGAGAGGGTGGGATAAGCCTGAATTGGATAAGAATTTTTTTTTTTTTTTTTTTTAAGGAAAGAAAGAACTTAACAAAAAGAGAAGATATCATAAGCATCTATGTCAAATGGATGCCTCCGCCTCTCCGATTCATTGTCAGCCATCTTCTTCCACTTCTTCTCCCATCTTCACTTCTCGTACGCCAGCAATTGGGTGCCCCTTCCTTTGGATCAAGGACTTGCTGAATCTAATGACCAAGAGTGGCTTTTTGAGACGAATATGGCAGAAGTTTTCTCATAGGCATTTGTGGAACTAATTGAAGCATTGCTTGTGCCACCTCAATCATCGGTGGCTGGAACTTTGGCTCCACCTGCACCACTTCATGACAATGCTAAAATCCTTATGGAGTACGTTGGACGTCTTAAGGGAAGATGGGAAAATGGTGATGGTGATGAAGCAACTATAAATCTTTGGTATCGTTAACAACTTGGGGTGTCGATCGATTTGAGGCAATGCAAAGACTACTTTGGTGGTCACTTAAAATTACCCCACTCACCCTCTTTGTCGTAGTCTAAGATTTGTCAATTTGCGTCACTGTTACACAGCGATGTTGGTGCTTGCCATTTTCAATGGTGGCCACTGCGGAGGAGGCGGCCACAATTCCTAGATCTAGGGTTTTTTCATGGCCTTTAATTAATTGAATTTTCTATTTTTTAATTTTATAATTTAAATGAATATCATATTTATTTTTTAATCTTATTCTGAAGTGCACCAAACACTTGATAGGATTAGATATGTCCACCTTTATTATCCAAATGATTTAATATCCTATTTTATCTTATCCTATTCTGATTATTATCAGGACAACCAAACGTAGCCAATATATATATAGAACAACCACTTTTTTAACATGAATCTGCTGGTTCAATCAACCAAAATTTACATGAACAAACAGATCTGTACACATAAGATTTCGTGGGATGAATGAAACAAATTGGAGGGACCATGATCTGGGCATGTAAATTTGCTGGCTTCAACGAGTCTTTTAACTGAGTTCGCCTGCAAAAATGAATCGAAAGAAGAAGAAAATCAAAGCCAGCAAGAACAAATTCAGAAGTAACCCACCTAAAGCAAGTACCATTTACCATCAGAATGCTAGACAAATCAAAAAAATTATCAAGGATACAGAGAAACCAGCAAAGCATTCAAGCAACATTTGATTTGGTCCCCACTGCAACTTCAACCATTCCCTCCTGCTCAACACTCGCCTATCAGATAACAAGCCAGACTAGCCAAGTTATATGAACTTGACTGAATCTACCAAGGCAAAGAAGACCGGAAGTCATCTGTCAAGGAGGGTACAGAGACAATCCATGGACGAGTTTCAGTTTCTCGCAGTTTCAGCTGGGTCATGTGGCAAAGGGGATTTGAAAAGTGGTGCCAGTTGCAAGCCCTCGACGATGAATTTCTCGAGGCCGCTAAATCAGACAACCAGGTTGGACAGGAATTTGAAGGTGATGGAGAGGGAGAATTGCTTGTATTTTTAGAGATTCACGTAGTTGTCCTTTTTGGGGCTTTTGATTTTTATTTGTGGGTAATGTAAGTTCAACAACTTGTTGGTTTCGTAGAATTCGGTGCATTTGACCTGTAAACAGTTCTTTCTGTAATTTTTCGGGTTCGAAGATGTAGCAGAGTCAACTGAAATTCTTAAGAGGTGGGAGGATTGGATTTGGGGCGATGCTTATGACTTAAGGGATTGTCCCACAGGTTCATATTTCAAAATCATATAACTTGAGCATCCTAAAACCAAACATGCGTTGGATATATTCACTCAGGTATTCTTAAAATGAAAATGTAGCCGATTGTGCTGTACAGAGTGGATGCAATTATCGTAAGGTTCTTTTTGCGAAAGCTTATGTTCATGTTAACGACGATGATGGAGCACATGTTGCTGCGTGCTAGGATGTTCAAAACTGTGTTCTATATTCTTTTACCAGAAAAGAAATAAAAAATAGAAGGTTTAGGTTCATTCAGAAGGTGCAGGGAAGCCTTGAGGTCCTGAGTTGCTCCAGTTTCAATGGTCCTGCAGAATCGCAAATAGGCGTTTAATTTCCTACTCAGGCCATGGCTTTCTTCGAGACCTGGCCGACAATCCAGCCAAAAATGGTGAAACTGTGCAGTCGAGTTCAGGCTCGGCTATTAAGAGAGCAATCTACCAAAAAAGACAGTTTTTATGGCTGGTGAGTGATGAAAGATTTGTCGTGTGAAGAGAAGTTCTCCTGGGCCCATGTCTTAACCACACGGGAATCCAACGATTCCGTTTAATGGGACATCTGATCATGCAGATGATATCGAAAGCAATCGAATGCAGCAAAACTCTTTGTTTTTCCCACCCACAGTTCATCATGAAATGAACTCATCCGTTCTGATGCGCAAGGGGTTAGATCACAAGGACAGAACCGAGTTAGATATAGACCAAATACAAAAGTGATTACAGAATCCTAGATGCGGTGCTTGCCGGGTAAGATGCTGACTTTGCCGTCTATTTCCGATATGGCTAATTCCTATTAGAATATGCCAACGCAAGCATAAGGCAGCAAAGTAAGACACAAAAACCTGAAATTGATCTCCTTGAATCAGGATCTCCGCCCCAGCCAGCATTTGAGTAATGGAAAAGTCTCACAGGATGGGTAGGGGGGCATCTCCAGTCCAGAATAAAGACTTGAATAGCTGTTCTCCTCCTCCACCCATACCAAAAAGCTCTCTTTGCTCAAGCTTCTTCACGGGACGAATTCTCACCCCAGCACTGCCTTTTCTTCGCATCCTTCATCACCTTCGCATAGAGGAAAACTCATTCGTGACGGCCCTCACCGTCACATTTCTCCTTTAGCCGACGGTACAGCCACTCTGTCGCGATGTTTTGCGCTTCGTCAAATGAAAGAACAGGAAGAAGCCCACTTATCCCACATCGGAAAGTCGAAAGCATAAAACACAGTTAATAACCTCCGCGCACGTGAGGTACGCTCGCCGAGCTCAGTAACGAGGGCTTGTGACCCGAGTGGGGGCATCAATGTGGTGGAACGTTGACTCGGATCCTTTGGGCCGGGTCTGATGTGGCAATTTGCTGGCCCGCCCGTTCCAAGCCGAGAGTTGAACCAAGCGGTTCGGGCGAAGGCCTGGGCAACTTGGGTCCTAAAGTGGAGGGGTCCGCGTCAGGCTGGCTTCACAGAGCAGCGAAGACCTCCCGCTCTCGACAGTGGAAGGATAACGGGCCGGTGCCACCCAGGCCCACCACGGTCTAATGGGCTGAGTCCTACTGAACCACCACTTTTTTTTCAATTTTTTTTTTCCGTTTTTCTACTTATTTATTGAATCTTCTTAATTTGCATGACTCGAATTTTACGTTAAATTGTCTTGTAAATCTAGTTCTTTCTTCAACATAATCCGTTGTTGCAAGCTATTAGATTCTCTACATTTAATCTCGCTAGATTTTAAAAAGGGACAAATGTACTTCTTCATTCTTTATTTAGATGCACTTCCCTTAATTTGGTATAAACCGGAAGAGAAGGTCATCCGGTTCATTAGAAACAACTTGGTGGTCCAACTAAAGACTCTAGCGACCTGAAAAAGCGGCAACGATCGGTCCTTTTCCATGGTACCATCTAGTTTTATATTTAATAAATAATTAGCTGAACTATTATTATCGAAATTCAATCTGTGCTTATTCATAAATTATATTATTAGTGTTTTGTTTTCGCAAAGAATATTATAACCATACTTTCTATATAAAGAAAAAAAAGTCGAAACTTTCTTCATTCTTTATTTAGATGCATTTCCCTTAATTTGGTATAAACTAGAAGAGAAGGTCATCCGATTCGTTAGAAACAACTTGGTGGTCCAACTAAAGACTCTAGCGAGACCTGAACAAGCGGTGACGATTGGTCCTTTTCCATGGTGCCATCTAGTTTTGTATTTAATAAAGAATCAGCTGAACCATTATTATCGAAATTCAATCTGTGCTTATTCATAAATTATATTATTAATGTTTTGTTTTTTGCAAAGAATATTATAATCATACTTTCTATATAAAGAAAAAAAAGTCGAATACTTTCTTCATTCACTTCCCTTAATTTGGTATAAACCGGAAGAGAAGGTTATCCGATTCATTAGAAACAACTTGGTGGTCCAATTAAAGACTCTAGCGACCTGAACAAGCGGCAACGATCGGTCCTTTTTCATGGTGCCATCTAGTTTTGTATTTAATAAAGAATCAGTTGAATCATTATTATCGAAATTCAATCTGTGCTTATTCATAAATTATATTATTAATGTTTTGTTTTTTGCAAAGAATATTATAATCATACTTTCTATATAAAGAAAAAAAAGTCGAATACTTTCTTCATTCTTTATTTAGATGCACTTCCCCTAATTCGGTATAAATCGGATGAGAAAGTCATTCGGTTTGTTAGAAACAACTTGGTGGTCCAACGTGTCCTGTCACTTTGCTAAGAGCGACGAGACAATTACCTAAATTGAACCAAGATACCACCTGTCACTTTGCTAAGAGCGACGAGACAATTACCTAAATTGAACCAGGATACCAAACAAGTCGGTCGGTTCAGTGATTATGCCATTAGGCATACTTGTCTGGCAATGGGCCTTTTACTTACCTTTACTTATCCCAGGCGCGGGAGGTTATTACACTTATCTATCCAGTGATAATCAGAACCAAAGTCCTGACGTGGTGTTTACCTTCACCACTATAAGAACCCATAATTCTTTATCTATTTTTGTCTTTCCGACAAAGAAGGGATACGAGGGTGACATTGCGAGGTCTTTCACCCCAAAGTAGTTTTCCCACATGTTTCATCCCCTTGTACTCTTTATCCTATCAAGAGCTCTTTCTTTTGGATCAACAATCTCTTCTCCATCTTCCCACATTAATTGCAGTATGTATTCCCACAGAAAGCTACAAAGAGATAGGCCAGAAATTCAAATTTAAAATATATATATAGAACGGCCACTTTTTTAACATGAATCTGCTGGTTCAATCAACCAAAATTTACATGAACAAACAAATCTGTACATCTAAGATTTGGTGGGATGAATGAAACAAATTGGAGGGACCATGATCCGGGCATGTAAATTTGGTGGCTTCAACGAGTCTTTTAACTGAGTTCGCCTGCAAAAATGAATCGAAAGAAGAAGAAAATCAAAGCCAGCAAGAACAAATTCAGAACTAACCCACCTAAAGCAAGTACCATTTACCATCAGAATGCTAGACAAATCAAAAAATGATCAACGATACAGAGAAGCCAGCAAAGCATTCAAGCAACATTTGATTTGGCCCCCTCTGCAACTTCAACCATTCCCTCCTGCTCAACACTCTCCTATCAGATAACAAGCCAGACTAGCACACATACACATATTTAATAACACACTTAAAAAGTACATGGATTTATTGGACCTACCACATATCTTCATTACAGTCAGGAATGGTGTTGCAGAGGACCAGTTCAGTGACATCGATCATGGCTTCGATCTGAGATAACCAATTTGGTCCGCCAGCTCATTCAAGTCCTCTCCCCAATCCGGAGGGTTCTCGACCAAATCCTCCACGTACACCTCGATATCTGATTCGTCGCCGAGTGGCAACTCTTCCTCCGGAATTGCATCCTCATTCAATAGTTCCTCCCAGATCGTCTCGTTCACGGCATCCAACTCATCACTGTTGGTTCCTGGCATCGAACTTCCAAGTGGGTCTTCAATGTCGATGCTTGATTCGTTCTCCAAGGCACCATAGAGAAGTGTCTCCATATCAGATTCAATCAGCGCCAGCTCTTCTAGATCTTGGTCTGCTTGCAAATTCTCCATGCTTGGGCTAGCAGTCAATCTCCGCTTCTTTCTGATGCCGAGGCTTTGCAATTCCTTTCTTTGTGCCAAGTTCTGAACGAAAGATGGGTTACTGAGCGCTTTGGCGAGGAAAGTCAGCATCTGCTGCTGCTTCTTCTCTGTTCTCTGCAACCTATCTTCCATTGCTGCAATCAGCTCCCTCGAGTGCTGTTGCTGCTGCTTCAGCTTTGCGATTTCAGACACCAACAAGTTGCGGTCCCGTGTCAACCTCTCGAGCTCGCCTTCCAATCCAAACTGTCCCAATTCGATGCAGGACGTGGCTCCATGCTGCTGCTGATTCTGCGGGACGTTCCTCCTCCTCTTAATGGTCTTGAGCAGATGCTTCTGCCCTCCCAAGAAACCTTCGTTCGCGAATTCCCATCTGTCTGGATCCACCTTCCTAAATCCCTGCATAAATTTTCATACGTCAGCGAAACTTCATAGGCGATTGATTTCCCCTGCTTTATTTGTGAGGAAATGTTCAAGTTTTGGCAGTCATCTGAGCAGAACAACTCAAGCTACATTACAATTCAAACAAACAGATCATCTCAACCACACCAAAATAGGCGATGGATGCTTCATAAGGAGAGCAAAGCAAATCAAATTAATTGGAAAACTCTAGTAAAACTTTCATCCAGTGAAATTCCAGTTCTCGATCTTAACGCAGTCCGGTTGCTAAACCAACTCTAGCAGACTCCAAAACCAAAACCAGAAGCTTCATTTGTCCCAAAAGGCTAAAACAAACTCAGGAGCATGAACATGTCGAAAAAATCAGTACCGGATTCCCCGAAAACGACGAACTAAAGACACAAATCAAAGGCGGGTGCGACTGGAGAATTTGATCAAACACTTACATAAGTGTTGAGCTGCCGGATGAAGCTCGAGAAGTTGTTGTGCTTGAAGTACTTGGGGAGCAGGGTGGAGGAGAACCGGTGGGAGTCCCACACGATGAAGCTGTTCTTCGCCCCGCTCCACGACACCACGGCGTCCGTCGACGGGTCCTCCACCATCTCGAACGTCTTCATCAGGAACGGCGGCGGGCCTACCTCGTGGAGCCCCTCCATCGGCCTCGGAGCACCGGCGGCGGCGGCGGCCGAGCCCGACGACGACGACGACCCAGTTGAGCACACGATCACATCTTCACGTTCTTGGTCTCGGTCTTCTTCTTTGATCACGATCACCCTCTCCATCGGCGGCGGCGGCGGCGTTTCTTGGGTTTCTTTCCTCTTCCGGTCGGCTATGCGATTCTTGATCTTGGTACCATTGTCGGCGTGTGTGGTGAGCAGTGTTAGGTAGAGAGAGAGAGACAGAGAAAGAGAAAGCGCGGTGGCGACTCTGGTAAGTGGCACTGCGGTGGAGAAGATGGAGGAGAACGAGATCGTCGGGGGTGAAGAGAGAGAAAGCGAGGTGATATATAAGATCGGGAGAGGAAAATTCTAGAGAGAGACACGGCCGCGTTGGGTGGCAGCTTTCTGGGTCGGAGAGAGTGGGAGAAACTTCCGACGGAGATGGCAGTGCTTCCTCTGGTCAAAGGTTTTGACTTGGGGAGTGAAAATTCTAGAAATTTCGCGAGATGTCGGGCTGTGCCGAGACGAGACGAGACGAGGGCCGAGACGAGGGAGGATTTTTTTTAGGGCTTTGTCTTTAATTCGGAGCAGTTAAAATTGGATTTGTGGGGCCCGGGAGATCCCTCTCTCTTCTGTCGGGGGACGACGATACTTTGTGGATAAACCCAGTGGAAAATTCAGAGCCGTGAAAATTATATTTATGGGGTCCCACAATCTCTCTCTCTCTCTCTCTCTCTCTCTCTCTGTCATGGGATGGCAATCTTTTTGTGGAGTGACGAGGTGAAAAATTATGGCACTAAGTAATTCCTTACATAGGTAAAAGTGGTAGCTGTGACAATCCTGGGAAAGATCTTGTTGGATGGTCATAAGTCAGTTTTTGCCCTCGAAATGGTCATTTTCTTGTCTAATTACTTAGACGGCTGGTTTCAGGACTTGCTCCACATAAAATGAGTCGCATCATTACAAATGTTATCTAAACCGAATTTCTTTTTCGATGAATGTATGATTTGATGGACGAATTAAGCCCATACATGATTCGATGAGGGGTGATGAATGATTGTCCAAGCAAACTGGTTTGAACAAGATGTGACTCTCGGCCGACTTTGAAATTGACGAAGGGGGCAAGAATAAATTATATCTCACATCAAATAGGAGGAATATTCTAAGAATACAAGTCAACACCAACAATCATATAAGTTCTTTAAATGGGATATTTTGTGACATCCTAACTCCCTAATTGGTTGCGGAGGTCCTGCTCCATGACTTATGAGTCAAGACCCACCCCCAAAACATCACATCATTTTAGATGGCAATAGAGCAAGATTCTCCCTAGTAGATGCGTGGCTTTTGAATGGACTAGGCTCATACCCGATCCAATCAAGGTAGAGAGCAGTTGTCGGGGCAAAAGGGCTCGGATAAGGTATGGTTCCCGATAGACTTTTAGGATAGTAAATGGGGATAGAAAAGGACCATGTCACAAGTCAAATAAAGGGAGTATCGTCGGGCGATACGTGCCGACACTGGCAAAGCTATCACTCGAAAATTCCACGTGGGCTCTACGCTTCATGAAAAAATTTGAGTTGGGCTTAGCAACAAAGCAGCTAAGCGATCCACTCCATCGTGAACCCAACGAAAACATTGCAAGATGGACCCAAACTTTCCACACTTGTCCATCCTAATTGGTGGGCCTAGTGCACGTCTTGCAAACCCAAAGAGAAAATTGGCCCAAAAAAGGAGAGTTAATGCTCATTTTTTTCTATCTATGCTAATCCTAACTCATCTGAGAACAAGATTTTCCAAAACTGTATTCGGCATTTGTGTCCTTTTGTACTTTTAGAGGGTTTTGGCATGGTGGATTCAGAGCGCGACTCGTCGAGGAAGATGGACCTAAACTCCTTTCCAGCGGGCTTCGTGTTAAGCAATGCCCCGATGGCGCATGACAATCTGTCATTTGCTCGAGTTCTTATAAGAACTGATCATATGCTAAGATTGTCAAATTTGATCAGCTTCGATTTCACTCACTACGTGCCTCTTCGCCTCTAGAGACCTAAAGAAACTTAATGCCCTTCGACCTATTATTTCTGTGAGACGTTTTATGATATGGAAATTTGGGACATGATCATCATTTGACACACTGGCCAAAAAAAAAAAAAATTCAAAATTATAAACATTACATGTCAATAGATAAGTATCACAAATATTTTATTTTCAAGAGTGGAGATGTCAATGAACTATTTTCTTCCGCAAGGAATCGATAAAACAACAATAAATCGTTAAAAAGAAAAACCGATATTGAATTATTAAATGATATGCACCTTTCTTTTTGGGTTTCCGATGAGGTCAGATAGAACATGCTCCCATAAATCCGAATATACTCCCAGAATAAAGACATGACAGCAGCATATTTCGTCACTTCTGTTCCTATGTAGCAATTATGTACGCATCCATTTGTTAATAACACGCGACAGCACTTTCAATTCCTTAAAAAAAGCTAGTGTTAAATATTTTTAGTGGAACTTGCTTGCTAAGATAATGTTTATTTTGCAAATAATGAATGGTTTGGAAATTTTTTTCCCAAAAATAATCACTTGTATTGCTTACCAAAATAAATGAACAAAACATATTTCGCTGTTTACAAAGATGTTTAGACAAGATTTTTATCGATAATGAAAATAATTCTCATTAACTAATTACTTTAAGCGATACAAATAACTATTTTCAAGAAAAATATTTTCTAAATCATTTAGTTCCCGAGAAACAAACCGAGTCTAAGTAATATGACAAATCACATCGAACTTTTTTTTTTTTTTTTTGGGTGTAAAGCATATGACCTGTAAAGTTTAAATAATCAGGGCTAACATTCTTAACAAAATAATTACACCAAAAGTCCGTGTCACCAGTATTCCAAACTTGTATCGATAATTAAAAAAAAAAAAAAAAAAAAAAAACTTTCGTTTTAGTTCTGTCACGTGGACAACAACAAACGAATAGAGCTGACGTGGCTTTAGTCTGGTGCAAAGTAACGTATTTCTCTCTGTGACATACCTAAGAAATTTCGTCATACGACCTAAATTTTATTCACTACGTTGGACCTTTTGTCCATGTCAATAACACCATTATGCCGGTGATCTGAACTACACGCTGTTACAGCTCATCTGACGCGAATCCCAAGTGACTTTTATTTAAGGAAGATGGATGAGTAGTTATGGAATATAAGGAATATCCACCACATAACGACCAATGCCATGTTAAGCTTTGAAGCTGACATTTGAAACTTGTGGTCGAAGGAACTAATGTTAAAAAGAGTAAATTAAAAGAAATTTATTTTAATCTTGTGTACACATAGATGTCTTGTCCTAATTTCCTTTGTCATGATTGAGCTTCCCACTGCCCTTTTTTTTTTTTTTTTAACCGGCCGGAGGAGGTGACACTGCTTTGGAAGCTAAAAGCGTGCAAATTGACTAGTATTGCTATTATTATTATTATTATTATTATTATTATTATTATTATTATTATTATTATTATTATTATTATTATTTATCGGAAGCTTTTTACCTAATGTGTTATTTCGTCATCGCCTTTCTCGAACAGGAAAAAGCATAAAATTAAGGAGCATAAAGAGAAAATGGCCATTATTTTGTTGAACAGTGCGGGAGGCAGCTCAAGCTAAAGCCCACTTGCCCAAATGATGCCCACCCCACATTTGACCTTTTTTATTTTTAATTTTTTGTTTTGTTTCGGGCGTATATACTTGAATTATGCAAGGTTATCCCTCTAATTGCCTCCGAGAATGGCATTTCCTTTTTCTTTTTTAAATTGATTTTTGGTTAATATAATATAGTCGCTTTCTTCGTCTTCCTCTTTTCTCCAAAAAAAAAGAAGTGATTTTAAATTGGTTATATTCATATACACGACCAATTTATTTTGAGTATCTAAATATTCTTACCAAAGATGAGTGACGTAATGAAACTTATGGTTGTCGAGGAAAAGCAATTTTTGTTTTTTTTTAATCTTTTTTTTTTTTTTTTGTGTCATCATAGACAAGTCGTCCATGTGACGATGATAGATGGATTTGATACATTCCTAGTTCAAGAAATTCTGTTAAATGGCTCTAATTCCTTTTGAGATCTTGTTCTATACATGTATCTCCCAAAGATGAAGCAGAATCTAAAATGAGCCAAGTTGACCATGAAGCCTTGCAAATGTGTCGTGAATTTGGGGGTTTGACTTTGTGTAAATTGAGATGACCAAGGCCTCCACTTTTTAGTAAAAAAAAAATGAATAAATGCACACACACATATACACATATACACGCACATTTATTTATTTATTTATTTGTTTATTTATTTATTGGACACTCCTTGGTCCACCCTCCATCATATTATTTGCGATCAACATTGATCACCATCGGTTTTTATTTCTTTTATTGTCCTTTTCACTTTCATTCCTTAACGTGTCGACCTTGGGGACAACTTTAGGCCCAAGAGTCAACTTCATTTTTCAGACGTTACTCAAATTGGCTCCTTCTCCAGCGCACCTCGAGGCATTGACTAGACCAAAACCAAGATACGTAAGAACCACAAGGATGCTATTCTTAAGAACCTTAATCCGCAACCAGGGTGCGTTTATATCGCCAAAAATAATAAACGATCCGAAAAATAATGCTTATATTGTTTATAAAAATGAATGAACGAAAAATATGCACACATAAATTATTGTCGATAATAAAAATATTTTCAGCGAGCGACGATCGGTCAAATTTAATGATCATCGGTCAGTTCGAGAGCATGTTTACGACACGAACTGGACGGGCATTATGTTGTGGTGGTGCGACATTTAAATCACGGGACCCCGGGTCATTTTGATTGAGTTTGACCATGATGGGATTTCGCAACCATCCAAAGCTCACTAAACCACTTTCAAATGCGAAGATGACTGGAATTAATTATTATGCCTACTAGACCCTAGTGATCGGAACACTATTATCCCACGTGGCAAGGCCCATTTTTTTTTCCCAGAAAATTATTTCGCGAGTTAGGTGGCGAAAACCTCGAAAATAAATAAAGCAAGATTCCTTTTTTTTTTTTTCCTCGGCTTCCCTTTCTCTTTCGCGAGCGAAATGAAATGGAGTGACATCGGGGCAAGAGGGGTTGGGGTGGGGGTGGGCCCTACGGTATATATTGCGACTTTGATGATGCAACGAAATGCCTACTACTGAGCCCGCCCTTTCTCTTTATCGTAACATGTGGCAGACACCGATATACATATATATCTCTTCGCGGCCACCATCAACGGCGGAGGTTGAAGGACACCAAGACCCGCCCATGATGGCCGGGCCCCACGGTCCACAAGCCACCACACACCACCCCCCGGGGCGATCCTGTTGGAATCTCGGAGCGTGTGGGGCGACACGTGGCATGCGGCGATTGGGTCTCGCCCCCTTGATTCCAAAGCGTGAGCAGAGGAGACACGCCGTTGTCGAGACCCAGGATCGATGGACCATTACGTAATACTGGTGAGAGAAGCAAGGTCGGCGACATATTCCCGGATTTTCGATTTTAAAAACCCGACTGACTATGTGTCATAAAGATATTCCCAACCACACATAAATTGATCATTATATACTGACTTTGATCTGTCATGATTATTAGAAACCGAGAAGTCGTGTCATCTAGTGATTCACTGAACTTAGCTATATAATTGTGAGGTTAAAAATGGCTACTTCAGGACATAACATAATTGATATGATTCGCCGTCATTGTTAGAGCAAGAAAATCACCAACAGCATTAGGAATCGAGAGCACATGTCTGATATATTTTCGGCAAAATGCTCCAAATCATAGAAATAGAAAAAGGGTAAAAGCGATTGTGCACCTTTATCATGCAAAGACATGGGGGTTCCAATATCTTCTAAAAAGCAACACATACACGAGCACGATGTGCTCAAAGATGATATGGTATCGTCGCCTCAATTCAATTCTTTATCACATTTATACATGGCTTTTGAAGACACGGCTCGTTTTCGACAAATTGAAAAGTATTATTCATGACATCACGAGGAAAGAAAAAACATTAATGATTCTCATGAATTAGTTCATCGAATCATGTGTGTCTAGGCTCTAGCTAAGTATATTAAGGAGAGATATCAATTTGTATTTTCTTATATAATTAGAATTAGGATTAAGAAAAGACAATTTTGGATTCAAATCCAAGAATTGTTCATGAATTTACGGTCCCATTTAATAGTTAATGGTTCCAATTTGTCCTCAATTTTGACTTTTGGGACTGAAAAATCACATTTGGTTTTTCAATTTTTCAATATCAATATAAAAAAGAGAGGGAAAATCTTTAGATATTTCGTTTTTGAGATACCTGTTTAACATGTGGATCAAGTCATGTAAAAAAAAAAACCTAACATAAATTTATCCATTTAACCCATTTTGACTCATTTTCATTTGATATTACCAAAAGTTTTTTTTTTTAAAATTAACTTAGTAGTAGACAAAAAATTGAACTTTATATATTTCTACTTTCTTCATTCTTTTTCTTTTTCCTTTTTTTCTTCTAAATCTGGTGAGGGTCGCCACCTGACACAGATACCCTCGACTATTTATGATCGGGTTAAAATTCATATGAGATTCATTAAATTGTCGACTAACACCATTTTATCGTTCACATCATTGAATACGTGTTAAAATACGGATCCGACATCTATTTTCGCCACTCCCGGTGCGAGACGGAGCACCACCTCCCACCAATCCCTCCCGTCTAATTCGATCGGATGCCCCCAATAATTCAGAAATGGATCCCGAACATCATGAACGAGATCCGGGGGGGTTGCACGTTCTCCGCCGATGACGTGGCATCTACTAGAGGGGGTCCCACCCGCCTCCCGCCTCCCCCACTCCATGCTTGAAGGAAGGAAAGAAGGGGGAACCGCACCCGCCACGTGTAAGCCGCAGGGGCGCCGCGATGACGAGGAAAGTGCAGCCCCCTTGCGATTCCCTGGAAGGCACAAAAGGCGGAAAAAGGAAAAGATTAAAAAAAAAAAAAGTGGAAGGGAGGGGCGCGCCCGGCCCACGTCAGCCGCCGGGGCCCGCCCCCCCTTTCGCTCGCAACGGCTTACGTCATCGAAAGTTCGATGAAACTGCGTGACGAGGAGGGGGTTGGTTTGTCTGGTTTGACTGCTCGGCTCGGCTCGGCGCGGGGCTCGGCTCGGCTCGCCCCTTTCCTTTTTCGGCACCGGCGAGCCAGTGAAACGGCAGGAGACAGTCAACTTTCGCCCCTTGCTTTTTTGGTGTTTTAACATTTTTGCCCACCGTGCAATTTTTTTATAATTACCGCGATTGGTTTCCCTCCCTCTCTCCCCCCCGCAACAATGTTCCGTTTCCTAAATTGAGATTTTTATCTGTTCAGGTAGGTACCAAGATTTGCACTTTTCCGGGGCTCGGGGGGAGTCGGCGGGGTAGGGCCTAGCGTCCCAACGGACCGCGATTGGACTTAGTAACGACTTCAGAGAGGGTAAATTTCAACGGTCGATTTACTTTATGAGAAAGGTCTAATAGGAAAGTTGCAAAATTATCCTTATCGCGATTATGATGCGTGCTAGCTCATGCGGTCCTACTTTTATGTTGTCGTTAGATCTATATTGATATGCAATAACTACTTTTCAATTCGATATGATTTTCGCTTAAAAAGTTTGCACCACATCTCGTCTCATAAATAGTATAAGATCTAGAATAAAAATGTAGAAAGATGGCATTACACTTGATAGATTGTGCACCACGAATGAATAGCTACTTGTTTTTATGATCGAGGAAGCACACTTTCGATTACCCAAGAATCATGAAACACCACATCAACCTCATGGACATAGTGGGACAAAACTTGGATGATTGACCATGACATTTATTACTAGTGACACAAGAACATGATTTAAGCTCCATTTATTTCGTGAATAATATTTTTTAGAAAAATAATTTTCTTGATTTGATATAAGTGCTTAAACCATAAACTCCATGCTTGGGTATGGGAATCCTATGTTCATTCTCGAGCCCTTGGCAATAGGACAAGGTCTGCAGTGCCCAAGCCCATGTCCCCATTTAGGTTGTGCTTGAGTCCATTGAGGTTAGGCTGAGACACCAGTGCCCATGCTTGGCTTCGATTATAAAGGTCGGGCCTAGGTCCTTGAAGCTTGTGCCTAGGTCCATTGAGGCCGGGCCTCAGATCTCGCGCTGATGCTCGAGTCCATCATGGCTAAGGTCAAGACTTCCATGCCCTTGCTTGAGTCCTCGGTGCTCATGCCTTGGTCCATTGGTGCTGGGCCTCACCTAGGGTGTCGAGGGACCAAGGCTTGGCCTCGATGGAGTCAAGCATGTGTGCCAAGGTCCCGGGCTCGACCTTGATGGACCCTATTTCGGGAGCAAGGGATCAAGTCTTGGGCATTGGGTTTGGGATTCGGCCTTGATAGACCTAGGCACGGCCTCGATAGACGCTAGGCCGTTAGGCCAAGGTGTTAGGAAGCTAAGCAGGGTCACTGAGTGGGTTTGGTTTTGGTGGACCCAAGACCAATGTCGTGCTCGTGCATGGAAGTTGGGGATCCAGACTTGAGACCCCAGCACCCACGTCAAGTTCCATGACTACCCATGTGCAAGTTACTGTTGCATAATAGTATATATTTATTTAAAAAATCAAGTAAGATTTTTCATATCAAATTATAAAAAATATTTTCCAATTCATTTTTAGATCTCGACCAAACATTGGAATATATTGTCATTTTCCTAATAAATAATTTTTGAAAAATATTTTTTAAAAATGTCACATTTTTCGCGAAATAAGCGTAATGTATTGTATGCCTTTTCCCGACAATTGTGTAGCTTTTAAAATGAAAATGTTAAAGTTTAAATGGTTTTTTTTTTAAGGCCCCGAGGTTTAAATGAGTGGCTGGAAGTTTGGTTTCGATGCGGTATATCCCCGGTAACAAGCGTAAATTCTTTCGCTAGGGGACATTCTCGCCACTCTATGTTTCCTTATCTGATGCCCGTGGATGAGAAAGTTTGGGTGAATTCGTGGGGTCTAATCAAGCCTAAAGGAAAAGAGATCTTCCACGATGGCTTATCTAAAACGATCTTGTTCGTGTAAAACCACACAACTTTACTGGCTACGGCCATAAAATGAGTCAAGACGCAAGATGCCTGCGAGGAGCTCAAGCTGGGTCTTTTAGACTACTTTTCTTTTTTTATTATCAAGAAACAAGATTCCATTCATTTTTTAAAATAATACTCAAGAATTGTAGAAGAATTTCAACCCTAGTGAATTTCAAATAATTGCCGAACTAAACAAATGCCATAATGAACCACTGGGATTTGCTCTAGTGGCCACTCTTCCAATATGGAAGAGAGAGATGAGGGGTTTAAATTTCCACATTCTCGGGGGGTTGGGGTGGAGATGATTTAATTTCAAGTGTGGGTTTCGACTCTCACGCTCAGCAATGAGGCAGAGCAAAAGTCTGAGAGTGAGAGTTAAAGTAGGAGTAGAGTAGGACCGACAAAAAAAAAAAAAAAAAAAAAAAACAAATGCCATAATGCAAATAGCAAAGCAAAGTCTATTGCTAGAGGGACATTCTCATTCCTTAAGAACTGGTCTATCACAATAAATGTTCAACAGTCGATCACCAAATTCAGTGATGAGCACATGCCGAGATCCCTCACTTCATTTGTAACGACTTGTGATGCATGTTTAGGTTTAACGTCCTCATCATCATTTCCATGCAAATGCACAAATATCAATATGTTGAAAGATCAGATCAAATACTTATAAGAAACTCCTAGATCTAGACCTAAATTTACATCAGGAGAGGAGAGCAACCTAATCTTGAAGAGGTTGTGCAGCCACACCATGAACATCCTTTTTAGTATCTGTTGACTGAACTAGTCTCCATGTTCACCCAATTAGTTGAAGAAATATATTTACACACACAAACTCCCAAAACAAATTAGGAGAGAAAAGAAAAGACGATCAAAACAAGAAAAACAAAAAAAAAAAAGCTAAGTAGGCTTTCAGTTTAATTTCTGAAGCTGAGGGCCAAACTAAGAGCCTACATGAGAGCTTCAAAAGAGGGAATTAATTTTGGGAGACGAGGGACTTTGCCGACAGAGAGAGAAAAGAACCCTAATTCAAAATCACTCAATGAATATCATTAGGCTACTTGAGGTCATCATAATTATGTTGTGGGGTTAAGTAGCTCAAGTTTTAAATCAAGTCTACATCGAGCTTACAAACACTGAGGGCTAACAACCTGATGAGTTCAGTCTGACAATTGAATCCAACCGGCTTCATCCGATTAGTTCTAAGTTGGTTCTCTCTCCTTTTTTTTCTTTTTTTTTTTTTTTTGAGACTTGGTAAGCTTCTAGATGAAAAATTGGGAAATCAATATTGATAGGGAAAATTGTTTACAAAGTCTTAAACTTATTGTGCTTTTATTAATTTAGTTATAAACATTTTTACATCTTGTCAATTGAGTCAATCCGATCAATTTTAGCTAGATTCACTAATGTGGATGGCCAATGCTGACATGACACTTTTTTTTAATTACATTGTAATGATATATTTTTTTTTAATTTTCGTGATTTTTTTCTTTTTCTTTGTTTTTTTTTTAAAGGTTTTTGGAGAGAGGGCTAACAAGAGTGGCTAGCCTCACGACGACTTGATCTGGCCAAGGGAGGGCTTGGTGGCCCTCGTTGGCCTTAGGGGAAGGGCTAGTGAGGGCTACCAAGCCCTTGCCTATGGCTAGCGAGGTTGCCAGCTCTTGTCTATGGCCAACGAGGGTCAGCTGGCCATACTTGCCGACCCTAATTCCAAAAAAAAAAAAAAAGGAAGAAAAAACCATAAAAAATTCAAAAAATCATTAAAATATTATTTAAAAAGCAACACATTAGCAATAGTCATCCACGTTAGCAAATTTTGGCTAAATCTGACCAAATAGACTCAATTGGTAAAATATAAAAAGATTTAGGATTCAATTGACAAAATTGAAAGATTTAGGACTGAATTGACAGAAGGGTAATAGGTTTATGACTTTTTTGACAATTTTCCCATCATGAGCAATTCGATTCCCAATTTTATACCATGATTTCAGTTCTCGACTAGGGGTGGCATGTAGCTCTTTTGTAAGCTTGTGAGAGAAAAGATAACACAAATGAGTTTTAAACTTAGATTAGGAAATCCATCAATGCTTTCATCATTATGCCCCAAATTGTTCACGTGGTATGTTTGGATAACATGACAACTATATTACTTAAAATTTGTTCAAAATTTGAAAATAAGAAAAGAAAAGAAATGTAAACCAAGTTCTCCGGTCAACTTTGAACCTGCCTATAACTAGCCACTTCAATTTTAGTTGAATCCTAAGAAAACTGATTCCGACATGTAGACTCTATATTCTTAATTTAGAATATACCCACTTTAAAATCGACTGCCCCTAATGAACGCTCTACTTGTTCACAAGATACGTTAGAGGGTGAAAAACTTGAGAATCTAAGTCGCGAAAAATTATGACCCAAAAAAACAGTCGTGAAAAATAACCCACAAAAAAAAAAAAACAGAGTTGAGTTTGACCGTATGACTCATCGACTAGACTTCAAATGCAAACTGTACAGTACAATATGAGGTGGCAAATAAAATAAAATAAAATAAAAAAGAAGAAAATACCATCACCGGTACACAGTACTCCCAACTTCGTGACGTCATCAGCAACCTTCCACTCTCTTTCTCTCTCTCTCTCTTTCTCTCTCTTATATAAAATTCACCAGAAATCCCACTCTTCCACTCGCCCTCTCTCCGTTGACAATCCCTCTCCCTCCCTCCCTTTCTCTCTCTCTCTCTACTCTCCTCTCCGGCGACGCGTCGTCCGCTATCATGCAAGGACTCTGCTCCGACGACGTCGTGCGCCTCGACCTCGCCACCCCCACCGCCGCCACCGCCGCCGCGTCGTCCGCCTCCGGCTCCGCCTCGTCCCTCTCCATCGACATGGACGAGTCGGCGGAGACCCGGATCCAGCGCCTCATATCGGAGCACCCGGTCATCATCTTCAGCCGCTCCTCCTGCTGCATGTGCCACGTCATGAGGAAGCTCCTCGCCTCCATCGGCGTCAACCCCACCGTCATCGAGCTCGACGACGACGAGATCGCCGCCATCCCCACCGCCGACGCGCCCGGCGGGCGGGCAGGCCCCAACCCCCCGCCCGCCGTCTTCATCGGGGGCACCTGCGTCGGCGGCCTCGAGGCCCTCGTCGCCCTCCACCTCAGCGGCCACCTCGTGCCCAAGCTCGCCGAGGTCGGCGTCCTCTAGCCTGTAACCTCGGGAAACGCGGGACCTGGATTCCGACCCGGTACGAGATTCCATCTATTAGATTGGAGTTGATATTCATATGTAGGATGCAAGAAAAGGATGATATGATTTCCATTATTAGGTCAAAAGAAGAATATTTGTATTGGTTGTAGCTTGCCGTAGCTTGATTCGATGGTCAAAACTGTAAGTTGCAGTAGAAATAGTAGCAGAAGAAGAAGAACAAGAAGAAGAAGAATCATCTGAGCACACGTGTACGGTGGCACGTGTAGCAGATATTGTCTTTTATCACCAATGAATTCTTATTTATTGTCTAGTGATAAATTTTGTGTATTTGAATTTTGATTGGACCGATATGCAAATCTTTCTCAATTCTCGAGCATGTGATTTCGAATTTTAATTGCGGTGCTGTTGCAAGTCGATTGGGATTGATAGTTGATAAAAGAACCATAGAATTCCCTCCTAATTATAAATTCGGTATACTGATTAGTGATTAATATAGCATACTCTTTATTGAATTCATTAATTGAATTCAAATGTTCTTTTTTTCCACCCCGCGGGTCATGTGCTATATTAATTTATAGATCGGTCAACATTCCTAGTATCACTCTTATAAAATTGATAAGGATAATTTTTTTGTATCCTTCTTCATGAAAAACTAGAGCATACACCATCTGTATAAAGAAAAAATTACACGAGCTATCTTATTCACCATTGATTTGAGAATTTTAATCCTAGTTTCTCACCGATCATCAAGATAATGATATATGTCGTTGTGGAAAAATTTTTCGCATCGCTAATGTATGTTATAATTTATTTTTGTTCGTGACCTAAGTATGATCATATATATATCTCGTAGACAATACCAATTATAGCTCATTTTATCAAAAGATATTTATTATTTGTGAACATTACATAGCAACTAAAATTCTGCCTCCTTTGCTTTAGCATGTAGTGGACAAGATTCTGTGGGTCGTATGGCTAACGTGAGATAATCTTGGAGGCATCGAGGATTGGTTTGGAATACTCCATGACCACGACAAAGTAGAATGATACCCCATCAACATATTAAGACAAAGTTCGTCCAATAATTGCAAAAATTTCCAAACCCTAAAAGGGTCACTTTGCTTTCTCTTAAATAGATCCAGTTTAGGGTTTATATAGGAATCCAAAGCGTGTAATATACAATATGGTGACAATTATTGTGAAGCTCATTATTGTTATCTTTATATGGACATACACTTTTAATTTTACAACGCGTCAATAAAATTTAAACCTAGCCAAGGACGCTTACTTATGACTTACTCTATACGTGTTCCTACGCTACCCATGTCGCAAAAACTGATGACATTTTACTTTAAAAAAGAATACGGTGACGTCAACGATGGATCTGATATAAAAATTAGAGGAAAGCAGTAATATGTCTTGCGAGACTAAGAAACGGTATCTTTCTCTTTCAAAGGTGAGGTCTTAGATTCGTCTATTCCTAAAGGGTGGAACCCATGATTAGGGTTTCAAGATTCTCGAGCTAAACAAACTAAATAAATATGAAAAAGAGAATGTGTTTTGAAGTTGGCAATCAAGTAACCACAGCATAGCTTTTTTTCTCCTTTTCTGCAGATTTTTCTTTTGGCTTCCTTCTAGCCATTAAAAGTTGCTTTGTATGTCATGCTTATGAGGTATATATATGCCCCACTGAGCTCCAAAATCTGCCATACTTTGACTAATAAGTTCTCGAATCTATTCCCCAGCAGAAAAAAAAAAGGGTTTTTTCTAGACCTAGAATGCCAGATACTTTGCTGTTTTCTCATGCAAGAAAGAAAGATTTTATGTGTTTCCTGCGCGTTACGATGCCACGCTCCAACAGTCATGTGAATTTTGACATGAACTTAAGCAGAAAGAGAAAAAAAAAGAAGAAGAAAAGAGAAATATCGTGTGATACGAGTTAAGAAAATAAATTAATTTTTCATTTGCTCCTGAGCGCTCTACGTATAATTAATTAGTATTTAAGAAAAACGTGTTATGTGAAACTTGAATCCTAATGGTAAAAAACATAAATTGGAAAGTCGGTTTAATAAAGAATTTTTTTTTTTTGGTCAAAAGTTTAATAAAGATTTAAGGACGCTGAATACTTCTCTCGAGAACATGACAAACAAAAAACTACCTAAACCTAGGGCAAGTTTAACCCAGTTTTGTCACCAAACCACCAGACAATATTCTGCAGTGCGTCATGGACCATAGTTCTTTTGTCATTTTTTCCCCTTTTAAGGAAAATAAAGTATTACGACATAAAAAAAAATGCGAATAAAACAAACTTTTTTGGCAATATTGTAGTGTTCTATATTGATGCTTTTAGCATGTGGTGGTACTGCCAATAGCGAATGTATCTGTGATTTTATTAGCGTTGGACAGGTGATCAAGTATATCGGAATTCTCGTTTATTTATTTGCGAAAATGATGACAAATTTTCTAAATCTTTTTTACGTGTTGCATATGCTATGACGTAGCCATGAGTCGTTCGAATAAATATATTAGAAATAATAGAGAAAGCTCCAATAAAAGGCTACAACTACAACACTCAGCAGAGGATTCCCAAATTTCTGACAAAAAGGAGGAATACAAATTTTACTTGGAGAAACCCTAGTGATCAAAAGGATTTCGGAAATCAGTTTTCACATCACTTTGGCTCCGCCGAATTCTAACTTTAGAAATTTTGTCGAAGCGCTCGAATAAAGTGCACGATAACTTTTGGAAAGCTAGAAAGGCGTGCACCGTGCCCGGTAAAAACTATTCTTAGTCCATATGCACACTCCTCCACATAGGGTTTTTACTTTTATATCAGTTGTATATTGATACCATGAATTCTTGTTTAAGGATCTCTTTTTTCCCTTTTATGGCAAAAGGAGGGAGGGATGCGAGAGGTGTCAAATTAGGTTACGGCTTAACCTCACTCCGACATCAGTTGGGCCCCCCGAGCTGCCCCCCTTTGGTTCGGGAAAAGACACTGCGTGACAGCAACCTCTGCAGAGAAACACCCTCAGGGGGGAAGGAGAAGAAGCAAAGCAAAGCCCCCCTGCGCACCCAGCAAAATTTAAAAAAGAGTCCTCGGTTGCAGCTGCTGGATTCCAGACGTGGAAGCCATGCATTGGCCGCGGTGCAGCGCCACTCTCCTGGACACGCAAGAGGGTTGGAATCTTCTTCGCAACCCTAGAACTTGCAAGAATCTAGTGATGGATTCTCTCTCTCTAGGAGAGAGAGAGAGGGAACGGTGGAGAGCACACAGACACACGCAGGCACGGGCACACACTCATCAACTGTGCGGAGAAAGTATAAAACAATTTGTATTGGTGTTGTTCTTGTCCTTTCTTATTCTTTTCAAAGGGAGGAAAAGATGATGTCCCCAACCCCACCCAAAGTTTGTTAATGGTGGGGCTTGGCCTTCCACTTAGTCTAAGAAAACGGTTCCAAAAGCCTCTTTCGAGCACTTTAGCACTTGAAGCGGTTGTATTTTTACCCCCCCTCCCCCAGTCCGCTTTTCGAGGGAGGTGAGGTCATGGCTTTGCTTTGGCTTCTTTTTCTTGGGGACCCAGTTTCATTTATTGATTTTGTTTCAATTCTTGTTTTCACCATGCGCCCTCCGATTTCCTCCTTGTGGTGATGGACAGAGGAATTTGGCCGAGGCCCATTCCGCCTGAGCTTTCAAATTCTAGTGCGTTCAGTTGTCACCTCCCCTTAGCTGGATTCTAGAACGTCTTCAAAAAGCATGGCTTCAATCAGCCGAAATCACTGTTGTACGTGTTAGCATAGATCACTTCGTTTTAGAGAGAGAGAGAGAGAGAGAGAGAGAGAGAGAGTTCCAAATAAAAAGGAAACGATGTGCTGTTAACGTTTGATGGAACAGGATGTGTACGTGGTGTCTGCAATGAGCAGTGAAGTGTGACCTCAAGAACGGTTTAGATGAGAGGCAAGCAAAATATGTACTTGGTTCTTGTCCTTATTTCGATCACAGTCTGGGTTGTGAAACAGCAGCGGAGGCGAGAGAGTGGCATTTGATTTTTTGGTTATCTGGTTTTTCGCTTTCTTCTTTTGCTGATTGGAGCAATCCGAGCATTTTTCATGCTCCAGGCACTGAGTCTTGAGATCTTGACACCGACTGTTCCATTGTTGAACACGTATAGGTGAGCTTCATTGCCGATGGCCAAGCTCGGATAAACCCTGGCAGTGATGCAAGTCTTCCCTTTGCCACCGAAGCTCTCGACAATCGAGTGATCAATCTGTGTGTCGATAATTCAAGAAATGAGTAATTGCGCTAGGGGAGTGTCAGGGAAAAAGAGACGAATGGAAATGCCCAGGAATATCGCATTGATTGAGTCCTACTTTTGTCATTGTCTAAGGCATATGAGATGTCATTAACATAGGACCACCGACCGTGATAGAGGAAGATTCTCCTTTGACCTATGAAGTGCGTCAAAGTAGCAAGATTGATGCAAAAATAAATGAATGGAAACTGGAAGTACCAAGCTTCTGAGAGATATTTTCTCATGACGAGGATCTACGTCGACAAAACCTCCGTAAGTGGTCTTGTCAAGGCCTTCCATCAATGACGACCTGCTTGCAATGCCAACCTCAAGATCAGATCAGAGAATATATTCAAAATTGCGCAGAGAATTGAACCTCGACCGTAAACCTACCTGCTCTGGTCGCTGCACATCAGCACAACCAATTTTCCATTCTTCTTCAGAACATGAAAATAGATTGCTGTCTGTTCTTTCAGGTCCTCAGAAGCTAGAGCCAACAAACCAAACGGGCCGAGTTTGCCTCTAACAGATGCTGTTTTGCTAGAACAGAGCAGTTGTGGATCGACCGAATCGTGATCTATGGTCTCAGCCTTGGCTAAATCGGTGGTCTCGAATGAAACTTTGATATCCGCCTTTATTATAACAAGATAAGCAGCAAGTTTAATACTTCTGATTACTATGAGCGAATGTAAATAATTACACATTATGTCAGCGTATTGAACTAATCACCTGCGCAGCTGTAATGCCTGAAACTTCGACTGCCGATCCACCCTTGAGATCCTTACTCAAAACAGTCACCTCCTTAGCACGGAGTTTCTCTGTTTCTTTAATAGGCCATTGCACTAATTGCTTTCCTGATTTACTGAGAAGGACGTTCCGAGGAATCGACTAGGAAACAGAAAGAAAGCGATTTGATAAGCTTCCATAAATGGAGAACTAGTTTCAACTATAAAAACACTAGATAGAATGTTGCAGTTAACCTGGTCTGTAATACAAATGTAGATCAGAAATCATCAGTCTGTCCACATATTCAATCTATCTACAACTAGACCACTTAATCGAACTACTCATGACTTTCCTACTGGCTTAAGGTGAAGCGGGAAAAATTGCTTTTTTGCCAACCAATTAATCACTGATTATGACTGCAGGGAACATAGCTTAAATAGATCCTTAGGTCAAGTTAATTTCTGAACTATGCAAAATCAGAAGTACCTGAAGTCCTGACCATCCCTTCTTGACGTCAGATGACTTGCTATCAGACTCACTTATCCAGCCCCACAGAATACGCCTCTCTTTTGCGCTGTCGTAGAACGACTTCGAAGCATAGAATTTCCCATAGTCATACCGCAAGCCCGAACTTGAAACGGTGAAGTCATTCTCAACAGAGAATCTGTCTGTTTTGGTATCGTAGTTTCCGAGTATGTAATAGTCGTGAGAGTTGAAACTTGCCTTGAGCACATGCTTGGCCAACTCCCCTTGCTCTGAGGTTTCCACCGCATTCCTGCTATTAATACTAACAGGATAAAAATCCGGGCATTCCCACATGTCGGTCTCGGCCAACGAATTAAACAGGCTCCCGATCATACTCCAGCTAATAAAGTCTTCGCTTTTGTAAAGAATCGCGGTCCCTCGACCTTTAATCTGGCTTCCAACTAGAAGGCGCCATGCCTTGTCCTCGCCTTGCCAGGCAGTTGTTGGGTCTCTGAAGAAATTAGGATCAGTTCCATCTGGTGGAGAGATTAACGGGTTATGAGGCGATTTGACCCACTCGCGGAGCAATGGATCGGATGTGTTTTTGGGCATTGCCAAGTTTTGGACCTGACGTTTCTTCACGTCGCTCCCTGTGTAAAATATGGCAGGTTTGCCCCCAGGAAGAAGGGTCGCCGAACCAGACCAGCATCCATTAACATCAAAAGGCCCCGTCGGATAAATTGCATCCTCCAGGTTCACCCAGTTGATCAGATCGTAAGATACTGAATGAGCCCACACTATGTTACCCCACACAGCACCATATGGATTATACTGATAGAACAGATGGTAGACTCCATTGTAATACATTGGTCCTGTGATATAAAAAGAAATTTCATGAAGCCAACACAGCAGTTAACTTCTATCTTTATACATTGAATGTCAACCTTTGTTGTTGAAAGACATGATTTTACTTGTAAAAAAAATTACGCTTTACAAAGTTACTGATTTATTTGTAAAGGCCTCTGTCTTGTCTTTCTTAACACATTCAATGCCACTTTTAACACCAATGAGATGCTAAAAGATTGTAAGAACTCACCATTTGGATCTGCAGTGTCATGTCATTGTTCATCAAAATATGGAGTTGCGCCGGATAGCACAAAGCCAGGAACAGAGTCAAATCAAGAATCAACAATTCACTGGCCTTAAAACAGAAAATAAGTTCCAAGAGAAGGGTATATATTGAAGCACCGTTCATCCAGTTTCTTGGAGGTTGGAAGTGGTATCCAGTTCTGTAAGGCTGATCTGTAGAATCGGATTGAAGATTTCTTTGAACGTGATCAAAGTCTCCAACTTCAGCTCCATATCCAGCTCCTGCACAGAATAATCCTACAACATATATCAGGAACAATTTCATTTCTGGAACAACTGCCAACAATCTCCAGGTTAGCAAGTTTTTTCTCAGTCTACATTTAAGCATTTTTCTGTTTACATCAAAGGGTGCTCGGAGAAATAGATCTGACAACAACTTGCATATAAAAAACCACATTTCTTGGACCAGTTATGCAACATGTATTTCTTAATTCTTAGAATACTATCAGGACAATTTTCTAATACTTAGGGAAGTGTGACTTCAATGCCAACTTGGGAATAATGCACATGGAGATCCGCTTGTATTTTCTGGGAGAGACCAAAGACCGTCAATCAAGCAAGCAATTAAAAAACAGTCTACGAATAGATTACTGAAGCCAGGCTCTACCTGACAAAGTCCAAGTTTAAGGGATGCCTTTCGGATAGCAAAGTTTAAGTTTATCTCGTTTGTTGTTTTGCTAAGCATGTTTTAAACTCTTATATTATGAATCATAATGAGGCTCGTGATTGATTGGACAAAGTAAAGATATGTGTTAAGATTGGAGACTCACAAGAGCATTGTGACCCACTTAGCAGCTCAAGGGTCGACAGTGATTCAGAGAAATTATTTTTATACTGCTTCTCCTGGTGCTCACGGGGGTTATCACCCATCCAACTACTAAGGTTCTTTTCCCAGGCAAAAATAAAGGAGGAGCAGAGAAGGACTATTTTGCAGAAGCATACCATCCATATTGATTCTGTATTACAAAAAACTTTAAATAGCACAACTTTTTATTGATTCCGATTTCTGCGCGGTCAGGAAATAATGCAGCAAATCTGCAGATACATCTCATGGCACTTCATAACGCATGGCGGAAAACATGGATTAAAACACTAGAATCAGTCTCGCTTTGAGCATTTCAAATTTTGGAAGCGGATTCCTCATGATGTACGGCTATGCTGCACAGGATTGACCCTCCTCAGATCTGCCAGATGAGTTATTCTCGCACCGAAATGCCGATGGTTCTCCATAGCTCAAACCTTCTCCATGACCAATACGGGCTTTCCTCATGCTCCATGCATCCAGTTGCTCGACTCGTACACTAAGAGTTCCATAATTGAAAGTATACAAGCGAGCTGCTTCATCAATAGCCAGCACTGGATACACCCTGCTGGTGATGCAGACTTTTCCAGCCCCACCAAAGCTCTCAATAATAGAGTGATCTATCTGCAATGTTGTTCAGAAGTAATCATGAGACGACAAAGCAATGGCCAGAGGCCATAAAATTGCGGACAAACGTACCAAGGTTCTCAAGGAAATCTTCTCGACTTGGGGATCTATGTCGAGGAAAGCTCCATATGTGGTCTTATCAACCTCGTTCCTCAACGAAGACCTGTTATAGCCAATCTTTTACAATGAACACGCAGTACAAGGAAATCTTTCAGAAGAGAAAGGCAAGAGCTCGCAAAAAGCTATCCCGCATTTACCTGCTTTGATCACTACACATCAGGACTACGTATCTGTTTTGGCCTCTGAATACTCTGAAGAATATCGCTGTTTGTTCTTCCAAATCCTCCGTCGCCAAAGCTAACAAACCAAACGGTCCATACTTGCCACTAACTGATGCATTCTTTTCGCTGCACAGAATTTGGGGGTCGATCCAGTTTGGATCCATGAGCTCAGCTTCTTCCAAGTTGGGCAATTCAAAGGCAACTTCAACGTCCACCTTTTGATTTACGTTGAAAAACAGAGAGAAGTAAATTCAGAGCAAGGGCGGCATATATATGAAATAAACAAGTCGAGATGACTATAAGATGCAATAGGTCCATTCAGGCACCTGTGAAGCAGTGATATCTGAAACTTCATAAGTTGAACCGCCGTCGAGTCCCAGAGACTTAACACCAACATTTTTGTCACGCAGAGTTTCGATTTCCTCCACAGGCCGCTGTATCAGTTGCTTTCCACTTCTGTCTAGCCAAATTTCTCTTGGAAATGCCTGCAAAACAAATGAAATTTGGTTCTTAAGCTGACTTTTCTACACATGAGCCTGCCAAATAAAATTTCAAACATGTCTAGTTGCGGGCTACGCATGAATATGGATATATCCATTCGTATTAGCATTCGACCAGATTAAATCGCAATTTCCGTTATGCAACTCAACTCACCTGAAGTCCAGACCAACCCTTTGCTATGTCATCCTCTGTACTATCCGACTCGTTAACCCATCCAAACAGTAGTCTCCGGTTCTTCGCACTGTCAAAGAACGATTTGGAAGCATAATACTTCCCGTAGTCCAATCGTAAATCCATACTAGTTCCCGCAAGGTCATCATCTGGTAAAAACCTTTCCAGCTCAAGTTTGTAAGTGCCTAGCACATAGTAATCGTGACTATTGAAACTTGCCTTCATCACGTGCTTGGTGGTTGGGTTCAGGATCGATGTGTCCACGCCACTCGTGCTTTCTGTGGATACTGGAAAAAAGTCCGGGCACTCCCACATGCCGGTTTTGCTCGATGTGAAAAGAGGTTGCTCGGATTTAGACCAGTGGAAGAAGTCATCACTTTGATAAAGAATTGCCATTCCTTTATCGTTCTTCCAGCTTCCAACTATGATCCTCCATTTACCATCTGGACCCTGCCACGCGGTCGTCGGGTCTCGGAAATTGTCTGGTTCAATTCCTTCGGGAGGAACAATAATTGGATTCAGAGAGAACTTGACCCATTCTTGTAGGAAGGGATCAGACTCATTCTTTGGAATCGCCAAGTTTTGCACTTGACTATAATTCGCGTCTATGCCAGTATACAAAATGACTGGTCTGTTCCCTGGAAGGATAGTAGCAGAACCTGACCAGCAACTGATGATGTCGAAAGGTTCGCTTGGCTCGAGGGCGTGATTAAGGTGAACCCAGTTAACTAGATCATATGAAACCGAATGCGCCCATACTATACCGTCACCAAAGAGCGCGCTGTGAGGATTGTACTGGTAGAACAAGTGGTAAACCCCTTTGTAATACATAAGACCTGATTAGATCAATCAAAGTCAGGATATGATTGGAACATTCAAGAATTCTTCAAACTCTATTTTGCCACTAATTCTTTTATTCTTTTGTAATTTGTTTCTGGTGGGCAGTGAACACGTCGTTTGAACATGCCGTGGTTAAGTTCCAATGATCAGAGGCACTAAAAGAAGGAACAGAACAATGATATTGCTCAAAATCAGCAAGACTTACCATTAGGATCTGCAGGACAAAAAAGCACCCGTTTGCGCTCTCCACGATCAGATTCAGAACGTGTCTCGTAATAGCATCAGCACAAAAAAGGAAAACAGAGGGGGAGAGAGAGAAGGTTCGATTAAACATCAATGAAAGAATGAACAGATTAGAGGCGATATTGATGAACTTCATACCGTTTAACCAATTCCGAGGAGATTGGAAATGATAGGAGGTTCTGTAAGGTTGCGCTCTTGAAGTTGTAAAAGATCTGCTCTGTGATGCCTCGAGTTCAGCTCCGATTCCATTGCTCAACAGAGCACAACACAAGCAGCCAATGGCCAGAAAAAGTGTGGTGCCCATGTTCTCCAAAGCAGGACAAGAGTAGGGTCCTCCCTCGAACCATTATATGCAAAAAGACGTCAAGCATTTAGACTTTTCTTTTTGCCTTGTTGTCCATTAGTTTAATGATACAACGTTAAAGAATTCGTCTTCTCTTAGGGTTGGAGACAAGAGATGGTCACGCGTGCCATCTTTTTAAATATCGGACGTCTCTCAATAAAAATCAATCCACGTTCTTGCGAGGTCAGCATTATGGAATTATTGGCATAAATTGTATCATAGAATATTAAATATCACACTCGCGTACGGTAGGTGTTTTACTAACTGAATTATTCTATGAAAGCTGGGCAATCAACGGACCTTAAACAGACGATCTATCTTTTCTATAAACAGGTACGAATGCTATGTGACGGAGGCCCATGCTTTCGTGAACACCTACACCGAGGGGGCCAATCAGATTCAGAGGCGACCGTGATCTGCCGAGACATCGCTCTCAGCATGGTCACGCCACCGCCGCAAGAAAACTGAGTCTAGCATTTCCCGGAAGTTGCTGCTCGCGAAGTTCAACCTTTACATGGACTTGGCGTGTCACGGAAGAGCCCGTTTCTGGAGAAGACAAGGTGACTTCTGGAGCTAGCATGGATCTCGGCGGGCCACTTATTTCTCTTGGTCGGTGGTTACGAAGCTCGGCATGAGCGATGACGTTGGGGCTTGTAAGCCACAATTACGACGGCGATGGGAAGAGCATCAGCACCGAGACCTGGCTCCCCATCAAGAAGTGAAGCGGCGCCTGGAAGGGGCTTGCGATAATGCAAAGGACATCCTGACGACTAACAGCGATGAGCACGAGAGGCCCTAGTGCCCAGGTGAAGTCTCAAGGAGATGAAAAGCAGCTGCAGATGGTGGCCTAGCCGATCGATGTGCGGGCGGATCAAGGCCTTCCCCAATGCCGAATCCGGCTGCATTGGCCGCCAATGCTAATTGCATTGCTCCTGTGGAATCTTAACACGAACTCTTAAAGAAAATATGGGCGAGGCATTACGATCTGATGTGCACAAAGTTTTTCTTCCTTCTCAAATTGAATATCCCAAGTCTCTAAACCATTCGGTTGCGTTTGGCATTATGAACTCGTAAAGAAAATATGGGCAAGGCATTACGATTTGATGTGCACAAAGTTTTTCTTCCTTCTCAAATTGAATATCCCAAGTCTCTAAACCATTCGGTTGTATTTGGCAGTTAGGATAAAATTCGGGATGGGATATGATTTATCATATCCTACATTTGCTGCTCGCTCAGGACAAGATAAAATCGGATATAATGGGGATATAAACAGGATAAAATTATCCCATGGGGAAGGTGTGATAAAGGTGGATAGAATTTCTAACGTCAATAATAAGAAAGTTATTTTTCTCGAATAACTAACTTATTAAATTAACAAATTGAAATTATATTTCAATATAAATAATATTTGAATTCTAATTTAAGAAATGAAAAATAAAAAAAAATCTTTTTAATTAATCTTATTTTAATTTATATATTCAACTTTAATTATATCTTATAATAAACATTCAATCTATAAATTAAATATTTATATTTATTATATATTTAGGTATGTTAGTACAGTTTACTATGATAAAATTTTATTAAAGAATGATGAAAGGGGAAAAAAGAAATAATATAAAAAAGAGGAAAAATAAAATAAAATAAAAATAAATTAAGAAATAGTGTTAAAAGATTTTCACCATCTCCGTTTATGAACATTTATGCTCATTTATAATGATCTGCCGTTTATATGAAAAAAAAAAAAAAAAAAAACTGTACATGATATGATGTGAATATATCCAATTTGAATACTGTGATTCACCAAACAATGGATATGATATAAAAAAAAATCCCAAGATTTCATATCCTATTCTATCCAGTCCTATCCCGATTAAAAATCTGGACGATCAAATATAGTCTTCCTGTATGAGATTGATAATATGACATCAAGTTTAAGTTGTTCTTGTGCCTCTTGAGGTATGAGAATCTCCGAGGTGCGGACACCTTAAGTACCAAAATTTAGAGGAATGGACACATAAGTGCCGAAACTTCTAAAATGTATATTTAAGTGTCAAAATCAGAAAAGAAATAAACACTTAATTGCTAATAGCGAGCCTTGTCGAATTTTCGACAAGCCACATTAGATTTTCAATGAGCCACGTCAGATTTCCGGTAGCCACGTAAATCTATTTTATCAATAAAATATTATCACGTCAAACTTCCAGCAAGCCTCACTGAAATTGGCACTTAAAAGCACGTTTGGTAATGCTCCAATTTCTCTTTATTTTGTTTTTTTGTTCTCCAAAATAGAAATAGAACATAACTCCATTTGCTAATTTTTATTTATTTATTTCGGGAAACAAATTGTTTCTGAGAATAGATTTGGAATTGAAACAAAAAAAAAAAATTGATTATGTATTCCTAAGAACAACTCAAAAAATAAGCCTTTTCTATTTTTTCTTTCTTTCTTTTTCTCCTAGCCAGTCACCAGCCTTGGCGATGGCCAGTGATTGGCTTGACGAGGCCTGGCGAAGCATCAGCAATCGGCGATGTCCCCTCAAGCCTCGTCGTGGCCAGGGGAGGCTCAATCTCACCCGAATCTAGCAAGGTCGACCTCGTGGTGGCCGGGAAAGGTCCAACCTCGCAAGATCTAGGTGAGGTTGCCTTGCCGACTCTTGTCTGGCTAGTCACTGCCGGCAAGCAGCTAGAGGAAGAAGAAGTAAAAGAAAAATATAATAAAATTATCAATAAATTAAAAGAAATTCCAAGTCACAAAAAAAATTTGGGGTCATACCAAATGCATTGGGCCAATTCTATAAAAAAACACAAACTTTAAGTGTTGTTCCAAATTTGGCCCAAACTTGATTTTGTCTAAAAAAGCACCAACTTTTACTCGTGTCCCAAATTTGGCCCGAATTTCATTTTGTCTAAAAAAAAAAGCACCAACTTTCACTCGTGTCCCAAATCTGGCCCTCCGTTAACCCTCCTTCCACAGACTTCTGACGTGGCATTTCCACTCAAAGTCTATTTGAAGATGAATGAAGTAAGTCTATTACAAATAAGTTTCACGTCTCTATTTAACTACAGACATTGAAAACAGCTTGCCAATTGTTAATTAATCTAATGGTCCTAGCTATGTGCGTCGTCCCCTGGAATTGAAGCTGTTGAATTATTTTTCCCATGAGAATCATTTGTAAAGTTCACCTCATTAGAGGGCAAATTTAAATTTAACACTTCCTCCAAACACTCGAATACAGCATTGTTTTGCATCTCAACAAATTTGGACCTTTTCACAGTCGACCCATAGGGTAGATAGGAGGAAAATTTGTGTTTTTTTAGACAAAATAAAGTTCGAGCCAGATTTGGGATAACATCTAAAGTTTGTGCTTTTTTTTTTTAGACAAAATAAAGTTCGGGCCAGATTTGAGACAACATCTAAAGTTTGTGCTTTTTTTTTAGACAAAATAAAGTTCGGGCCAAATTTGGGACAATACCTAAAGTTCGTGCTTTTTTTTTAGACAAAATAAAGTTCACATCAGATTTGGGACAACACCTAAAGTTCGTGTTTTTTTATGGAATTGGCTCCAAATGCATTTCTATTCCGGGAATATAAATTTTGTTCAGTCATCAAATGCATTCAAATATTCAAAAACTCATCTAATTATTTTTAAACAGAATTTGTTCTCGGAAATAAAAACGTTATCATATGCATCCAAAGTGTCTATTTTTTTTTTTAAAATGACACTTAAGTATATCTTGTTTTGGCACTTATGTGTCCATCGTATTAAGTTAAAGTATACTTTTTCTAAGAATCTCTAGAACAGATTTTGCTCGCAACAGTGTGCATTTTCGCGGTGGTTCATTCTCAAGGATACAAATCGTATCAAAGGCACAAATCCTCGAACTTTATAAAGTGATACGACTGAGAAACCAGACACCCCTTTCTTATATGAATTAAACTAAGACAACCTTTCACTTCTGACCATACAGCCTCTCACCGTTGCAATATGAGACACCGTTTCACATTTAAATTCGGTTAAATCAGACAACTTGCGGTCATCATTTCATTACATACGTTCTCGATTTTCTATTCTATTTTTTCAGCAGAATTCTATTTTTTTTTTTTTTAATAATACATGACTGCTTGTTCAAAAGTTGATTAAACGACCTACCACGAATAGTCATATATTCTGAAAAGTTGCAATTCTCATATGGACTTGGTATTTTCACTAACAATGCATCTCTTCACAAAAGTAACGAAGAAGATGGGAAGAAAAGAAGAAAAAACATGTAATTTGGTGTTTTTCTGAATTTTAGGGTTTATTATTTCTATCGTGTTTTTTTTTTTTGACAAAATTGCCCATGTTCTGATTGCTAGAAAAATCACTTGCTCGTTGGCCAATGAACATTTGGCCAGCCGGCAAGATCAGGCCTTTATTTGAGACAAATTTGACCACTTCAGACTATTTGAAATAAAGTACACCTTGAGCCCTTTTTTTAAAAAAATGGCCTCACTTCGGTCCTTATTTGGAATTTTCTCCATAACATAATGATGCAAATTTAACAAACAAATGATGTGAACATCATGTAAATAAGATGATAACACATATTTTACGTACAAATTAGCAAATTAATATAAAAAAAAAACTCATCAAACAAATTATATCAGAGATAACAACTAATTCAAAAGGACTCTACGACAAAGTAATTTATCATAAGGTTGTCCATACCACCTTTAAATCATAACAATAATCACTTATTATACATTTCGTTATGCATCCACGCAATTAGCAGCCGGGTCCTGCTGTTGTTGCTCTAGGTCTGGCACACCATTTTCAGCTTCAGGACAATAGCTAATATTATTTTATTTATGATGGATAATTTTTTTTAATTGATCTTTTGCTATTATAAACATCGGCTCAAAAATCAAACTGAGCCGAATCCCTCGAGTCTTGACTGATTTATGCTCTAAACTGCGTCTTGCCTTCTTCAAAAGCCAACTCATCCTTCATACCTAAGCCGAAATCCAATTCAAAAATCGAGTCCTAACCCTACACCATGCGAAATCGGCTTGTGATGCATAGGATTCGACATAAGAAGCGCTCTCGGCTTTCTTTCTTCTGTGTTTCCTCGAAGTTCCTCTAAGTTTTTAATAAGGACATAAGTGCGTTTAACGTGTTCGATTAAAAACTTTAGAGAGAAAAGATTTGGAAAAGAATGTTTTTATTGCTCAAGTGCTCGTGAGACAAATGAGGGAGAGAGCTTCCCTATTTATACAAGAGTTCTTCTCATTACAGCTGTAGATTTTCTCTTGATCTGACGATGAATATTGCATCTTCTCATCTATCAATCACCAACATTTATGACAAAAATTCTCTAGAACAGTATATATTTACCAAATCGTCCATCCTTAGAAATATTCTGAGTTTCTAGAGCCATCTAGAATATTTCTAAGGATGCACCATGTGGTAAATATATAATGTTGTAGAGAATTTTTGTCATAAATGTCGGTGATTGATAGATGACTCCCTCACTATTTATACAAGAGTTCTTTTCATTATAGCCATATATTTTCTCTTGATCTGACGATGAAGATTGCATCTTCCCATCTATCAATCACCGACATTTATAACAAAAATTCTCTTGAACATTATATATTTGCCAAATCGTCCATCCTTACAAATATTCTAGATGGTTCTAGAATTGCGTTTGGCAGTCGGGATAAAATTCGGGATAGAATATGATTTATCCTATCTTACGTTTGGTGCTTGTTCGGGACATGATAAAGTCGGATATAAGGGGGATATAGACAAGATAAAATTATCCCATGAGGGAGGTGGGATAAAGGTGGATAGGATTTCTAATGTTCAAAATAGGAAAGTTATTTTTTTCGAATAACAAACTTATTAAATTAACAAAATTTATATTTATATTTAAATATAAATAATATTTGAATTCTAATTTAAGAAATTAAAAATAGAAATTTATTTTTAGTTAATCTTATTTCAATTTATATATTCAACTTTAATTCTATATTATAATAAACATTCAATCTATAAATTAAATATTTATATTTATTATTTATTTTAGGTATTTTTATTTTATTTTAGGTATCTTAGTACAATTTACTATTTGATAAAACTTTGTTAAATAATGATGAAAGGGGAAAAAAGAAATAATATAAAAAGAGGAAAAATAAAATAAAAATAAATTAAGGAATAGTGTTACGAGGGATTTTCACCATTTCCTTTTATGAATATTTAGGTTCATTTATAATGATATGCTGTTTATATTAAAAAAATGTACATGATATGATGCAAATATATCCGACTTTAATACTGCGATTCACCAAACAATGGACATGATATAAAAAAATCTAAAGATTTTATATCCTATCCTATCAAGTTCTATCCCGATTAGAAATCCGGACGACCAAACGTAGCCTAATAGACATATAATCTCTAAAGATATAATATCTTATCCTTTATATGATGGCTAATTTAATTTTATTCATTTACTGGGGAAAGCATGTCATTTGACCTTATCTTTTTGTAATGATGGATTTGATTTGATTTTATTTTATTGATCTTATGGTATTATAATTTTTTGTCAAATATGAGTTAGTTTTCATTTATTTGTCAAATATGAGGCCGCTAAATTTATCTTCTAATATTATTAACTGTTATATGAGATAGGTATCTTTATGTGTTATATACTCTTTCAAAACCGTGCTATAAGCAATTATATTTAAAAACATATTATATGGAAATTTCAAAATAGAATCTACATATAAAAAAAAAATTAGACATTTATTACCAAAATAAGCATAACTCAATATAAGATTTGTTACCAAAAAATGGATAAGACTTAGAAATGCAGAGATAAAGATTTGTTGGGAATAGTTATTAAGATATGCAAAAGAAACTCTGTCTAATGACACGATTAAGTATTGAAAATTAAAAAGAATTTAGCATAAGCTAGGTTGATCAATAAATTAACATCGACTTAGAAAGATTCAATTAATAAAAAAATCACTTAAGATAAAAATAAGTAAAGAAAGAGTTACTTAATTCATCAAGTGGATAAGTAATTGATAATATTTAGAATCTTGCCAATCATATTTGTTAAAACCTATCCTCGCAACTTCTTGTTTGGTAAGGAAGCAATAATAATCAATCTAAATATATATATATATATATATATATATATATATATATTTTTCCATTCGCAAGACTTGAATTCCTTAGTGCTCATATTTAAAACACTTAATTTATCAGTTTCATTGAACAAGCCCTTTGGATACAAAATTAGAGATTTTCTCACATTAAACATTTGCTAAAACGACGTTACTCAACCAAGCGAGATTGAGATTGATTTTAAAAACGAAGTGTATATTAAATTGCAACATATATATATATATATATATATATATATATATATATATATATATATATATTTGGAATCCAAAAATTGACATCCCTTCCTACTCTTCTACTCATCTTTAACAGAGAGAGGTGATCAACATATTTTTGGAAATATGATTGAAGTGTAAGAAAAAGTAAGAAAGAAAAGAAAAGCCTTAGCCCTTATTTTGCTTGGATGGTCCTGCTGTTGTTGCTCTAGATCTGGCACACCATTTTCAGCTTCAGGGACAACAGCTAATATTATTCTATTTATGATGGATAATTTTTTTTTTTTTATTGATCTTTTGCTTATAAACATCGGCTCAAAAATCAAACTGAGCCGAATCCCTCGAGTCTTGACTGATTTATGCTCTGAACTGCGTCTTGCCTTCTTCAAAAGCCAACTCATCCTTCATACCTAAGCCGAAATCCAATTCAAAAATTGAGTCCTCACCCTACACCATGCGAAATCGGCTTGTGATGCATAGGATTCGACATAAGAAGCGCTCTCGGCTTTCTTTCTTCTGTGCTTCCTCGAAGTTCCTCTAAGTTTTTAATAAGGACACAAGTGCGTTTAACGTGTTCGATTAAAAACTTTAGAGAGAAAAGATTTGGAAAAGAATGTTTTTATTGCTCAAGTGCTCGTGAGACAAATGAGGGAGAGCTTCCCTATTTATACAAGAGTTCTTCTCATTACAGCTGTAGATTTTCTCTTGATCTCGACGATGAATATTGCATCTTCTCATCTATCAATCACCAACATTTATGACAAAAATTCTCTAGAACAGTATATATTTACCAAATCATCCATCCTTAGAAATATTCTGAGTTTCTAGAGCCATCTAGAATATTTCTAAGGATGCACCATGTGGTAAATATATAATGTTCTAGAGAATTTTTGTCATAAATGTAAGTGATTGATAGATGGTTCCCTCACTATTTATACAAGAGTTCTTCTCATTATAGCCATAGATTTTCTCTTGATCTGACGATGAAGATTGCATCTTCCCATCTATCAATCACCGACATTTATAACAAAAATTCTCTAGAACATTATATATTTGCCAAATCGTCCATCCTTACAAATATTCTAGATGGTTCTAGAACTGCGTTTGGCAGTCGGGATAAAATTTGGGATAGAATATGATTTATCCTATCCTACGTTTGGTGCTTGTTCGGGACATGATAAAGTCGGATATAAGGGGGATATAGACAAGATAAAATTATCTCATAGGAGATGTGGGATAAAGGTGGATAGGATTTCTAATATTCAAAATAGGAAAGTTATTTTTCTTGAATAACAAACTTATTAAATTAACAAAATTGAAATTATATTTAAATATAAATAATATTTGAATTCTAATTTAAGAAATTAAAAATAAAAATAGAAATAGAAATAGAAATTTATTTTTAGTTAATCTTATTTCAATTTATATATTCAACTTTAATTCTATATTATAATAAACATTCAATCTATAAATTAAATATTTATATTTATTATTTATTTTAGGTATTTTTATTTTATTTTAGGTATCTTAGTACAATTTACTATTTGATAAAACTTTGTTAAATAATGATGAAAGGGGAAAAAAGAAATAATAAAGAAAATAATATAAAAAAGAGGAAAAATAAAATAAAAATAAATTAAGGAATAGTGTTACGAGGGATTCTCACCATTTCCTTTTATGAACATTTAGGTTCATTTATAATGATATGCTATTTATATTAAAAAATGTACATGATATGATATGAATATATCTGACTTTAATACTGCGATTCACCAAACAATGGACATGATATAAAAAAAATCCCAAGATTTTATATCTTATCCTATCAATTCCTATCCCGATTAGAAATCCGGACGACCAAACGTAGCCTAAGAGACATATAATCTCTAAAGATATAATATCTTATCCTTTATATGATGGCTAATTTAATTTTATTCATTTACCGGGAAAGCATGTCATTTGACCTTATCTTTTTGTAATGATGGATTTGATTTGATTTTATTTTATTGATCTTATGGTATTATAATTTTTTGTCAAATATGAGTTAGTTTTCATTTATTTGTCAAATATGAGGCCGCTAAATTTATCTTCTAATGTTATTAACTGTTATATGAGATAGGTATCTTTATGTGTTATATACTCTTTCAAAACCGTGCTATAAGCAATTATATTTAAAAACATATTAAATGGAAATTTCAAAATAGAATCTACATATAAAATAAAAAAAAAAAAAAAATTAGACATTTATTACCAAAATAAGCATAACTCAATATAAGATTTGTTACCAAAAAATGAATAAGACTTAGAAATGCAGAGTTAAAGATTTGTTAGGAATAGTTATTAAGATATGCAAAAGAAAGTCTATCTAATAACACGATTAAGTATTGAAAATTAAAAAGAATTTAGCACTTAATGAGATTAAGCTAGGTTGATCAATAAATTAACATCAACTTAGAAAGATTCAATTAATAAAAAAATCACTTAAGATAAAAATAAGTAAAGAAAGAGTTACTTAATTCATCAAGTGGAAAAGTAATTGATAATATTTAGAATCTTGCCAATCATATTTGTTAAAACCTATCCTCGCAATTTCTTGTTTGGTAAGGAAGCAATAATAATCAATCAAAATAAATTTTTTTTTTTTCCATTCGCAAGACTTGAATTCCTTAGTGCTCATATTTAAAACACTTAATTTATCAGTTTTATTGAACAAGCCCTTAGGATACAAACTTAGAGATTTTCTCAGATTAAACATTTGCTAAAATGACGTTACTCAACCAAGAGAAGCATCAACCAGTTGGGGTCGAGATCAAGATTGATTTAAAAAATGAAGTGTATATTAAATTGCAACATATATTTATTTATTTATTTATTTATATTCGGAATCCAAAAATCGACATCCCTTCCTACTCTCCTACTCATCTTTTAACAGAGAGAGGTGATCAACATATTTTTGGAAATATGATTGAAGCGTAAGAAAAAGCAAGAAAGAAAAGAAAAGTCTCAACCCTTATTTTGCTTGGATGGGAAGATACAAGAGATGCACCAAATATCAATAACAGACACCCCCACGTACCGCCTCTCCCTGTCTCTCTCTCTCCATATCCACCACTTCACACAACACCTTTCAGTTACTTAATTTGAAATCTCTCTCTTCACTTGCTCCACTTCCCACGCAGAGATATTCTCCATCTCTCTCCCCCCGCAAATCACTCCCTATTATAATTAAAAGCAAACGAACAGGCAGAAGGGCCATGCCGTCCACCGCCAGCGCCAACAAGCCCGACTCGCGGGCATGTGCGGCGTGCCGGCACCAGCGCCGGAAGTGCCGTCCCGACTGCCAATGGGCCGAGTTCTTCCCCGCCTCCCTCCCCCAGACCTTCGCCAATGCCCGCTCCCTCTACGGCCTCAGGAACATGAACGAGCTGACCAGGCTCCTCCCGCCCGAGCTCCGCAGGACCGCCATGGAGACCATCATCTTCGAGTCCAATGTGAGGGCCTTCGACCGCGTCGGTGGGTGCTACCGCATGATCCGCGATCTGGCCGCCAGGGTCCGGCTGGTGGAGTGCGAGCTCAGGCATACACATCAGCTGCTCGCCTTGCTTCGCGGCTCGGAGCTTAGTACTAATAACAACATCGAGGATAACAGTCTAGGGTTGACGCAAAAATCGAGCGAAGATCAAGAGGTTTTGATGCGTGACTATTTCGTGACGGACGATCTCGGAGCGTCGACTTCATCATGTCGACTCGATGAACCCTCAGGTGCGAATCGTGTTTGCCAAGGCGATGGGCTACTGAATTTTCTTGATGAACAGATAATCAGGTTCGATCCTCAACTTGGCATACATATATTTCTCTAGATTCGGCAGTGTTAATTTTTTTTTTTTTTTGGGAAATGTGGAACAATATTTTCACTTGATTTTGAAATTCGAAATTTGCCTTTATAAAAATGTCTTGCCATCTTTCAAAATTTTAAAAATTGCTTCTGATCAAAATGAGCGAAATGCTCAAAATAAAATGGATTTCCTGTCACTATATTGTACGTCTGAAAAATCAAACGTTCATTGGCACTGATTTTATTTCATAAGTTCGTTCGTTCTGATCCCTTCTACAATGATTTTAGCAGCACGGTCCCGGTAATGGAAGGGACGAGCTCGATGTATAACAATCCGTTAGAGCTCGATCCGATTTCGATGGCTTCACAATTGTGTCTCCCCAATAATAAGTCTCTGAAAAAAGACGAAGGTGCGAACTCACGGCTTCTCGCCGGATCTTACGAGAGAGATCAGCCATCGAACTTTCTTGAACTTGAATCGCTCGACAAAATTGACAAGGAAAGTAGGTAAGAAATGAAATGATCAGTTTTGCTCCAATGATTCTCTTCTTCGTGTATAGAACTTTGATGCAAAATGATATGTCGTAGAGTTAGACCACATTACATAATTCGCGATGCCTGTAAAACAATTTAGGCTTTTGGATTTAATGGACTTCAGTGAAGAGATGGAACCCAATTAGCCTAATGACAATGCAAGTTGTACTTTGCCAATATATCATATATTTGGAAATTTTCTAGTTAGTTAATCAGTGCAAAATTCCTAACTAAGTCAGACTTAAATATCTTTCCATAATATATTGTATAGTTCATATTGTCTCTTATGTTATATTCAACCTTGGATTTGAATGTGTAAAATCTAATTATGCCTTCATAACTCTGGCCTTTCTAAAGATTTATGTTATGATATTTCCATATATGGATGATGATCATGATCTGCTTAAGTTTATAAATCGTGTGGCGCAGGCCTGTCATTGCAAGGGACGAGCTCGACGGACGATCAATTAAAGATTAATAAGGATTCGGTTGCTTTTCCAGTCCTCCTCTCAAGAAGGCATTTTCTTCACTGTGAAAGATTCAACCAATGCAAGTAATTATTTCCACGTATGAAATTATCATTCTTTTTCTTGGCTACTTGTATATACGGTTTTATCTCATTTCCAATGAATTAAACAGCTGAGGAGAAATTTTTGAAATGATTATTTACTCTTGTGGGAAGGACTAGCCTTGGGACGATTGTTCAAAAAAAAAAAAAAAAATTCTAATTTCGTCATTCCCCATTATAAAGTTGATAAGAGTGTCATGGCATCTTACCGTCAAATGGATGAATTAGGTTGATAGTTAGCTTTCTTATGAGAATAATAGCCGTGAAGCAACATAGGTCATAAGTTTTTGTCCGAATTATTCTCAACTTTAGGAAAATTATCTAATCAGTCCTTAACTATTTTTTTTTTGTCAGAATTAGTGCTAACTAACTGTACGAATGTCAAATCAATTTTAAAATTTTTATTTTTCCAATTAAGTCGGCTAATTTTTGTTAGGAATTGGAATGTATTAGGTAGGACCGAAGACTATGGCTAGAATTAACAATTTCTAGCAAAAATTGGCTGAAATTACTATATTGGAATTTTACATATAGATTTAGGATTAAATTGATATTTGCATAATAGGTTTATGACTAATTAGATAATTTTTTCTTTAAAATTTAAAGATAATGATTCATGAAATCTATGGCAGAAAAAATCATTCAATATATTCCACTATTATTTGCGTATTATTCATTTATGCCTCATAATCGCTTCCGTCTGGATTCACTCCATTCTTTCCTTCATTCTTCTCTATGCACTTATTTACTAGATGCATGCGATAGAAGATTCTTGACAAATCTCTTGTGGGCGTAAATTAAAATATATTGCTTCATCTGGATTTTTTTTCCCTTTTTAGTTATATTCCACTTCAACTTTTGCCAAAATAGAGATTGGTTGTGTTTGGTTTGACTTTTGAGAAATGCAAAGAATTTTAGGTTGAAGGGTTTTTTTTTTTTTTTTCCAAAATGCAAATAGTGTTTATAAATGTGTTTTATGAAAGTGCATTAAGAAGCAACTTTGGTTAAATGTTGTTTGGGAAAAAAATCACACTTATAAATAACTTTTGCTATTAAAAAAATTGAACTTCAAACTCTTTGCCAAATGTCGACAGTGAGTGGCTCAAGCTGCCGGCAACCATCACCTAAGGTCGTGCAACCAAAGTCGAGCCCCAAGTGAGGGCTACTTGGCTTGCCGATGGTCAAATCTAGCATCGCCAATCATATTGCATGGGGTAGAAAATGGTGAGGGCACTTTTAGAATTTTAAAAATTCAACTAGGGCAAAATTGAAAGAAAAAATTGTCACGCCCCGAACCCCGAGACACGTGAACATCTCACCATGGTCATACAAATGCGACATTCCCAGGTAGTGTCACCGACCCAATTAATTCATTATGTGCATGCAGAACGTGTTAATTAACCCCTGATAAAAACTCACAAGATAGGAAAGCAGGAAATAATTACAATCACAACAAAACATACTTTCATAAACAAACCATCTCCCAAGGGTTTACATATATACCAAAAAGGGGTCAGTTCACAAAAAAGGGATCAGTCCACCAAAAAGAATAAACGGTCCTAGGACTATTAGTCGAACACGCTCTTCGATCCCACTTCAGTCTGGACAGTTTCCAGAGGCAGTGATTCCTCCATCTACGGTCCTTAAAAATTTTGGCCCACAATGGGGTGAGACATCGTCTCAGCAAGTTCAACCCCCTAAACCCCTATTAGAAAGCAAATACACCCAAGGTGGCCTAGCCCCTCACACAGACGACTTACCTCGTCTCAATTCCTCCCTGCAGGTTAGCACAATTTATATCACACAATCTCAGGTAATAATAATGATTCAAAAAATTGGAATGGCATCACTTTCACATAAGTCACAATTGCACTCAAGGGCATAGCCTACTCGCAATTCAGCTATCTATTGACACTCATGTCAAGCATCGTCTCCCCCCCATTGAGCGCGGCTTCGTCACTACGTCGACAGCATTCCCAAAGGAGCATGGGTCCAGTTGGCCTAGCCTCTACTGCGACCCGAGCCACGTCACTCACTGACAACAATTCACGAGGAGAACAGGTCCAGTTGGCCTAGCCACTACTACGACCGAGTCTACCAACCAACACACGACAAATCATTACTGACTTTCGGACCTTCTACAATTCATTCACATGCTCCAATTTCAATAGTAAACCTTAACAATCAAATTTCTGCATCAAAATCCAACACTTAGATTTTTATGGTTAAAAGCCCTATTTATCACAATCAACACTCAATTTGCCACAGCCATTCGTCAAATTCAAATTCTAAATGCACAGTGACGATTGGCACGAAATTCTAAGCAATTGAGGTCAAAAATAATTTTTCGAGTTTTTTAATATATAAATTAAATAATAATAATAATAGTCAACACTTAATTTTGCCACATCCGTTCATCAAATTCAAATTCTAAGAGCATAGTGACGATCGGTACGAAATTCTAAGCAATTGGAGTCAAAAATAATTTTTCGAGTTTTTTTTTTAATAATAATATTTTAATGAATTTCGGAAAATAGTAAATTATTAATTTTTTTCCAGAATTTCAAAACAATAAAATAAATCAAAAATAAAACCCAATAAGTCACATCAAAGCTCATATTAAATAAACCCACTTAACTTTAAACTAAACACACTTAACACTAATTAAATCTCTTAATCCAAATCACAATTAAATAAACTAAACTAACCAACTAAACCTAATTAACCTAGGCTAAGCACACTTAGGGTATCATTAACCCTATAATCAAGGTTTAGTGAGTTAAATTCACCGGATTAGCGAGCCGAGCACGCTAAAATGACGGGGCCGACGCGAGGATCGACTTTCCTCAAGGCGGGCCGAGCAACCGGGGCCGGGAAGCCGGCCAAAGAGGGGCCTGAAATTCCAGATCTTGGCTGGAATTTCAAGCTCTGTTCATGGCCGAACAAAGGGGGAAGAAGGGGCGGCTCGGGTGCGGGACGGCAGGGGAGCAGCAGCGGCGAGCTGGCGGCGACGGACGGCGGCGAAGGGGCTGGGGCAGCGCGGCACATGGGTGGACAGCGCGCCGGCGCGGGCGTCGCGGCGATGGGCGGCGACGGCGGTCCGGCGGCGGCGGGTGGCGATCCAACGGCGGCTGGTCCCCTTCCAAGCTTCTCTTTGGTTGCTGGTTTTTTTTTTTGAGCAGCAAATGCATAAAAATGAGGAAGAAAACCCATGGGGGAAGAAGAAGAAGAAGAAGAAAGAGGGAGGAGAGAGAAGGGCCATTTTCTTTTCTTTTTCTTTTTCTTTTCTTTAATCCACAAAAAGCCCCACCATAACATCATCATGTGATGTCATACCCTACTATCTTAACTTCTCCTACAACTTTAGTCCAATGGGTCCAATTTCATTTTCCGCCAGGGCACAAAATCTCGTACCTTGATTTCTTCAATTCTAATCAATTCTCTTCCAATTGAGCCCAATTAAATCCATAAAATTAATACATGATCCTCATAAGGTATGTGACACCCCAGAACTTCCAATTTCTTAATTCAGTCACAATTTCACAGTTAATTTCATTCTGGCACGATATTAGTGCGTCCTGACCTACCGGTTAGCTTTTAAAAATTTTTATGCATTCGACTTGTGGTTGATAAATCTTAAGCCACAATGTACATCTTTGACACATTGGCGACCCTCAGTTGTCGTGGAAATCTCAAGGTTTCAAATATGGACATAGGGGACCCAATCAACAGAAAAGTTGGTCCGATATCGACTGACAAGAATAATGTGATCTAGTGGGATAACCCACACCCGATCACATGCCTCTGTCGAGCAGACTTATCTCCGGCTTCTAATCGATTTTTAACTGTGCCATAATGACCTTTGCAAATTAGCCCGGTCGAAATGTCGTTTCCTGGTCAAATTCTCGAGTCTGATGTATTAGAATCTCTTACCGGCTTCACCTGATAGACTGGTTTTCACATGAGTGGCCAACTCAAGGAAATGAACTATATGCGTGCAGATGAAATGCCTGTTTCAATTTACTAAAAAATAAAATTGAAAAATTCGAGACGTCACAAAAATATATTACCATTTTGGGAATGCTAAAACCCAAAGCTTCTACTTATCTGCCTTGGGTTGAGGGACTTTAGAGGACTTTGTAAACCATTTTTCTAAAGTTCTCCGAAAAACTTTGTCAAAAGCCTTAATATTTGGCTAAGTCCTTTAGAGGCTTAAAAGCCTTGGCAAAATGATTGCCAAATGCAACATAAGGACGCATTTATTTGGAGGAGAACTTCATAATAAAAGGAAAATAGTTTTTGAGGAATCGTTTTTTAGGAAAATGGTTAGTTTTCTCTTGTTTTGTGATATGTGATTGAAAACGTTTTCAAGTTTTGGATCTTATTTGGAAAATGATTTTAACCTCATGCATTTATCTCAAGCTATAAAAAATTTGAAATTTTAAATAATTTTTTATTTATAATTTATAGTTCTTTTTTTTTTTTTTTCTTTTAACTTTTTTTCTCCATTGGTCACCAAGCTCGCCCACAAGAGCAGACCAGTGAGGTTGAGCCTTGCCAACCTTATGCAAGGCTCAAGCTCACCAAAAATGGCAAGGCTTGGGCTTGCCACCCACGGACAAGCTCGAGCTCGAGCTCACTTGAATCTGACGAGCCTCAAGGCTAAGGAGGTTGAGCCTCGCCTGCCTATGCTTGCGGTCGACCATCGGCTGTTGAGGCTCTGCAATCGACGGATGAACAAAGAAAAAACAAATTTAAAAATGATATATTAAAAATTCAAAAGGAGTAATTTTTAAAAAGTGTTTTCACCTCTTTAGATTTAATAATTTACTTTACTAATTTTATGCATGAAAGTTTTCATTGACTGGAAAGCACTTTTGGTTGACTAGTCATTTTTAGCGAATTAAATGGGTGAAAATTTAGAAAACCAATTCCCATAAAACACTTTCACTGAAACAAATGCATCCTAAGTTATTTTCGTGAAAGTGTTTTCCTTATATTATATAATTTAATGTTATATTGTATTTCTTATCATGTTCATTAATAGTATATTGCTCCCAAATCTCAGTGGCATGGCCAGGTTAATTCAAGACATGGACTAGACTAGCAGGCCGCAAGGTGGTGCTTACAAACTGTATTGTTAAGGGCACGGGGATAAAACTAGAAGAGTTAAAGACATCTTCATATTTTTTATTCCTTTCTATAAAATTCTCCAGAAGACAATTTTTTATTTTATTATTATTTTATTTTTTTCGATAAATGAAGTGATCAGATGGGCGACCGACACACCAATGTTCCAGTTGAGCGAGTTTCGTTAGACCCCGCCATGGAGACAATCCTCTTTGAGTCCAAAATGAGGGCTATCGCTTGATCTTCGACTTGGCCGTAAGTGTTCGGCGGATGAAGTCCGAGCTCCGGCGTGTTCATCAGCTGCTCGCTTTGCTTCACAGCTCAGAGCTTACTGTTATAACAATGTCGAGATTAGTAATCTAAAGTTCGGGCATGTCGGGCTGGATTAGACTTTATTAGGTGAGTATTTCGTGAGTGATGATATCATGTTAGAATGTATATGAAAGTTCAATATCATCGTTCACATGGATTTATTATTTCATATACGGACTATATTGATATGCCACCTATTTTGTTTTCTACCTTCCGTTAAATATCTTTTCATGTGTATTGCTTCGTGGGTTGTTATTCCCTTTACATGGACTCCCTTCATCTATGCTTATAGACAATTGGGTGGGGAGATAGTTCAGCAAACTTTTTCTATGAAAAAGAAAAGATGGTTTCACGGATCAAATTTTCATTTCAAAGCTCTAGAATGCCAGTGGCCCAGATGGTTGGCGGCACCAAATAATAATTACGGCCAACAAGGAATTTCGCTACCTTAGGACCGTTATAGTTACAACCGCCGTTCACTGGGGCTTCGGTCGCCAACTCCCCTGTCATCAGGTCACCAACTTCCTTGACCTTCCAGCATTGGGCAGGCGTCAACCCCCATACATGGTCTTATGACTTTGTGGAGACCGTAAACAGTTGCCCGGGCCTCGTGGCGGATTAGTTCCAGTAATTGGGCGTCTGTAAGTATCTTTTTCTATTTTATTTACCACTTTTCTTTCAGTCTTAGAAGAAAGACACATGATTCAGGATAGAAAGAAAAAAAGGTTATTGCAAAAAATCTACGCTTTTTGAAGGTGAAGTTTGTAAAAAAAAACAATTCCCTCTGTCGTGTATCCCCAATTAATGCAGCCTTAGATGCTTCAATTGTTTTTTGAACTTCATAAATTTCTGGAATCGGTTACTACTCTTGAATCGCATAAAAGAGATCCAAATTACTGCGGATATTATGTGATTAGTTTGTATCCAAAATAGAAAATTTAACTAAGCAAGTCGAAAAAGAGATGGTTGAATCAAAATAATTCCCTTTACAGTTCTATTTCTATCAGAGGGCAATATGAATGTTTTATCATGTTCCACCAACACACTAAAAGGGTTATACGATATATCGGGTGTGGAAGTAGGCCAACATTTCTATTGGCAAATAGGAGGCTTTCAAGTCCATGGCCAAGTCCTTATTACTTCTTGGGTTGTAATTGCTATCTTATTAGGTTCCGCCAGTATAGCTGTTCGGAATCCACAAACCATTCCGAATGACAGTCAAAATTTCTTTGAATATGTCCTTGAATTCATTCAAGATGTTAGCAAAACAATGTATGGGGTATACAACGAAAGAAGCGTCAAAGGGCTCATCCTGGGTTACTAAGGAGTTGTCCGACTGCTCGGTGACCGAATCAGAGAGCTTTGTTTTTACCGCTTTCTCTTTTCTCCAGCACTATCAGACTGATCATCTTGATGCAACAAAGCAAGCTTAGGAATGAATTGAATGGAAATTTAGGTCTCTATCCCCTTGGAAGATTCTTCTTTCCTCTTCGGTGAAAGAGGGGCAAAGGTGTGTGGGAAAAAGAATTCTAAAAGGAGAGAAGATTTCGTCCACCAAGCGGGACAAAACAAAGTGCAACCCCTAAGCAATTGGAGGTTCTCGCTCATCTCTTGGGGGTCCATATCATCTGAAAACTTTTCGTGTTCCATTAGCATAGCTAAATTGGAACAGGATGACTCAGCATTAGGAAAAGTAAGCCCCCCTTGTCTTGATTGAATTTGGCTTCGCTGCGCCCTGAATCAATCAAAAAACAACTTGATTTGCTTCATCCCCATTTGGGCGAGAGGTAGGCTGTGAGTCACCTGGACTACGGATTTGTCGGTTGGTTGATTCTCGAAATCACCTCTTGAGAAAAAAAAAAAAAAAAAAAAAGGCCCTAGGGTCTCGACCCACAAATGAATAGGAAGCGGGGCAAGGGTCTTAATAATAATAATAATAATAATAATAATAATAATAATAATAATAATAATAATAATAATAATAATAATAATAATAATAATAATAATAATAATAATAATAATAATAATAATAATAATAATAATAATAATAATAATAATAATAATAATAATAATAATAATAATAATAATAATAAAAACAAAAGAAAAAAATAAAAACATATAAAAATTCATAACTTTTTTAAAAATTGCAAAAAATTGTCCACGTGCTATAACATATAAGATGACCAACATTCATGTTAGTGATTTATAACTAAAATTGGCTTAAAGGACTATATTGGTAAATAGTCAAAAGATTTAGAACAAAATTAGTCTATTACAATATTTAGAACTGAATTGGCATACCTATAATGGGTGGACTTTTTCTGTAATTATTCCTTATTTTTTTTCGTATAAGTAAAAAGGCATAGATCTAAGGATCATGATTGGATTGAATTTTTAACCTAATTTAAAATAGTGATATTACCTGTTTAATATTGTACCATTGAAATATACGAGATCTTCGTCGAATTATTACCTGAGATTGAAATCTCTTGATTTTGCTTCCTTATATGGAGACAATAGTATTGCATGATATCACTTTTTAAGTTCAATAATGGTGTATAATCATTTTTGCTTCCATGGATGGACATATTACAACGTCAGATCTTAGATCACATAGTCATCTCAGCTACGAGAATTTTAGAAAATTTTAAATTTTAAACATTAATATTTTCAAAATTTTTGGGCCAAAATTAATTGTTATTATCAATGTTATTGTTATCATGTCACACTTAATCCCTTTTGCCTTCTTTTATTAATCGTAACTGTCTTGTGTTAAGTGGCTCTTTTATGATTGTCAAAATTAGCACCTGGCATGTAAATAGCTTCCAATTTTTGTTACATAATGCCAAATGTATCCCGCTAGCATGACGGTACTGTCATGCTGAATATCTAACGGTTGGATATTGACCACAATTTTCAATTTGTGAAAGGTGGGCAACCGGATTGGAGAATCGTGGGAGGGAGGGTTTTTGGTGTTTTTATTTTATTTAAGGAATAATGTCACAATTTATTCCTCTATCTTTCTAGCTTTATACAACCAAATGTTTTAAAGTTCTATTTGATGGCATTATAAATGCTTTCCCTTGTAATACTCTTCCAATCAAATCCCCGCCCCCTAGAAAAAGTATACATGAATTACGTACACGAAAAAATATTCTCACTTTTAAATGATCCAAAAATTCACAAATTACTTAAGGGACAAAATAACCTGCTAGGCTGCTAGTAAGTTTTCCATCCCTACAAATTGATAAATTTGTTGAAAATCAACAATTTGGAACACTAACTTTTGGTTTAGGTGAGAAAGAACTTGATCCACTAGCCTAGGTCTTTCAATTTGGGCTGCAAACTTTTTTTTTAGCTATTTTCTTGTTAAAAGAAGCAAGTTATTGACTAAAAAACCTTCAAGTGTGAAAAATGTTTCGTATAGGTGTTGTTGCTAATAATATTTTTGCATTTATTTTCTCTTGAAATAAAAATGTATAATTTTTTTTTTGCTCTTAATTTAAAAAAAAAAATCTAACATTAATGATGTTAATAAGTTTTCTTTTTATTCCCTTATTTTTATTTTGGCTGATTTATTTTTTAATGTGAAAATTTCCACTCGGTGGGCTAACGAACCCACCAAGTGGAATTTAAAGAAATTCCTCACAATGTGACTTTCCAATTTTTATTTTCCAAAAAAAAAAAAAACATTAAACAAGTCAATAGGTTTCTATGAGAAAATTTGTGGTGGAACAGCCACCGTCTCCTATTGAAGACTAACAGTACTATTAGCTTATCATTTTCCAATGTCAAATACCTAGGACTTTCAAATACTCATGCTTATAGCTTCTTAAACTAGCTTATAGCTTCTTAAACTAAGGAAAAATTGTCCAAAACATCCTAAATTTATTGCATTTTTACCAATTCAGTCATAAACTTTTTAGTCTTGGCAATTGAGTCTTAAACATTTCACATTTTGTCAATTGAATTCATTCGACTAATTTTGGCCAGAAATTACTGATATAGATGGTCGAGGCTAACTTGACACTTTTTAATAATATTTTAATGATATTTTAATAATTTTTTGAATTATTATGCTTTTCTCTCTCTCTCTCTCTCTCTCTCTCTCTCTCTCTCTCTCTCTCTCTCTTTTGCTTTTTTTTTTTTTTTTTTTTTTTATGGTTTTAGGGAGAGGCCCGGCCAAGGTGGCCGATGGACCATCACTAGCCACAAGCGAGGTCTAGTAGACCCTCGCTGGCCCTAGGAGAGGGCGTCAGGGCCCTTGCCAGCTCTAGGTAAGGGCATGACACCCTCACCAGATCTGGCTAAGGCAAAACAGTTGTGACTCTCATTCTGGGTAAGGGCTCGTGTGCCCTCACTTAGGCCAACGAGGGCCTTAATGCCATCACTCAAGGTTGATAAGGGTCAATCGGCCCTCACTTGTGGTTGGCGAGGGTCATCGATCCCCGCCATCCACCCTCATGACCCTCTCCTTAAAACCCTAAAAAAAGAAAGTAAATAAGAAAAAAGCAAAAAAAAATTCAAAATATTATTAAAATATTATTTTAAAAAGTGTCACATTAGCTCCAATCATCCACGTCATTAATTTCTAACCAAAATTGGTTGGATGGACTCAATTGGTAAAATGTGAAAAGATTTAGGACTTAATTGACAAAATTAAAAGATCTATGACCAAATTGACAAAAGTACGATAGATTTATGAATTTTTGAATAATTTTCCCCTTAAACTAATGATGTGCACATGTTATCTTTTTTCCAATTTTAAAGATAAGATTACTTTAACTTGGATGATAGGTGAGATGATTTTATTACAAATAATTTTGTTTCTCTAGGACGTACACTAAAAGATTAAAGTTGAATTCTTTATGATATCTCAATCTTTTGATTGTATGCTAATACATATTGATTTTCTTCAAGCCAATAAACTAAAAGATTCAGATACAAAATGTAGGATGTGTTTACGATTTCTTACGATGCTAATACATAATGTATGCTTAGTACGAAGATTTTTCTTACATGTTTCTCTATATGTATAAATCCTGGTGAACTAAGCGTAGTACTTTTTTTTCGATTTAGAAGAGGTGTTGACTTGCGACTGCATTAAATTTTTCTTTATCTATATGGAAAGAGGACATATCTATGCTTTTTTTTTTTTTTTATGATGCAATTAATGAAATTTCAAATTACATATTTATGCATTTACACCAGATAGATGGCCATTTTAATTGCAACCATAGCAATTGATGTAGTTTGAATCTGCTTTCTATATTTCCATTTCTTCCTAACATGTTTTAACTAATTAGAAAAAAAAAATGTGCGAGTAAAATTTGTTCCTAATACATGATGGAAAGAATTATTTTTAGAATCAACCCTTATCGATAGCTTTGTATTGTCTAAATTATAAATCTGTCAGCCTGTATTTGATTCAAAATTTGTATTTCCTTTACTAATTTCATGTAATTTGTCAAAAAATTAATTGAATCATTGATATCATTTATTTTCTCTTGTATATTGCCATGCGGATTTTTTTTATAGGGGTTATAAGTTTATTAGGCAATATTGTACTAGAAACTTGTATTTCATTGTTCTTTTTTCGTAATTTACAAAATAGTTTTAAGTTACGAGATTTCTTGTGTGTTTGTTTTGGTAGTTCGAGCTTACTCCTTGACAAATGCATCACGATGTCAAGTAAATAGGATAGTCACCCTAATCATTCACTTTTACTTTATTTAGATGATGGAAAGATACTTCGATTTAAAGCCGTTTTTAGCTTTATATTCTCTACGTGTAAATGGGTGCATGTGAGGCTTGTACAAAAAAATGAAAATAGATATAGATTTTATCTTTAATTTTTTTAAGCAAAATTTAGATGGGAGGTTTTGAATTTGAAATATTCAATTGAGTGGTGCGTGAGATAACTACTTGTGACAGTATTAAATGATGACAATTACCTTCTTCTTCTTTTTGTCCATTTAGGGTTCATAGTATTACTAAAAGCAACCTTTGGCTTAAAGTTAAAACTCAACTAATTTGGAACTAAAGTATGGCAAAAAACCCTAAATTGGCCTCGCTCATCTTCTTTGGTTTTTTTTTCAGAACCTATAGTTCATCATCTAGATCGTTGCGAACTTGTTTAATAATGATACAGACGAAGATATTTATATATTTTGAAACCACTTAGAATGAATAATAACATGTGATGCATTGGATGCCAATTCAAACAGATACATATCTATTATGGAATGAAGAATTAAGTATAATCTTCTTTTGGATTAAAAATTCAACAAAATGAGTTACACTTTTTTTAAGTAGATATATAAACAAATAGTTCAACTCTCATTTTCTGTACTAAATGTCGAAGTGGGATGAATCAATGTAATCAATTTCTTCTATTAATATAATTTGTTTAGTGGCATCATATTTCTTTATCTAGTGATAATGAATGTTGTAGATAATTAAAAAATTAAGGGGAAAATACCACAAAAAATCACAAACTATGTCTATTGTGATATAAATATCTAAAACTTTTTTTTTATTACCAAAAACTCTAAAACTTGTTCATTTTGACACAAATACCCCAAGTTTTTTTTTTTTTTTTTTTTGGTGTCATTACCCATGTATGACAAATGTACCCTAGATTTTGACACAAAAATAAAAAAACAAATTTACCTTGGATGGCACTAAAACAAAGTATATATAAACATTAAAAAATCTTGAGATATTTGTATCATAGTGGACAAGTTTAAGATTTTTGTGATATAAAAAAAGTTCGAGGTATTTAAGTGACAATGATATAATTTGAGGATTTTTTTATGGTATTAACTTAATTTTAAATGGGTTAATGCCACTAAAACTCTATATTTATATGTTTATAACAAATTTACCTTAAATGATAAACTTGTGATAAATCACCCCTTTGTCATTTTTTGTTAAATTGTATTAAAAAATTACTAAATTGAATGATACACTACAATTGATTAATATATCAATTTGGGATTTTACCATTATTCGTCGTAGATATATTAATTTATGATTTTTTGTGACATTAATCTAATTTAACGAAAACTAATAAATATGGCAAATTTACTGGTTTTGCGTTTCTAGATGTTGATTATAAGTATGTTAATTTAAGATTATTGATAAATAAAAATTAATTTAAGATAAATTTATTATAAATATATTATTTTGAAAATTTTTGTAAGTATTAATTCATTTTAAATTGCATGAAACACGTGAAAAGAACATGAATAAAGCACAAAGCTGCAAGGATTTCCATCATCTGTCCAATCGTAAGCCTTGGTGGACCTTTGGCTAGATTGTACTTTATTTTTAGAGACCCACGAGCGACGATGGCTTTTAAGTATGACCTCCCCCGTTCGATCAAAAAAATAAAAAAGTATGACCTCCCTCTCTTGTTCATTGAATAGTTTACATCGATATGTAAATAATAATAATAATAATAATAATAATAATAATAATAATAATAATAATAAACTAAAGAGAGAGAGACAATTTCTGACAAAATTCCAACTGCCCCCTTCAATTTCGACCGACTTTTACACGCATCCTCAGAGACCACGTGCACGCCCAACTTAAAAAAAAAAAAGAAAAACAAAAGCGGAATTTTTGGGCCAATCTCAGGTACAAAAAATGTCACGACACGCTGATTTGACACTACCCACTCGACAAAATTACGAAAAATAAAAATAAAAATAAGACATTATGAATTGGATAAAATCATTTTACTGTCGATAGCTCATTAAAGAACGCCAACAACCAAAGGAAAATCTAATTAGACGTACGATGTAAATACACATTCGATCGAATAATTACTCTTCGGAAAAAAAAAATAGATACTATTCCAACATTTGAACATATAACTCTACTCTCACAGCTCATTAAAAATGGGTTTGAATTTATTCGTGAGATTTTTATTTGAAGTAATATCAATCTTAATTGTACTTTTCCTTCTCTATAAAGTCACAATGTTCATCGAAATGTTTGATTTGAACTTAAGTTTACTATTTAGCGACTAATGCATTTAATTGGTTTACACCCATCGTAGCCTATCTCATTTCACAAATCTTCTTAAATTCAAAAAAAAAATGATGAAAGAAAGAAACTTAAAATGAACAAATTGTGGTCATTTTTGTGCTTTTCAATTGAAAGGTGGAGATTTGGATGAAAGACATGGGAGGAGAACGACAATGAAAAGGATAATCTCCTGATTTCGAATTATATTCAGAACAAAAAACCGCGAAAAAGACACAAATTATGTGAAATTAAAATAACACACCCGAACTAGTGTACAAAAGACCTAAAAATAGTTTCCTTTCGTGAAAAAAAAAAAAAAGAAACCTTATAACTAAAATACTTCGAAGAGCGTTTTTGAACGAAACGTGCCCTTAAATCACGGAAACAAGAGGATGTACAAGAGCTAGGGAATCCCCATCCCACGAGCATATCCGGGGTTAGATGTCTATTAAAATACCCAAGAATTGACTTTTGACTTTTGATTTATTGAGTGATAGCCTAGATTTCAGCGTTATGCTTTCGCCGCGGGCGTTTCCCATAAATAAATCAGGCATCCATAACTGATCTTTTTTATAATTAAACCGCGACCGGGTTAACCCCACGCCGGGCCACGGAACGATCAATTCGAGTCGTAATAATAGCTCCGGCCTCCCTTAGCCTCGCCGGAAAGCAGTAATAAGTTTGCTCGCCACATTGCTAGGAATACGACTTCACAAGAGACGGCGACGGCGAGCTCGGCGTGGTGTGTGATCAAATTTGTGCTGAGGAAAATGCCAATACATCCGACCGACCAAACCAGAACGTCGACATCTAAAAAGGCCAGAAAGGACCATCTTGGATGAGCCTCTAACCAAGAATGAGATGGGAGGGCGCAAGGGGCGATGCACTGCTACTTTATAGTGGGAAAGAACAGCTCATTCGATAAAGGATAACCATCCATATGTACACGAATGGAGTTGAAAGCGAAAGACATTATCGACATAGACAAAACCCTAGCAATTACCATGATGCGTGATAACGACTCTAGGCCACCTCAGACGAGCACTTAACTTCCTCTTCACTTCTTCTCGGCCGACCATGAATTCTTGAAACATGATATTATTGATAATGACAATAACAATTACAATCCTCGGAGAATTGATAGAAAAATACTTCACAACTGTAACACCCGACGATAGGGTTAGCAAATACACTGAGTTTCTATTTTTTTTGCCCTTCCTTTGTGGGTCAAGGGTTAAAACAAGGGCTCCTAAAGCAATTTCCAATATCCATAAAGGTAAGAAGTGCGGAAAACTATACCCTATCACACCGACATAATTAAAATAAAATTCGGAAAAGCAAAGAAGATAATTTACCCTTTCTTTTCTTGATCCACTAATCTTTTTTTTTTCTTTTTCTTTTTTTTTTCTCCTCCTTGAACGCCATGATTGATCCGTTAGTAATCCTCAGAAAATTCTAAAAAAAAGGAATTTGCTAGAAACAACAAAAGAAAAAGAAGGGGACAAAAGAGGAGAAAAAAAATATTTCGATTCTCGAGATCAGAAAGTGAACCTCCAGATCTTGATCAGGAGATCGACCTTGCACCTGGAGTCGGCGACGTCGGCGGCGACGGTCGCGTTCTTGTCCTTCGGGGCCGACACTCCCTTGATCCCGCTGCAGACGACTCTGATCCCGACCTTCTTGCTCTTCCGCCCGCCCGCCTTCACCCTCACCTTCGTGTCCATCCGAATTTCCAGGGCCAGCCCGTTCTTCCTCCTCAGATCCGACCTCAGAGCAGCCACCGATTCGGCGTCGACGTCCTCCGTGCTCGCCGACGCGACCGCCCTCAGGGTCGTCTGGTTCTTGGGGTAGCTCGCGAACGCCGGGATCGAGCCGTTGCCCAGGAAGACGGACCCCGAGGCCGAGGAGAGGGAGACGAGGAATGGGTCGTAGAAGAAGGTGAAGGTGTGGGAGTTGGGGTTCTTGGAGATGAGGGTGAGGTTGAAGAGGGTGGTGAGGCTGGAGGCGGAGCCGTCGGAGGCGGTGGTGAGGTTGAGGGCGTTGGTGCGGAGGGAGGAAAGGGAGAAGGCGGGGCGGTGGGGGTGGTAGAGGACGTAGAGAGCGGCGCCGGCTATGGCGGCGAGGAGGGCGACGAAGAGGAGGAGCAGGATCGTCCAGAAGCAGCAGCAGCAGAGGCTGCAGCGGCGGCGGCGGCGGCGGCGTTTGGGGGGTTGCGGGCGGTACGGGCGGTAGAGCTGGGGCTTGGTGGGAGTACCGTTGGCGGCGGGGAACGCGGTTGTGGGAGCACCGTTGGCGGTGGCGGCGGCGGTGGCGGCGGTGGCGGTGGCGGTGGCGGTGGCGCCGTTGGTGGTGGTGGCCGGTTTGGCCGATGGGTGGACTCTGTCCGTCATTTTGGGCGGTGGCTTAGAGAGAGAGAGAGAGGAGTGAGGAGTGAGGAGTGAGAAAGAAAGGAAGAGATGCTTCTTACCCCTTAGGCCAAGGCAAGTGTGGAATCACTCTTCACCATCATCCCTTCTTAAATCTTTTTTGACTACTATATGCTTTTTTCTTTTCTTTTTTTAATGAGCAACAAGAATATGTTATACTAGGGCCTTGTCTTTTGGACAGGGCCAACGTAATTGCCATATGCTTTTTTCAAATTAAGTAAAAATTGTGATAATTCATGTCAATTTTGAATTAATGCTAAGTGTTATCATATTAAACTCGAGTTTCTTGTTGATTCTGTGTTGAACTTTGAGTTGTGTTGTTATATTGTGTGGAGAATTGCCCCCTCTACTTCGGATATGAGAAATGAAATTATAAACTCATTATTAGATATAGGTCATTCATATGCTTAAGAAAACATGTTTGAGTCCGACAAATTGGTTATACTATTATTATAGTGTAAAATTTCTTTCATACTTCGGATCCGTTAGATTCGACACCTAAATTTTGAAATACCAAATAATTAGTCTAGATTTTGAACATGGTAACTCATTCTTCTAATCGATCTTAGACCTTTTAGTCTCCATCGAGCCATTTTCCTCGCACGTTATGATATAAGACTTCCTATATCTGATCGAGCCATCTTCTCTACACAATATCCTCTTTAATAATAGGAATTAAAGAGATGAGGTAATATTTTTCATAATTTCTTTCCATCAAATATTGTCACCAGAGGACAAGATTAGTTGACAAAAGGTCAAACCCTAGAATGGGTAAAGGACAAAACGGTCATTATGGTAAATACACCTGGTAAGAAACTTCCTACGCGTAATCCGACAGCTGCACGTAAAAGCAAAGGAACCACCCCACCGACAGCCTCTTGGGTTTCCGCCACGTGGCACTTCTTAAGTGGGATTAAACCATGATCAGCAGGACTAATCTCTAAGTCATTTGCCCGCATTCACCCTCACGTCCAAAGTCAATGGATCAAAAATCCCACTTGAGTAAAGTTGCTTTGGAGGATGGGGGAAGCTTCTCTGGAAACGGTGTTGCTAATCAGCGTCCTTCGAGTAGTAATAGTAATTAGCAATAATGATGACACCAATCTTGTGGAATTTGCGTGTTTAGGACAAACAAAGAGATTTTCCCTCCAAATCTGCAAAATGGGGGATGTTATCCCTCTCGAGGAAGATTTCTGGACATGACCAATCCGCAAGGATTACATATGAAAAACGCGTAATCCATTTATTATTCATAAGAGAAATTAGGGTTTTAGAATGAAATATGAACTAAGATTGAGCAACTTAAATAGATAGCACGAGTTTAGAACAAACTCACGAGATCGAGAATCTAGTAAATTAAAAGGAAATGATTCCAGACTTGAATAAATTAAGTAAGATCTTGCCATTTGATTGAGTATAAGTGCATCCTTTGAATCTCCAGCTTGCTTTCATACTATTCTTGAGGTTCGCATTACAGCGATTGTCTACAAACCTACTCCGAAATTCTATGGATTTTCTAAAATTACTCATATTTTTTATTATCAAACTCTTATTTTCCATCAATGGATGCCAGATTTTTCTTTCTCATGCCAATAGTAATTAGCAATAATGATGACACCAATCTTGTGGAATTTGCGTGTTTAGGACAAACAAAGAGATTTTCCCTCCAAATCTGCAAAATGGGGGATGTTATCCCTCTCGAGGAAGATTTCTGGACATGACCGATCCGCAAGGATTACATATGAAAAACGCGTAATCCATTTATTATTCATAAGAGAAATTAGGGTTCTAGAATGAAATATGAACTAAGATTGAGCAACTTAAATAGATAGCACGAGTTTAGAACAAACTCACGAGATCGAGAATCTAGTAAATTAAAAGGAAATGATTCCAAACTTGAATAAATTAAGTAAGATCTTGCCATTTGATTGAGTATAAGTGCATCCTTTGAATCTCCAACTTGCTTTCATACTATTCTTGAGGTTTGCATTACAGCGATTGTCTACAAACCTACTCCGAAATTCTATGGATTTTCTAAAATTACTCCTATTTTTGATTGTCAAACTCTTATTTTCCATCAATGGATGCCAGATTTTTCTTTCTCATGCCAATAGTAATTAGCAATAATGATGACATCAATCTTGTGGAATTTGCTTGTTTAGGACAAACAAAGAGATTTTCCCTCCAAATCTGCAAAATGGGGGATGTTATCCCTCTCGAGGAAGATTTCTGGACATGACCGATCCGCAAGGATTACTTATGAAAAACGCGTAATCCATTTATTATTCATAAGAGAAATTAGGGTTTTAGAATGGAATATGAACTAAAATTGAGCAGCTTAAATAGATAGCACGAGTTTAGAACAAACTCACGAGATCGAGAATCTAGTAAATTAAAAGGAAATGATTCCATACTTCAATAAATTAAGTAAGATCTTGCCATTTGATTGAGTATAAGTGCATCCTTTGAATCTCCAGCTTGCTTTCATACTATTCCTGAGGTTCGCATTACAGCGATTGTCTACAAACCTACTCTAAAATTCTATGGATTTTCTAAAATTACTCCTATTTTTTATTGTCAAACTCTTATTTTCCATCAATGGATACCAGATTTTTCTTTCTCATGCCAATAGTAATTAGCAATAATGATGACACTAATCTCATGGGATTTGCTTGTTTAGGACAAACAAAGAGATTTTCCCTCCAAATTTGCAAAATGGGGGATGTTAGCCCTCTCGAGGAAGATTTCTAGACATGACCGATCCATAAGGATTACATATGAAAAATGCATAATCTATTTATTATTCATAAGAGAAATTAGGGTTTTAGAATGGAATATGAACTAAGATTGAGCGGCTAAAATAGATAGCACGAGTTTAGAACAAACTCACAATATCGAGAATCTAGTAAATTAAAAGGAGATGATTCCATACTTGAATAAATTAAGTAAGATCTTGCCATTTGATTAAGTATAAGTGCATCCTTTGAATCTCCAGCTTGCTTTCATACTATTCTTGAGGTTTGCATTATAGCGATTGCCTACAAACCTACACCGAAATTCTATGGATTTTCTAAAATTACTCCTATTTTTGATTGTCAAACTCTTATCTTCCATCAATGGATGCCAGATTTTTCTTTCTCATGCCAATAATGCCAACAAGAGACTTATAGGCGGAATTAGACACACGAAATCTATGCCGTCGTTTACATCTTTGAGTACAAAAGAAAAAAAAAAAGAATTAACGCTCTAGTTATCTTTTGGTTTTTCGGCTTATGTTTTATCTGACTCTCAAGATTATTTAAGAATTTCATGGGCGAAGACTTTTGTACCTAGGCCTACTCGTTACCAAAACATAATAAATAATAAGAAAATTTATCTGTATATCATTGACTTTGAAAATATCGAAATCATTTAAATCAAACGGGTATGTTCATGTCTCCAAAATGCTTTTATGAAACTTAGTAAAGTGTTATAATTGCATTCTTTAAAATTTTACAATTGATTGTTGTCAAGATAACAATAATTTTAGTAAATTAAAGATCATAATAAGAGACGGGATTCATATTCGCGAATCTATGCTTGGCACTATAGCAACTAAGGTGAAAACAGGCTAACAAATGACAACATACAAGGTAGCTAAAATTTCATTAACTAGTCCTCTTAAAGAAACTCATAATTAGGAAAATACACCTTTAAATGATATGATTAAATCCGGTCTGTGCTGAAAGTATATTAAAAAAAAAAAAAATTACAAGTTACCGCTACACTTGCTTTGATGACTATATCAGGTTCCTTCTTTTGGGTCAAATGACTTTAGTAGTTTTTTTTTGTCGGAAAATGACTTTAGTAGATTAATCTTATCATATCTGTAATATTATTCTTGACTTTTGTGTATTTTGGTTAACAGAAAAAAATGTTGATTAGAAAAATGAGAGCTTTCGGTTTCCTTTGTTTCATAGAAAATGAATGATTTTGAAAATATCAAAAATATTTTGCTAAAAATAATAGCTTCTGTCACTTAAAATAATTCATCCATATTTTCACTCTTAACAACAATTTGTAAATGAAAATATTTTCAATTTATTCATTTTTGTAAACGATATGAGTAGTCATATTTAAGAAAATATTTTCGAAATTATTATTATTATTATTTTTTTGTAAAATGAACGAAGCCTCGATCGAGAAATCCAACAATATTGATCGCTTCTTATAAACGCCGCGCCGATTGGTAAGTCTTTGGTTGGAATGTGACTGCTTAAAGTCACGACCGACTCACTCTCGATACTAAGATTGCAGATGGACGCATTAATTTGTAATAAATACAGAGTGGAAAAATGCAAGACGGGACCCCTTTCTGGGGGGCATGATGCGAACATCTTACTGCTAAATTCCACCGAACATCACGCTGAATTGAGGGCAACGCCAATAGTAGAATATGAATGTAGTCGCATTTAGGTCATGTCACATGATAAATTGAAAAATTTATAGATAAAACCCTAAATCTATTACATTCATGCCAATTCAATTCTAAATTTTAGCCAATTTAATCATAAACTTATTGTATTTGTGTCTATTCTGTCCTAAACATTTCAATTGCAACAATTTAGTATTTCCAATAAGTTTTTAGCCAAAATCTTTGTCATGGAATTTATTATTTTTTCTTCTTTTCTTCTTTTCTCTAACTCTAGGCCGATGAAGTCATGTCGGCCAATCCTTGCCAGCCACAAGCAGGGGCCGACAACCCTTGCTTGGTTGAGGTAAAGGCATCGCCGCCCTCGTCAACCACTAACAAGAGTTGCAACGCCCTCACCCAAATCCAAGCAAGGGCCATGATGCCCTTGCCGACCAATGAGCAAGAGTAACGGCCTTCACGCAGACTAAGGCAAGGGTGTTGCAGTCCTTGTCTAGACCAGGACAAGGATGTTGTGACCCTCACCTAGATTTGGGCAAGGACATAGAGGCCCTTGCTTGTGATCAGCGAGGGCCCTCATTGACCTAGGTTTAGGAAAAGAAAAAAAAGAAAAAGAAAGAAGAATAAAAGGAAAAAAATAAAATTCATAAAATTTTTACAAAATTATCTATGTTAGTATCGATTGTGCTATGTAAGATGATCAACGTTAACTAAATCACCACATCAGCAACTTTCGGTCAAAATTGGTCAAAAAGACTAAATTAGCAAATCGTCAAAAATATTTAAGACTAAATAGACAAATCGTCAAAATATTTAGGATTGAAATGGTATAACTAAAAAATTTATGATTGAATTGGCATAGGTGTTATATGTTTGGGATTTTGTTGGTAAATACCTGTGAGAAATTGTCTAAGTCCCAAATCTATTTTAAGAATGTTAATTCGTTGCTCAACTTTTCAATGTTGCCGATTTTAGTCTTAAATCTTTATGCGGAATTCAAATATAATTCTTTCGATCAATTTTTGTCGAAAATCGTTAACACAATAGATTATCACATAGGATGGCTGATAATAACTGGATCTTCACATCCATGATTTCTCCAAAAATTAGAGGAAGAACTCCATTGAAATTCTGCGCAATGGTTAAGGATAAATTGTAAAAATTTAAAAAGTTGATGGTGAAATAATATAATACCCTTTGATATGGACAACCGGTAAATTATAGTAAGAATCGCCGCCTCAAGGACTTTCATGGGCACTCCAACCCGCCATTAATAATATAATTAATTAACTCGAGCCCCAGGAAGGCCGAAATGGGCCGTAAAGCAAAGCCGAATGTGCAAGCCCACTCGACTTCTTCATAGGGCCACACCAACAGGCCCATGACGAGGTTTAGCCTCGGCTCTCCTTGAACATGTCCAATGCTAAGCTTAATGAGAGAAGCTTAGGCTATGTTGAGTCAACGAGTACATGAATATTTTATAACTAGCTTGGTCAAAATGCTGACATACGATGTAGAGGGTACATGAATTATATTATATTTCCAATTGCTAAAAATTTAAATCTTTCCGAAAGAAACTGCACAGAAATTTCTTTGATGGGTACTTGCGTAATTAATTATTCAATCTACATTGCGTTAAGAGAGGACGCTGAATTTGCCAATTTCATAATGGACAAAAAAAGACTATATTCCATCAAACTTGGAAGTAAGAAGTAGCATCCTCATTATAGGACCGACTTTCTTTTAAAAAACACCAACATTATATCCGATCTCAATTTTGACATGAACTTTTTTTCCCTTCTCATAAAAGAAAACACCCACTTGTACTCTAAACCAAAATCTATCCCAATTAACACTCCGTCCAATATTGCCGCCGGAGGTCCGACGCGGCAATTCCAAGCGTAGGTTACCTCCACGTCACTGTCTGATGTGGATTCAAGGCACACCCTCATTGACCTTTTTGCTTTCTTTTGTATTTAATATTTTATTTTTTGGCCAGGACTCTTTAATTTTTGCAGCTGAAATCCTCTCGATCATGCTGATATCAATCTGAATCGGATGAAAGGCGATAGCCACGCAAGCAACCGTGTAATGCATATAATTAAAAGCTGTCTAAATAAAAAAATGTGGGTTAGGTCTAGTACGAAATCAACGAGTTAATTATAGTGGATTTAATCAGTTCTTACGTAATCAGATTTGCATCAACTCAGGCTTTATGTTTTGCATGAGTAGGATCTTATCCTTGATATTTATATATAGATAGAATAGTGCAATATTAGCTGGGTCCGGACCATAGGGACTATACTTAGGTAATCATCTTTACATTCACTCATACCAAAAGACAAGATTATTATGGCCAAATCAAGATTTAATAAAGTGAACGCATGTAACAGCTAAGAGATGTTCCCATTATTCATGATGAGGAATCATTCATTCAAGAATCATTTTAATATACGACGGGCATTACTAGGGTTTCTGCAAAGTAATCTTGCTCCTGCTTTTCTTCTTGATCCAGATCCGTATACCGCATGATAATGTACACCGATCTCAGAAGAACGCCAGTGAAAAAGGAGCATATATACGATAGGAGTTCAAAAGAGAGTACGAAAAGGTGTACATCTTAAAGACCTCAAACACACACCAACACTGATCCAAAGTCCGAGCTGACTGTTGGTTATCTGCTAATTCTGATCTCCTCAGTTTTGCCTAGTAATGGATTCCATCCTCTGCAGCTTCAGCTGATGCTTGAACCTGTTGATGAAGTCGTCGGCCCTGGCGTCGACCTCCTCGTCCGCACGACCGCTGATTTTGCCCGTCCCTTCTCTCACGCTCGCCGGCCGGCGTCTCTCGAGGAAATCTCCATCTTCTTCTTCATCATCTTCGTCGAAATGCACAATTGGGTTCTTCACGCTTGCAGATCTCCTCACGGTGGTTCTGGGCAACCTATTTGTTGCCGCTTCACTCTCAGCTTCATCAGCACGATCATCTTCTTCGCCCTGCCGTTCTTGTGCCCGCGCTTGTTCTTGTTGAAAATTGTAGCGAGGGAATGGCTCTAGATTTGGGTAATTGACATTCCTAGTTGGGGTTGGAGTGGGCGGTGCAGTCGGTTCTATCTCTATGTGGCTGTAGAGGCCGGCGGGCTTGGGCTTCTGGGGGTGGAAGGAGATCTAGCAAAGTGAGATGGATTCTCTTGCTCTTGTTCTGGTCCTTGTTCTTGCATCTGTTCATGTTCTGGTTCTTGAAATGTGTGGTGCTGGTGGGTCTCCATTTCAGGGGCTTTCATGGCAGTGGGCCAAGCGGGTTGTTCTTGGGGTCTGTTCCAGAAGAAGATGGTGGACTTGAGTCTCTGGAAAATGGAGGGAGGTCTAGCCAAGGGCGGGGCTGGTGGGTTTTTGTGGGTCTCGTGTTCTTGGCGATCTTTTTGGTGCTCATGGGTACGTCCGTGAGCAGAACCGAACTGTGAAGTGATGGCAATGGTGCCAATCATGAGGTTGAGCACCAGGAAGAGAACAGGAGGGGTGAACCAGCTGTTCAAGGTGGACCAGAGTGAAGGAGTCGGCGGCGTTCCAGATGCCTCATCAGACATTGTTTCTGCTTCACCAAAGAAAGGTTGAGAGAGAGAGAGAGAGAGAGATGATGGTGTTGGACAGAAGGGAAAGGTGAGTGCCAACTGCCAATATAAAGAGGGAGGCTATTGTTTTGGGTGGGATATTCCTTTATGCTTGGCCATGCGTGTTGTTTATGTTTGGCTGCTTGATTTTGAAGAACCTATTGGTTATTGCTAAGAGCAGTTTTTCTCGTCTTTTCTGCTTTTCCTACGGAGGCTGGTGGTGGGGAAAGAAAAGGGCCGAGCGGGGGTGGTGGGGTCATGGACAGGGGTGTCCCTGTGGGTCACTCGTCAGGTGGATTGTTGCGGCTGGATGGACGCATGTGTTTGGACTTACCTGCTCGAAACGCTCGGAAGCTTTGATTCCAAGCTTCCGCTCGAAGTCGACTGCACCAGCTCGTACGGATACGTCCGAGCTGGACTCCGATTCAACTCGTGGTCTTGGACCAAAGCCCAATGATCAAGGACAGTACCTTCCTGCAACTCGACGAGCCTTTTTTCATTTTGGGCCACAGGAGCGAAAGCTGGTGGTGCTTCGGGGTTGACATCGAGCTACTTGCTCTGACGTTTTGGATCTCTGCAGAAAATAAGTTGGACCTTACGAAAATGCAAGAACAGGTTCAGTTGATATGATGATGCATGCCACAAAGGAGCAACCGTATCACGATAAGATTTTCCCTGAATCCTCACGCCCGAAACCATCATGTTCCATTTCGCGATGCATTCCGCGAGGACACTCAAGACAATCAAGAAATTCTGGTTTGTCCATAATTATAAGATCGGCTTTCTAAGCACTTCATTAGTAATGAACTTTTCGGGGTGGGCGCAAAAAGTGCTTGTACCTTCCGTCCCGAGAAGCAAGAGGTCTCAAGTCTATCCCCTGCTGTCGTGAATTTCTCGTGACAAGTCCAAAGATCACGTATTCAGGTGACTTGACAACGAGGGTTTAGACAAGAATGAACGGGGGGAAAAATTTCATTTGATGATGTACCATTTTCTGTGACCCGATATCGAGCGTGCGGATGCATCTGCTGCAGATTATTTTCAAGACATGAAATTCCTAGTCGATCTTGAACTGCATAGGATCAAAGACTCAAAGCTGCAATGGCAGCCGGAGCTTTCGAGAGAGAGAGAGAGAGAGAGAACAGAAGTGAAGCTTGAGTAAGATGGTACTTCCCCATCTCCCCTCGAGCTCGCCCAGCGACTGAACAACAACAAGGACGACAAATCAAGAACACCCTCCAATCCCATCCATCTCACCGGCGATCCAGCTCTGGCAATCACCGAAATGCCACTCCTCTCTCACCACCGCACCTCCTTTTCTCCTCCGCCGTCATCCGCCGCCGCCGCCGCCCCGCCGCCCCTCCTACACCTCCAAACCCATCAAGCCCCAGAAACCCGCCCCCGCTCCTCTGTACTCCCGCCGGATTCTCCTGGCCGTCGTCGCCTTCTCGGTCGTCTCCCTCGTGATCGGCATCGCCGGAGTTTCCTTCTCTTTCTATGCTCTCCGGCGGCCCAGGCCCTCGCCCGTCTTCCGGTGCGGGAGGACCGTGGACGCTTTCCGGGCTTTCTATTCGGCTTCCCGTTCGAGGAAGCTTGGCGGTGGCGGCAACGGTGGGTTGGCTACGGCGGCGGATCGTCCCAAGCTTTTGGGTATTGTTGGCATTCAGACTGGGTTTGATTCCTTCGATCGCCGAGCTGCTATTAGGAGCACGTGGCTTGCTTCTGACCCTGATGGGCTTTTGAGGTACTTGATCTTGGGTTCATGTAAGTTTTCGTCTTTCGTTGATTGTGTGCTCAGCGCAGGTTTCAAAATCAGATTATGGGGATCGCATTGTTGGTTTTTAGTACTATAGCTTTGAGCTTGGTTTTTGGGATTTTAGCTAGTGTGTTCAGATGGTTGATTTAGTTGTTATGTGGTGATCCAGAGTACTTTACGGTAATTCAGTGTTCAGAAATAGCCAAGACAATGCTACATTACTTGTAAACAAGATCAGATTATGGGGATCGCATTGTCGGTTTTTTGTACCAAAGCTTTGAGCTTGGCTTTTGGGATTTTAGCTAGTGTGTGAAGATGGTTGATTCTGTTGTGATGTGGTGACCCAGAGTGCTTTACAGGAAATCAATGTTCAGCAATAGCCAATACAATGCTACATTACTTTTAAACAAGTAGACTGAGGTTTAGAGTGCCTAGTTCACAGAGGAAGCAAATATGCTCTGCAAAATGTGTTCTAGGAAGTAAAAAGCTTAACAAATGAAAATGTAGGACATTCTTTTTAGGAAGTCAAAGGCTTAACAAATGTAAATGTGGGACATCCTTGTACATTATCTGCTCATGGTCAAATGTTCGCAGGTAAGATTTGTGTGTAGAATTTGATAGTTTAATATGGAACTCTGCAATTGGGGAGATACGTTGGAGGTTCTAAGCTATTCTCAGCTAGCAGATAACTTGGTGCAAACTGCAAATAATATTTATTATACTTAGCTCTCAAGATGGCACTCTGTTCTCTGTTCATACTTTCTAGACAGAATCACACAATAAGTATTGCTTTACATTAGGAATTTCTTGTTCCCTACTGGCTTTTACTCTTTTCCTTTGCATGTTCCCATATGTGGCATAGATTCCTTCATTGCTCTTATCCTTTTAGGTTGGAACAAGCTACTGGTTTATCTTTTAGATTTGTGATTGGGCGATCAAAGGATGCGACGAAGATGGCCAGACTTCAGAAAGAGGTCGATGAGTATAAGGATTTCATGCTCATTGACGTTGAAGAAGAACATTTATTGCTCCCATACAAGACGTAAGAGCTGCTACTTTTTATGTCCCAGCATGGTTGATGATTATGAATCATGGGAGCTTATATGGTAATGGTCTTCCTGTCAGGCTGGCATATTTTAAGGCAGCATTTGAACTTTTTGAAGCAGAATATTATGTCAAGGCGGATGATGATATATATCTGCGTCCAGGTATATCTAAGTGCGTGAATCTCTTTGAGTAGTAGTCCTTGGCTCCAATGCAGTTTAATGATAGATTCCCAATGTGTCAGATCGTCTCGCAACTTTATTAGCTAAAGAGCGAAAACATTCTCTTACTTACATCGGATGCATGAAGAAAGGGCCAGTCATAACTGACCCGAAACTGAAATGGTGAGTGCTCTACACTCAACAGAGTTGTGAAAATTTTTCTTTTTGTATGGCTTGGTTGTGTTCGGGGATGTGTATTTGGGCATTTTTAATTTGTTAATATGTACCTTTCAGGTATGAAAAATCAGGCCATCTGATTGGAAATGAATATTTCTTGCATGCGTATGGCCCTATATATGTTCTGTCTGCAGAAGTGGTAGCTTCACTTGCTACTGCTAGAAATAACAGGTACATCATTTCAACTTATCTGTGCTGCCCGTTAGTTCTCTTAGTATTAATTTTTTTTCCTGCCATGTTCTTCTTCTTCCTTTTTTCTTTCCGATTGTCGAACTTATCTTATTAGGTGAATTTGAGAGAGATGGTTGGACGCTCTACACTCTTAATTCACAGACTGGACTGCTTTACATTCATGTTATGATCTTGATGTATTTATGTGCCTGATAAACTTCTATATTCAAACGAAGCAGAGCAAAGAACTGTGGACAATTGCATTTCTGGTGGTTAATAAGCTTCTTTAGCATATGGAAATCCAATTTCCAGATAATTCTCTGTGTGGCTTAATTGGATTACCATCACTGTTCATATCGGACATGACGACAAGTGTGTCATCTTGGATGTACTCATCAAATTTCTGTATTTTCCTTGGATTTTCATTTCATTCTCCCACCACCCATTCTTGTCATTGTAGATTACATGGTTACGTGTCTCTTTCCATCTAGAGCAGCTTTTTGATTCTCGTCTCTAAGTTTCTTCTACAGCTGAGACAGTGCAATTTTTGGCTCTCAGCTTGAGAATGTTTAGCAATGAGGATGTTACTATCGGTTCATGGATGCTTGCTATGAACGTATATCATGAGGACAACCGAGCAATATGTGATCCTCGATGCACACCTACATCAATTGCGGTGTGGGACATCCCAAAGTGCTCAGGTAAAAGAGTTGCAATTTCATTGCTTGTTTTAGCCTCTCTTTTACCAAGAAAAAAAAAATGATCAAAATGGGGAAATCTCCAGGCTTATGCCATCCGGCCACTAAGATGAGAGAGCTTCACAAGATTGATATGTGTTCTAAAAGCCCTACTCTGCCCTCGGACGATGACTGACTAGTAAAATCTGCGAAGCTTGAACTCGCCATTCTTGGAGGATTGGTTTACTTCTTAGCGTCCATCAATCGGCCTTTTGGTATAGCCGCGACCTGTTTCTCCATAATGCCATTGTTTTGGAGATTATCCTTGTGGAGATGACCATATCGAACCCTCGCCTGCAACTCCATGAAACAGCAAACTCTTGGGTCTGTGGGAATTGCATTGAATACTGTATTCACACGAAGCTGTCAGGCTGCTATATATGACTAACGGACTAAATGTAACTATTGCTTGGGGACCGGGTCCCCGATGCCCCCATGGGAATGAAATTTATACTTCTGAAAACTTGAGAACAGCTTCGCGAGCACCATTCTTTGGATATTCAAGCTCTCACATAGTGGTGCTAGTTGCAGCTTACTGTATCCTGTCTGATGGATCTGTACTCTCGGTCATGCGTTAGAATCATTTGTTCTATCTATCAGGGATTGCAACCTTGAATTTACAGGACTTACGTTTTTGTCTTTAATGATGTTCCCTCAATTACAATGATGAGTCATGATCAAGATGGTCGACATTACAAGAAAGACAAGCAAGGAACAAAAACAGAGTAGGTGTACGCATGATTATCTCATAAATGACACGAAGTTTAGTCTTCTGTTGATTGAAGAATGGTTGGATTCTGCATCATCTCGGCTGGCCCTCATTGACCAAGTGCTGGGATGCTTCCAATGCGCTCAATCAAGTGCATTAACATCTAGTAGTCCGACACCTATGAATGGTGTGAGTTCCCCACGTACGATCTTGCTGGCAGAATCAATAAGGATCGAGGAGTCATATCGTGTTTCTTAATGGAAAGGGCGGCAATGAAATTGAATGAAGATTAGTGGAATTGGAAGCCTGACTTTCCATTTTGCCTGTCTAAAAGTGTCTTGTTGATTTGAGGGGCCAAAAAGCATCATAATTCACAATTACATACCATAAATGGAGAGTAAATGATTCCAACTGAAGTCAATTATAATGGTGGGTGAAAGTTGAGCATCAATAATAGACCGATCTTTTCCCATTTCAAGAGTGATGGGAGCCAATGCATTAGTACCGCTATAATCGCGCCCTTTTCCCCATTCTAGGACTGGTTAAAGAGTAAGGTAAAAGTTGAAGGTTGCTCTATGTCTAGCCAAAGTTGTATTGACTAAGAACCCACTCCGTAATTTTTAGCGAGTGAATATCGTAAATAGGGTTTTAATCAGTAAGTTATGTTCATCTTTCCATCAAATTGAAACTTAATTATTCATGCATCATCCAAAGAAACACAAACATTTGATACGTGAACTAATTACGAGCATAGCCAGGATTTACAAACGTAATGATAACCTCTAAGTAGACCAATGCTTGCATCACACATTAGACTGGTGTAAACACAATACACATGAGCAATCAAATCATGTAAGTTTCACTTGGGGCCCAAACAAATTTGATGTATGCATCGCGCTCCCATATGTGGATGTGCTCGATTATTATTCACCAGGTGCTTGCTTGTTGGCTGCTTTTGTCGAAAAAAAAGTGGGTACTCTTGTTGTAGAGCTTTTCATATTTTTAAGGGATAAGTGCATTAGAAATCCTAAAACTTATCATGAAAATAATTAAATCTTAAAACTTTCAAAAAGTGCAATTAAGTCTTAAAACTTGTCATGAAAGTTCAATTAAGTCCTTAAACTTTCAAAAGGCTTAATAAAGTCCTAAAACTTGTTTCGAAAGTGCAACCGAGTCTTAAAATTTTCAAAAAGTGTAATCAATGGAAGGAATTAGATTGAACCACTTTGATAAATTTTATGACTTGATTGCACTTTTTGAAAGTTTTAGGACTTAATTGTATTTTCATGACAAATTTTAGGACTCTAATGCACTTATCCATATTTTTAAAGCAATCTTGACAATTAATTTTTGGGGAAAAAAATAAGCGAGATTTAATAAAACTCGCACCTAACTCAAATTAAATGATAGGATAATATTTAAGATTTTGTTTTAAGTGATTTTTACGTTTTTATTATTTTTGTTCAAATCACCCGAGATACGTAGTTAGACTTTTTTGAATGGATGGTCTTGATAACAAATGTCCACCAGGCACTTATCAAGCATACTATATACATAAATGTTTCAATTATTTAAGACATCGACTACACATAATACATGAGAAAAGCACTACATTAAATCTATAGTGTTTCCTTATTTGAGTGCTTAACAAAGTGTATGGAAACCCACCCTTTAACAATCTCCTAACGTATATCATATAAATTAAGGATAATATTTTCAATTTTAACGAGAAAATAAAAAATATTTTGAGAAAAACGATGTAAATTATCCTTGAAATCAGATTTGATATGCAAAGTGGTCATTGAACTTTTACTTTGTTCAATGTGGTTCCTGAATTTCAGCCTAATGCGTAATATTGTTTATGAATTTTTAATTTATTTAATATGATCTTCAAAATTGTGGTACGTATTTAATTTAGTCACTAAATCGGAAAATTCGGAAATTAGATTGAATTTAGGGAATTAGAATGAACATCTACATTGAACAAGCTAAAAACTTAGGGACGACATTATATATTTGGTTAAAATTTAGGGTTCACGTTATACATTAAATCAAAATTCAAGTCCTCGTGCAATTTTCTAGATAATATTTGGCTTTTAGTATAATCAGGCAAAGAAACCCTAATTTTTTTTTAAAAAAATATTAATTGGGAGCACCTGAAATTTTCCAGCTTTTGTTCCTCCTCTACTCCCTAGAGCAATCATACGCCTGACTCAAAGACCGACCTACTACTACTCCCCACCCCCCCCACGCCCCCCGCCCTCGGTCCAAGTCGCGACAAAACAAGAACTCCGCCTGCAAACGCTGAAACATCATGTGATTCTCCACCACTGCATCTATCCATCGTCATTAATGACGCCATGTCACCCCCTCCACGGCCCTCCTCGTCCTACGTGTCACCCCCTGCGTGCCACGGTGGCACCCCATGCAGCTCGCCCTACAAAAAGCGCCGCGTCGCTTCCAGATAATCCTCGGTCTCCGCGAGTCGCTCTCTGCTCTCTCCCTCTCCCCCTTCGCCTTTCCGCGCACGCACGACGGGCATGGAGCCGAGCCCCGAGAAGAGGCCGGATCCCGAGGCGGCCGCCGGCGGCTTCGCCGGGGCCCTGACCGGGTTCCTCGCCGACTCCGACGAGGAGGGCGGCCTCTCCCCGGAGCTCCCCATCGAGGAAGAGCTCGTGGAGAGAGTAATGCACGAGCTGTACGAAGAGATCGCCGGCCGGAACGACTCCACCGGCGTCCCCGCCGCGCCGCCGCGGCCACGGCCGCCCACGTTGGTAGAGGAGAAGGGCAAGAACGGGAACTGCGGAGCCTCGGTTTCGGAGACGGCGTCCACGGTGATGGCCGGGGTCCACTTCGCGTGCTGCGCCGGGGAGCTGGGCAGCAGGCCGTCGCCGTCGCCGTCGCTGCCGCCGCCTTCGGGCGGTGGAGAGGGTTCGGGGGAGGCGGACGGCGACGGCGGCGGCGACGGGGTGGAGATGGACGACGAGTGGCTGGAGAAGGCGCTCAGCTGGGTCCCGCTCATGGAGGGTCTTGGAGGGTACTAGGGCTCGAGCCATTGCAGGAGCAGTTTCGTAGCGTTTACTCTTTTTCCTATTTGCAAGATCAATATGTGTAATATTTTATGATAGTAAATGGAAAAAAAAATGAAGATGAAGCCTTTTTTTTTTTTTTTTTTTTTTTTTAAATGTTTTTGGTTTTTTCAAGATGAAGCTTGAGGTGCGAGTTGGTGAAGGTAGGACAGAAAGACTTAAATCTTTTTTTTTTTTTTTTTTTTTTTTTTTTGGGGTAGGTGGGTTCCTTTACATTTTGCTCAGATCAGTTTTGGTATCATATTCCTGTGCAAAAGACAAGAGTCCATAACACATTGCACTTAAAAACCCCACTCCTACTCCTCTTTATTCTCCATGACACTCGTTGTATTCTCGTCGTCGGTCGCTCTACTGATCTCCATGTACCTCTCGATGTGCTTTCGCAGTCTCCAAATCGTCGTAGCATCTGATCGGGTTCTGATGGAAAGTGATGTTTTCCGCTTTTGACGCCCATCGAGTAATTTGATTATCAAAGATACACGAGTCTGAGTCTGTACTTCTAGAGATTGTCTAAAAGAATGTGCAAGGGTGATGTACGTATGTCTTATTATTTATCCCTTTCTTGTCTTGTTGAGCAATTCTAGAGTGCAAGCACCTAGCACTTTGGAAAATAGCACTTTGGAAAAGAGCAAAGGCTTTCTCAAATTTAGACTAAGTCGACATATGATATGATAAATGTTATAGACTCACTAGTTTGTTCTATAAATTTTAGTTAATGATAGGAGAGATGGAGAAGAGACTAAAACGATTGGGATTGTTTTGGCTCAAAACCTCCTACTTTAATTATTATGTAAAATTTCCTAATGTTGCTATCGATAGGGGGTGATTAGTCTTGGTCAGTTCCCATCCTGGGACTTGGAATCTAATCAAGCAATGTTGATTTTCAACTTTTGGAATTGGGAAGTGGCCCATTTGATCATGAAACTGAACCGACTAGTTCAGGTTGATTCCAGAGTTGGTTTAGGAGCTGGTGGTCATTTCATTTTCTTTTTTTTTTCCTTGTATTCACTACAAGTGAAAGTTTTCCGACGTTAAAAGAAATAAAAAAAATAGAGCATTATTTTCGATTTATTCATGAAATAAATGTTTGCGTTAGTTTTAGGAGCATGATCGTTGGGATGTGTTTATGGAGAACCAGAACAAAAGTAACGTTCATATTTGCCGAAAGACACACATCTGCTGCGGGTGGGCTTTTCCAAGAAAGGTTAACAAGTGCAAGAGGCCCGATGTAGCTTTAGTTTAGAAAATTAGGAGAATAATTTTTTTTTTTTAAAAAAGAAGGCAAGTTAAGGCATATTGGTCTGGTCTGGTCCGGTTTTTTGCGCGAAACTGGGAACCAAATTGGTTGTTGCCGATTCACAATTTTTAGAATTATGAATAGGATTGGTGCCCATCGAAATCATCCAAAACTAGTCATTCCGTCTAATCTGATTTGATTCTCGAGTTGAACTAGAAACGTGCTCACCCGTACCTTCAATTGTGCTAATATTCAAAAAGTACTTGTTTTTCGCATATTTATCAAACCGAATTGAGATTCAACCATATGACAAGGAAATCCATTTATTACTCGAGTAGCCTTCAGCTCATCAATTCTGGAGCTGGATACCACACGAGTCAGAATGACGATCCAACCGTGCCGACATTAAACTTGTATTTCACTTGGACGGTCCAATAGAATCGCATAAATACCTTTTTGCCTAGCTCATATTCATTGGTGAAAATTGCCATTGCTCTAACTCAGACCTGAAGGTCAAATCTCTATAGCTACTAAAGCAGTCTCTATAATTACTCTGGAAGTACAACCGCTATAATGTCAACATCAACCGACTAATCGACATTGGACGATGTGACAGCTTTTAATTGGATATGTACAAAATTCTACCTACCTAGACTCAGTCAAATAGTCTACCTAGATCATTCTTTTCAGAAAAATGAACTTCATATTGAATTTTCCAAAAGCTCAAAATTTCACGCGATTCTTTACTTAGAGCATTTAGTTTTGATTTTTCTCGGACAAAAGGCCATGTTATTCTCCCCAAAGTAACTGCTTGGTGGCCATAAGGCTGCCCGTAACGATTATGCTGTCTTTGGATTGATTTTCACTTTTAATTTATACTCAAGCAAAAATTTTTGTGACAATCACGGGTTGATTCTTTCCTAAAATACCCAAAAAATTGGAAATTTTTAAAAAAAATTCTATGTAAATTTTTGAAATTTGAATAGTATATTAAAACTTGATTGGAAAATGAGAAAAAAAATACTCTCTACTTTACCTCAAATAAAAGGGCCGAGAATATAAATTTTGACTCTCCATATTTAAGTCAACCTATGATTTATGTCTTTTCATTGTATATCTGTTGGAGTAATGTGTGCGTATGTATTAATTTTGTATATATTCTAGAGGACAAAATTAATCGCAAGCAGAATAAAGGAAAATATTTTTCTCAGTGTCAGATTTGACCTAGCCATGATCATATGGAGACCACTCTATCTTCTGTTTGGACTATAGAGTGTAGTAGCTAGATGTAATGACATGGTCCCACCGATATTAATTCTGGCGAAAAGCAAGGTGGGGATTGGGATACAAGCAAAGAATATAATCTAACTCCTAATGCTACACATTTCATAAAATTGACTAGAATGATTACTTTAAAATTTGGTACAAAATTAGAAAATTTAAAATTGAATAGATATCCATACAATAAATTTATAACTGATTAGATAATTTTTATAACATATTTATATCTTTATCATCATTCCTGTTGAAAATGAAGACCTATTCCCAAGATAAAAACAATAAAATTAAGTGGATGGACCTTACATACGAAGCTAATGATTATTTGAGGATGGATTTCAGGTAATCAATTGAGAGACTCGTGGACAATACAAGATTAAGAATTGTTACCGAATAGGGTCGAATAGTTCACACGAATAGTGGGATTAAAAGAGATAACAAATGAGAATCAGATAAATGAACACAATGAGATTTATGACGTTCATTCTGGAGTTGAGACCTATATCCACGAGAAGACAATATTGACAAATCTACAATGAACAAGGAGATTACAAGCTTAAATTTATGCATCTCTCAGTCCTAAGTCTCGAATACACCCGATCAAAGCTCATCCATTATTTAAGATAATTTCTCACAATCTTTTACTTCACAAAGAGAACCCCAGAAACACTCTCAAGATACTTTGACGTGTGATGCAAGTACAACCCTAAAAAAAAATAGGCTTTGAAACGAGTCCCCACTGAGTCCACGGCATCTCCCGATGGCCCTGCTAGACCATAATGCCCGCTTTTATGGCCAGTGTGCTTGTCCGTATCCAAGTGCCTAGCCGAGGCATGCCGGGCAACCAGCAACCTGAGCGTATGTGCCTCAGCACCCGGTCCATGGTCCCGACCCCGACCCCAACCCCGACCCTCCTTGTCTCCTCCCGACACCTGGCCAACCCTCCCCGGGCATATCCACATTTTCGGACTTCAGTCCTCACTCGAGTCGCCGTCCAGAACTCAAAGATACACTAATCGAGAACTACCACCACTTTGTGATTATTTTAGGCCGGTAGCTAGAGTGTAGTTTAAGGGGAACAGGCAGGACAAATGGCGTATTTCACGCAGAAGGAGGACCTCAAAATTAAAGGAAACCTATGCAACTTCGGTACTTTCCATCTACTTACGATCTTCATTAAAATCCAACTCCCTGAGGTGACGTTCCAACCAACATTATCAGGCTGACTGTGCCCTAGTGTTGTACAAGCTATGAAGTTTTATCAGAATGCTAGAGTGGTTGCTCAATCCCTTTATTTATTTCTTTTGGATATTGCGAGTGGTGCTGTAAATATAGATTTTAATGCTTCAGGAATTATATCTCCAACCTACTTTGTGCAGTAATTATGAGGCGCCCACTTCCATAGATAGAAAGCGTACGCCGTGGCCGCAGCTTCCATATTAACACCATATTACCTTGTGATTTGCTAGCAAAATTTTGAGGATTCACCTATCACGGAATTGGTAAAATCAGCCATTAATTCATTGTATGGATGCTAGTTCGATTATAAATTTTTCAATTTTATCAATATAATTAAAAATCTTTATGCGAAATTCTAATAGAGTTTTTATGATTAATTTTATCATCAACATAACGGTGTGTCATATAAGGCAGTCGGCAAAAACTGAATCAAAAGAGCTACATTACGAATGAGTTTTGTTAACAAGTTTCCAATAGCACCAACTAATAGTTATTTGTGGAGATATATTGAGAATGAATATACATGCATTACCAAAAAATTAAATCTAACCACTACAAGAAAATTCTTAATTTTGTAGAACAAGAGTGAAATGAGATTCAATAAACTTCTTAAGAGCACTCCCTATACCTGACCAAGTGATTATGGATCTGACAGCAGCTAGAATTGAAGCACGGTTCGGGCGGGCTTGGACAACAGTACTTCTTCTTGGAGCCGGGCCAGCCCGCTTAGGCCTGGTTAGCACCGTCTATGCCCGGTCATCTTATGAAGAAAATATAATATTCATATGTCATGGGTGAGTCTGGACAAGGACTTTTTGGACGAGTGCCGATCTCAACCTGCCGTCGATCCAATCTAACGAACCTTAATATTTTTATTTTTTTCAAAAAAATAAGTTTCTAAGACAACCCACGTCCACTAAGAGCCTATAACATTTCTGTTTCTCCCACTTTACGTTCTTTTGTTCTAACAAAAAAAAAAAAAAAAAAATCTGTTTGGTAAAACTTTTATTTCCCTAACAATTTCTCTATTTTTTTGTTCTTTAATGATTTGGAATGCAAAAAAAAAAAAATAGATTCTTGTTACCTAAAAATTTTAGAAATAAGCCAATTTTTCTTTTTTTTTTTTTCTTTTGTTTTTCTTGCTTGCTGCGGCCTTGGGTGGTCGCTTGCCAACCGTCGGCCACCTCCGACCGGCCGTGGCCATCGTCGGCTAGGCTGCGGCCACCGTTGGCCGATCGTTGGCCATCGCCGACCATCGCCCCCACGGCGACCATTGTCCCGCCGCCGTTTGATCGTTGTCGCTACCACCCATAGCCCATCGGCCACCCTCGACCTTTGATGATCGCCATCGATCACTGTTGCCTCTGTTGACCGCCGCCACGGGACTACCGATCACCATTGTTGCCGCCCCTCGATCGCCATCGCGGCCGCCAATTGCCGATCATCGCCGCCGCATGATTGTCGCCCACAACCCACCGGTTGTCACCTCTCGTGGCCACTTGTCCACCTCTAGCGGTCGGCGGCGGTCGGTGGGTGGCAATCGTGTGGTGGCGATCGGTGGTCGATGGTCCTGCGGCATAACGGCGGCGGTTGGCGGCGCGATGGTGGTTGACCCGTGAGCAAGAATAACAAACAAATAAATACAAAATATAAAAAATCGTACCAAACGCATTTATATTCTTTTTCTTTTTCAAGAATAGATATTTTTGTGTAGTTACTAAACACCTTATTTTACTCAGAAATTATTTCCCGGAGTAAAAATAGAAAAGAACTATTTCTAAAAAGAAACTGTTTCCCGGCCAAGAAGCGTTACCATGCACACCCTAACATGTATTATCGGCCCACTAAGCCATTGGGCTGAATTAGCTGCACCATGTTGGGTCGTAAAAGCCCTTCCTTGCTCTATGATCGTTTCCCTTTGATCGCCTGACCAGTTTTTTCACTTCTCCATTTTGATTCATAGAAATTGAATTTATCTTGTTTTTGCCCAAAGAGCAAACCTTCTTTATATTGTTTGTCTTTTTTTAAAAAAAAAAAAAAAAAATGAATAATCGAAGTGGGAGTGTCACAATTTGAATTCTCAAATTAAATTCTACCAACATATCGAATCATATCGCTTGTCTAAAAGTCTTAAAATGGGAGAATGACAGTCGATATATATATAAGTTTTTAGCTTGGCTAGTCGACACAAATAAATGCTCATTAGGGCACGCATGCACATAATGCATGCATGCAAGTAGTTAGAACTTGTTTTCCCTATGCCCGCCTTGAAGATACTTGTCCATGCTCGCTTATGCTTGAAAAAATCAATAAAATTTCTCTAGAGAGTTAACCTGAGGGGCCAAGGTAGGCAGGTTGGACTCAAGAACAAGAACAACTTGCCTAAGCCCGCTCATTTTGTGCCGAGTGCCAATCTAGTCTGCGCCAGCCTGGCGAGTCTCGCCTGTTGATCAGGTGAAGCAAGTAGAAGTTGATATACGGATAGTTATTTATTGGGTTAATACCACAAAAAACTTAAAATTTGTATTCATGTAACAAATTTATCTCAAATTAATTCTTCAATTATTATAAACCTTAAATTGGTACACTTGTAACAAAATTAACTTCAAACTAATTTTTTGATCACTAAAAACTTCAAACTTTGTGACAAATTTATACAAACCAATACACATGTGATAAAAAAAAAAGGTAAAATTCCAAATTTGTACATCCGTTAACTGCTACATGTTATTCAACTCGGCAATTTTGATGGTAAAATTCGACAAAAACTAACGAAAGGTAAATTTGTCACGGATGTACTAGTGTTGAGTTTTTTATTATCAAAAAATTATGTTTACTTGTTTTGTATTTTTCGGGCTGTTAACTTTGCCACGGACGGGCCCGTTTGGTTCAGCTTTGGGAAAATGCCCTTGGGAAAATGCAAATACCTTTGAGATAAATGTGTTTTCCGAAATGCTAGACTGTTTGGTAAATTATAATTGAAAAGTGCTTTAGGAAAATGTAAGACTGTTTGGTAAACATATATTTGAAAAGTCCTTTAATGTGATTAAATTAAGTATTTTAGTTTTAGTATTTTTAAAATTGCAAAAAGAAACAATGACTATATAACATTTTACATTTTCATGTTGAGAGCAATGTAAAAGATATATATTAATAAATTTATTTAAAAATTATATTAAAAGAATTTGATTATAGATTAGATGCAAAGCTCAAAAAATTAAGTTTTTAGTTTTAGTATTTTTAAAATTGCAAAAAATAAACAATGACTATATAACCTTTTACATTTTTATGTTGAGAGTAATGTAAAAGATATATATTAGTAAATTTATTTAAACATTATATTAAAAGAATTTGATTATAGATTAGATGCAAAGCTCAAAAAATTAGGTTTTTGAGTTTTAGTATTTTTAAAAGTACAAAAATAAACAATAACTATATAACCTTTTACATTTTCATGTTGAGAGTAATGTAAAAGATATATATATATATATATATATATATATATTAATAAATTTATTTAAAAATTATATTAAAATAATTTGATTATAAATTAGATGCAAAACTCAACTTTTGGTCTAGAGTTCTTTTAGGTTTGATTTCAACTTTGAATAATTTTTTTTTTAATTATTGTAGTATTAATCATCTTCGTTAATTAATGATTATTCTAATGTATTGATAAAAGTTGGGCTATTGATTGTCAAAAGATAAAATGACAAAAAAAAAATGTGAACCCAACATTTGCAAAGGGTTTTTATTATTTTAAAAAATAAAAATAAAATCCAATGAAACTCCGTTATCAAAAAATTATGTTTAAAAAAAAAAAGTTGTTTTGTATTTTTCGGGCTGTTAACTTTGCCACGGATGTACTGAGTTTTTTATTATCAGAAAATTATGTGTACTTGTTTTGTATTTTTCGGGCTGTTAACTCTTATATGTTTGAGAGAGAGAGAGAGAGAGAGAGAGAGAGAGAGAGAGAGAGAGAGAGTGGGCCAATGGAGTTGGAGCTGGGTCACAAATTGTCCCAGTGGCGAAGCAAAATCCAAGGAGGGTTGAAAACAACTCCTCAAGCACATTCTTCTCTCCAGTGTGATCTTGTGGCTTATGTCTTTGTCACCGTATCTCTCTGCTAATCTCCCCTCATCCGAAACATGCCAAACCCCAATTGTGACTCTCGCGACACCAACGTAGCACGCCTCTTCATCACCACCCGAATTATCTGGTCTCTAAACTATCTCTGGTCAACCAAATTCTATCTTTTTAATCAGTACGCGATGAGATTGACGTTCAAACGCACGCAAGAGTTCTCTTGCGTGTGGTGCAGATTGCTGCTGATAATCACTTCAGTCTTGTCTTCACTCCGAGGATATGCAAGGGCAACCAAACCAATCAGTGCTAATACTTGGAGATCGGCCTCTGTAGCGAGGATAAAGTTTGGAACACGTTTATCTCCTTCTGAAGATTTGGTATCTCAAAGTATCTCCTGAAAAGACATTTCGCATGAACCGAATGAGGCTTTGGATGATCTTAGCTCAGAGGAGAGGATAACATTTGATGCATGAAGCATAAATAAATCTTGGTGAATAGGTTGTGATTGGCGGCCCATTAAGGACTCAAGGATTGAGACCCTCCTAATTTAGAGCGGAACATGTAACAATGGAAGGCCGTCTAAGGCCGGACGACCTCTGATTCTTGAACGCTCCTAGAGTATGGACCATAACTCGAAGCTCTATATCTGTATCAAGGTTAGAACCCTAGTTTTGCATCTCTGGGCACCACCTAGCTCACTTGCCTGTTTTGGTATAGCATTACATAAAAGGAAAGCATCACATCATCATTGTGCAGCTCTTTGCCATTGTTTTCTACCATCTCTTTATTTGAGCCTATACATCTGTTCACTGAGGAGATTAAGGAAATAAAAGACAAAAAAATCCAAATGACAGATTATAAAAATCTATTCATTCCTTTTTCACGACATGTTCTTTGAAAATCTTCAATTTTAAGTGCTTTTTTTTTTTTTTGGAAATGTTTTGTTTTCTTGACTCTCTTTCGCTGTTTTGATGGTAATAGGAAGCAATAAGACGGTGGGGGACTGGAGGAAGGCTGTCCCTGTCCATTAGCCTGCACAAAACATTATGTTTTTTTGGCAAGACTAAGGTCAGAGATTGCTTGCCCCATGCATGAAGATCTCTCTACCCATCTTCATTTCATTTATCTCATAGATCCTCAATATTTCATATTTTATTTACATCACCGCGAGAATTATTACTCTAGTGAGGAAACATGAGAATTACTCAACAAGGGTTAGATCACCAAGACCTCAACCTACTGATGCAAAAATAAGCATAAGGCTATTTAGATGCATCAAAGTGGACTTTGATATGACAGATTATTTTATGACGGTAAGGCAACACAATGATCAAGATGTGTTCATTTAGTAGGGCTCGGTCGTGGAGGTAGAGGATGAAAAATTAACTATATAGGAATTGAAATGCACAACAAATCAGAAGTTCTCTCAGAAACCCTAATCTTACGTATTACACAAATCCCATGCACTCCAAAAACCCAGAAAAAGTTTCACAAATTCAAACCTTCATGGAGAATGTAGTACATTCTCCTGTCTCCAATCTAATCTCTCTGGCTTGATCATCATAACATGAACTTTCAGAAAAGCTTCAAATTCGGATCTTTCTTCTCAAAATTCATCGGTGTGGGATCACAAGTAATACTAAACTTTCCAAGACCATTAAGTTCCCAGTCCAGGTAGCCAATTAACACAGTCACCACGTGATAATAATACCTTGATATGCAGGTTTCTTTTTATTTGCTCATCTGCTACACCCAACTATAGGAGAGAGCTGTGCGTGGCTCTCAGTGGAATTTCTTTTGCAGTGGGTCACCTTGTGCCTCGGAAATCTGATCTTCCGGGATCTTCATGAAGCCGAGTCCCAAGTTGTGGAAACGGAAAAGTGAGAGTAGAGAGAGAAACGCATTGATTGATTTTTGATCAGTTAGTGTGGGGACTATAGGGCCAGATAGAAGCATGTGATCATGTGCAGGAGGGGTAAAAACCAAATTGTCTCTGAAGATCATGATGAAAGCAAGATACATGTTGCATATTCTTCTTTTGTATATTTACCAACGGCCATGAAAAAAAATTGGGAATTGAACTGGTGGGGATGAAACAGTAGAGATAGGGTTTTGTCATACTGGCCACTGGGGCCTGAGTAGTAGCATTCTACACCTCCTTTATATTTGTCTTTCTCTATATCCTTTGTTTCTTTGGGCGACATGAAGTCACGTGAATGCCTTCAGGCCCGCTTCTTAGCTGCCTCCCTCCCTCCTTGACAACCTTCTTAAAAGAAAATGAAAAAGAAAGAAGATATTTTACTTAGTATTTGTATTGTGTGACAAGCTGATATTCATTACTAAACTAATTAATCATGTATTGACCTTTCAGCTGTAGAGAGAAAATTAACTTAGAGACTTATTTATGTAAATATGGGGTGCTGGACAAAGTGATTAGATCGTAGAGATTTATGGAAACTTGTGTTTCCGTGGTGGGACTCGATCTAAGTCTCAAGTCTCCTTTTTTTTTTTTTAAATGCAATTGACTTGACCTAATAAAAAATTGAGTTTACACGATAGAACTTCTCGTAGTATGATATTGATAGCATGTTCCAAAACTGTAATAGGTTCGAGCTATTGCTTGTTTTACATTAATGATGCAAAGCTCAACATATCACTTGAGTGTTAAACGGTATTATTCCTTTCTCAACCATAGAACACCTCCTCTCTCTCTCTCTCTCTCTCTCTCTCTCTCTCTCTCTCTCTCTCTCTCTCGTTTTGCCATATATAAACTTGAGGGTTTTTAGACGTTAATGGATTCAACTGTCTAATATCCCTCGGCATACACTTTGCTTCTGGGGTACAAAGGTCATCGAGTGATACATCTCTCTCTCTCTCTCTCTCTCTCTCTCTCATGAATCCTGGATACCTGAACCCTCCTGAGGCTCCTTCCTTTCCTCTTTTGGAGCGAAAAGAAGATCAGACCTTGCAGTTCTTCATTTCACCTCATGAAGAACCGCCATCATCACCACCTTCTTCCTCTATGCTATGTGCTTCTCTTCCGAATGGAACTGAAGATCAAAGTCACAGTCCATGTGGAAGATCAGAAACTCCTGTGGAACAGGCAAGCAGTATTCTCAGCACTTCCATATTCAATTTAATTTTTCAAGACTTTTTATTTACTTTTGAACAGCGAGTCTACATATAAAGCTGATCCATATAACTGTGATCATCTTTTATTTGATTACAAGTAGCAGTTCATGATCGGCTTGGGTGTTACGTTCCTATATTTGTGATCCCTGAAAGCTTGATGATTTGCTTATAAAGCAAAAGAAGAATCACATATACAACGAGGGATTTCATCTGCTTATGTTTTCCCTTATTTTGATCTATAAATCAATTAACTGGTTCACAAGAGCTGGTTAATCCTTCGTTGTACCAATCCATCCACCTTGAAATATATAATTACTTAAACCTATGCTTTCTTTTGTTGAATTACTCGGTTTCTTGAGTTCACGATCTTTTTCATAACTTTTAGGCCGACCGACATGGCGCATCCAAACACATGCAGCTCTTCTCATCTTCGTCTTTGCTCCAGCCGATGGTTAGTGAAAGTGAAACTAGCAATCGAGGACAACAAAAATCTTTTTCCTTCAACGGTGAAGATGGGGAGGAGGACAACAGAGATTTTGGCATCAAATGGATGCCTTTGAAAATGAGGATCCTGCAGAAGATGAAGAACACAACATATGGCAACGGATCTACAGAAGATGAGAGTATGCAATTTGTGGACAAGTTTGCTAAGAACCATCATCAACAAGATCGTACTGAGATTAGGTTTCAAGCAACGACAACAATGCCACAAGAGTTTGTTCGGATTGCAACACAACTACAACCCCTCTTTGGAGGAGTGGTCCTCGAGGCCCCAAGGTTATTCTTTTTGCCCCCTTCACAGACCAATTTGGAATCACACGATTACATGTTTTGCGGCCAAATTTGTAAGCCAAACAAGTAGAGATTTGTCACATCCATGCTTGTTATGTTACTAAGTGTGGTTGGATTAAAGGCTTCACAGTAAAGTTTCATTTCTACAATACACGATCGAGTGAATGTCTACATATATACGGATCATTGTTCAAATCAAATTTCAGCTAGGTTGTTTAGTGTGCATGTAACTCCATTTAGTAGTCTTATATTTTGATAAATTATGGGAATTCTGGACTATGTTAATCACCCTGGCTAAGACATTGCTTACAAAAAACATGTTAGAAGTTGCCTCCTCGCTATTAATTTAACAATTTTTAATTGAAACTTATACAAGATACAAATATGCATTATACAGTGAGGATAGATAACTTCTTCATGTGATTACTTTTGTTTCTCATAGAAGAGAAGTCAATTTTTGATAATGTCTCGCTAGTGCAGTCTCTTTGCAATGCATGCGGGATTCGCCAGAGGAAGGCAAGAAGAGCCATGGCAGAAGCTGCTGCAGCAGCCGCTGCTGGAGGGGCAGCAGTTGCAACAACTGATCCAACCTCAATGCGGTTGAAAGGGCACAACAAGGAAAAGAAATCTCGCCCTAGTCATGCTGGACAAATATGCAAGAAACAAAGCAAGCAATTCACCAACCAAGCCGATTCTTCCTCTCACGGTGAAAAGAACCTCTTTTTCGGGGATTTCACCCTAGGGTTGAGCAAAAGTTCGGCATTTCTACGAGCATTTCCACAAGATGAAGCCGAAGCTGCAATACTACTGATGGAATTATCTTGTGGCTTTGTTCACGGTTAATTTCTGCATTTATTACTAGATTTGTCTTGTTTTTTGAGAATTTGTTTGGTTGTGCTATTGTTGTGTCTTTTATAGACATTGAGAGGGAGAGGGAAGAGAGAGATTCCCTGCATTGCAAGGCAGAAATAGTTTTGTCTATTTTGAGTTTACAAGATTGAAATAATGAATATGCACTTAAAATAAATGCAATTTCTATACTTGTTCGAGTTTATATTAAGAAATTGAGCGTCAATGCAAGTTTCTTTACACCTTTTTTAAAACTCTTTTTCCTTCTAATAGGAAGAAGCTGATTAAGCTCCTGTCAAGATGCGAGTAGAAGTCCTAATATTCGATCTTGCCATATGAATGTATTCTGCAGTACTTAAACTCTTTCTTCAAAACAATGTTTTAATTACTCGCAAGAGAGTTTGGCATTGTAAAATTATTATTCTCAATTTGACAAGTAATAAAATAGATGCAGGATCCGATGATTTTGAAGATTGTGGTTTGATATTGTTTCTTTATTTTGAAAATGTCCAGAACGTTAAATACTGTTTTGAATGTTAGGCATTATGATTCATTTTCTTAAGTAATAATCTGATTAGGTAAAAAGTTATGTCATTAGAATTTTTTGCTTTGTCTTTGCTCATTAGTTTTCTAGTTAGGCTCTAGGGTTTCACAAATAAGGAAGAACTTCTTGAGAATTGAGCTTCGTCTCTATTCTTGATTTTCATCCTCATGCAACATAAGCGAATTCTTCGTAAGATCTACGTCCATCTATCTTCGTTTTAACCAAAGTCAATCCGTATCAAAGTGAGTTTGCAGGTTGGAAGATCAAATCCGAGGCAACACATGTACGAAAGCTCAGACACAGCATGTGCAACAAGGTTTTTCTGAGAGATCGTGAGGCTTCACAAGTTTCCAAAGCCATACATCTGATCGTGACACTGAGTACCTCAGCCTGTTTCTGAAAGAATGACGACGGCGTTCTTTTGGGTCAACTCCGAATCATAGTTGCACAATACATCGACAACAGTCTGAGGACCTTTTAATCAAATCTTGGGGAATTCGATTCGAAGCATTCGTGGAGACAAGCCGAAGAAGTAGGACATTGCCGTGGTTCAGGCAATAATGTTCACGCATACTACTGCTGCTCATTCAGCAATAGAAAAATCACCTTTACCCTTCACTTCCTAAACATTTCTGTGTAAATGCATATTTACCCAGATGAGAAGTTGTTATATCTTGAAGGTCTGGACCCAACTCAAGAGTGTGTTTTTCCCCAAGTGGAGGTGTTTGATGCAGAGGTTATTGCTGATGACTTTTTGAAGAGATGCGAACGGGCAGAAATTAATAGGGCAAGCCGCGAACAAAAACTTGCGTGTTGTTAAGTCAATAAACCTTTTTTTTTTTTTTTTTTTTTCCATCAAGAGGAGTTATGAAACGAGAATTAATCCGAATCCCATTTGAAATTGTTTTCCCCCTCAAAATCCACCATTTCATGAGTAGTATTATTTTCTGATTATGGTCTATTTAGGATTTATTTAGTAACATTTTTGTCCCCGGAAATAATTTCTTTTCAAAAATAGTCCTTTTTTTTTTTAATTCCATGGAACTATTTCTAAGTAAAAGAACGCGTCTAGTAATTATACAAAATTTATATTCTCGGAATAGAAAAAGAATAGGAATATATTTGATATGACCCACAAAATTTTTTGTAAGGTAAAATTTTTTAAAAAATTTTAATATTTTTTTTAGATTTTTTTCCCTCTCTTCTTCTTCTTGCTTCTCCTCTAGTCGGCAGTGGTGGCGTTTGGTGGCCAGCAATTGGTGGCCGGTGACTGGCAACTGGCAACCGACGGCAACCGACAACCGGCGGCGGGAGATGGCGGATGGTGGGCAAAGAGAAAGAAGAAGGAAAGAAAGAAAATGACTTGTTTCTAGAATATAGTCTAGGAAGTAAGAAGTTATTTTTTTCTACTTCTTATTTCTATTCCAAATCTATTATCTTACTACTTTTTTTTTTCTGGGAATAGAAAAATTAGTTGACGTGACCAAACAAATTTCTATTCTTTTTTTATTTTGGGGAACAAAAGAACATAAATTGGGAAAAATAAGAGCGTTACCAAATGGACTCTTAATTAATTGTTTCTGGACCACTTGCTTTTACTTGTGAATTTTGGATTTTGTTATCAATTAGGGTTAATTACGAACTTTTTTTTAGGATTTTGTTTTGTGTAAATATGTACTTTCTTTGTTTTGAAGCAAGATAGCTTGAAATCATTATTATTCACAAAACAATGGAGAAATTTCTAAAGTTTGCATGTTTTACACCGTTTCCACTATAGAGAAAACACTCAGAGCTTTTGTTCCACTATGCTGGCTAGTTACTATGTTTCGATTAATTGAGAATATATATATTGTTGGTCCTACTCTATTCCTATTCTAAAGTTTACTCTAAGACTTTTGCCCTACCTCATTGCAGGGCGTGGAAGTCGAAACTCACTTCTGAAACTATAGCATCCCCACCCCAACCCCCCGAGAATATAATTCACAAGTTCCATGGTATGCATGATAAATAGAAGTAGAAATTTGTTTGGCATGAATTGGGATTCAAGAGACATTTTCTTCTATGAAGCGAATTTAAAAAATTTAAAAGAAAGTTTGGCTCGATAATTCCCTTCAAGAGATATTCTTCTCTGATATTTTCTTGCATTAGCAAATAGCAGAAAAACTATGGATTAAAAAAAAAAAAAAACAAAAAATGAGTAAAAGGGATTGCCCTTATTCAAATGAAGGGATCATTTTTTTTTGGGTCAAAAAAGGAAAAAAAAATGGAAAGGTAAGATTTATATTAATATTTATTCAACGTTAGAATGAAGAAGTAAAGATAATCAATTAAACTCACACAAGCTCGTTTAGTGTGATGGGGAGGAGGTGTAATAGAAATTCAATACCTACGGGAAACTATCGAGAGAGTTTAAGTCCAAATTCATCAACATATTTAGTCAAACATCTTCACTCAGCGGTTTAATTCAATGAATTATATATCAATTAAAATACATTAATTATTTTATCTCACATCACTCCCATGATATGGAACGTTTTTTGTGTAACACTCCCCCCTCGCATGTGAGTCTCCTGCATAAAGACTGCTTTCTCTTGATCCAGGCATTCTTTCTGCATAACAATATCACAACTTGAGTTTCCATCTTAGCCCAGCCAGCTTTTGACAAATGTTGTCGAATTTTGGTGTGGACAATATCAATCCTTTGAACTCCACCTCAATCACCTTAACACAACTAAGCTTCGTGGGAAGTTGGGGAACACCTCGCCCGCCTCAATTTGGAAGTCACACCCGAGATTCCTTCCTTGAAATATTCATCATACACCAAGGTACAAAAATTAGGCTGGGCCCACCTAAATCATCAGCTCTAATACTACTTGTTAGAGAGGTGCGGCAAAAGATACTTTCACTCTGGCAAATCAACAAAAGGAAGTTCAAAAATCTTGAGTTTGTCAAAATATACAGTTCAACCCACCCTTACTCAAAAGGTTAAACTAATGAGTTATATATCAATTATGACATATTAACTACTCAACCTTACACCACAATCTTAATGCAGATTTTCTTCGCTTACATCCTTGCAAGTACACCTCAATATGGAGCACATCATATATCATTTAACGAAGGACTTGAATGTCCGAAAGATATTCCTTTTCCAAATAACAAAAAACAGATCTCGGAAATAATTAACGCTCCGGTATCGACCTCCTTAACAGCAGTCTTGAACGAAATTCATTCCGCAATGAATCAAAACCGAACATAATGCTCATTACCCACCCTTTTTTGCGTTTGGTGAGATGTGATTTTATGCTCCCCAATGGCTCTTTTTAATTGGTTCATCCTAAATGTTGTTCCTTTTGCGTTAGGTATCTGGCGACAATCTTTGGATTTTGGTGGTGGAAGCACCGGCTGCTCACAGTGTCACTCAGAAACTCCTTTCTGAAAAGTCAGCTAGAAGTTTGATATATACCAACTCACGAGGAAAATAGCACATCTTGAGGAGTCCTTTAACTCTCATGATATCATTTTTCTCGTTCTTTTGGCTAAACGGTCGATGCTGAAATTAGCAAAAGTTTGACCTTATTTGGCTTCCTCATTCTGCCCAATTAAACCAGGCCTTTGCTAGTATCCAGTTGCACCTATATCCTCCTCTAGTTGTTTTAGTACTTATAGCAAATAAGCACATGCATTGCGTATGCGTACAAAATTTTATTTGCAAGATTTAGTAAAATCATTTTATTGCTATATATTTGAATTATTATTTAACGGAAAGTAAGTATTGATAAGAGAACACAACATACAAAAGGAAATGTATAATAATATGCGGACAAATATTGATATGTGAAGACTTGAAATCCCATTAGGAAGGTTGTTTTTGGATAAAATAGATTGACAGTGAGACGTGTGAGATATTAAATAAATTCATTAGCTTACTCATTTGTCAAAGGGTGCAATGTTTGTGAAATTAGTAATTATGGACAGCCTGGAAAGAAAATAAAAATCGAGATCTCCTGAAAGTAAAAAGTCTTCTTTACTTTATACAATAGTATACATAGGAAAAAAGAACATGGAGATTTTAAGACCAGTTTAAAAAGTTAGTGTAGAGAGTAATTTGCCAAGCTCCTCTTAGTGCGTCCACCCCACTTTCAATACTCAATTATAATTTGTTGCATCACTTATTAAATCAAATTTACGTAAATGTTTTTAGCTATTCTTGGTATTTCTACTACAAATGAAACCAAGTTAGAGGAAGATATCGACATCAAGCTTTTGTACAAAAGTTGTAAATGAAAGGGCAGCTTATTAATTTTTATATGATGGAATTATTATACTTGGTCGGGATTATTATGAAGATTCACCTCCTCTCTTCTATAATTAATTCTAGATGTTTTTAGTGGGAATGAACCACTAATCTTTAGAATAATGTTAGGGTGGTGAGCCACCTATGAACTAAGGGTAGTGAACTACCCTCTTGTGAAGGCCAAAATACCTGTTCTCATTTATGTTCTTGTGCTTGGCACCCATTTTAATGTTGTAACTTCTCCAACCAATTTCATAGAGAGTGCTTCTAATTAAAGATTGTGTTTCTTTTGGTTGTGTTCGTGATCTTTCTCAACAATCAATATCGTAATTTTGCTGTGCACACCCAGCAAGTTAAATTATTTATTTATCATATCTAAATTTGGGTTTAAATATTCTGCATTCCATAACTATACAAATCCATTATCTCAAATAATAAAATCTAAAATTTTTTCTCTTGCTTTATACATTTAAAACATCGTTTCACATTTTCTGTGCGTGCTTGTTTGTGTGTTTCTATTTTTTTTTTGGTCTAGCTAGTTCCTAGAAATGCCTAATAAAAATACTAAAAGTCCTCATTTCTGACTCAAAAATCACTTTCAATCTCCTATTTTAAAATTTCCTAATTTGCATCATAAAGCTACGAGATGAAATGACTAAATTACCCTTAAACCACCCTCCTCCCAAGTGCCTAAGTGCCTAACCTCAATCCATCGCCATATGCAGCTGGTGGCCACTACCCCCTCCACCTCCAACCGCTAGGGATGTGCAACTAGATCGGATCTACTCGAAAACTGGACTGATCCATTCAAAAAAGAGGGCCGAGAACTAGTTCCCAAAATTTAGGACCGATTTGAACCGGTCCGGTTCTCGGTTTTGAGTGAATACCCACTTGAGAACCGAATTAACTGGACTGTTTGGGAACTGGTTTTGTAAGCGATTTCTAATCTTACTCGGACAGCATTTTTCCTCTCACAAGTGCGCACGGCGCTCCTCCTTCGTTGTTCCTCTTCTGCAATCGGGCAATCCTCTAGATGTCATCCATGGATCTTGGATCTTTTCCTTCTTCCTCCTCCTCTGCGCTCCCCAACATCGCGATGTGCCCCTCAAGTTCGTTGATTCTGGCTCTCGTTTCATGTTACAATCGGTGAAGTGGAAAAGCAGGAACCTGGGTCTGGATGTTGGTTTCTCGTTTTGGAAGTGTCGTTTGTGTTGAGGAGTGAGCTTTAAAACGCGGAAATTGGAAATGGGATGAGTGGCTTGGCTTCATGTCGCTGCATTGATTTGCTAAGCAAATTGGTGGTTTGTTAGAATCTTCGTTTTCGAATTTGGAATTGGATGCGGGCACGGTTTCTCTGTTCTTGTTGTCAGAGTTTCACTCCAGCACCATATTTATACTAAAGAAGGTGAATTTATTCTTTTGCGGGGAAATAGGCCTTGCGTGTGTGCAAGATTAGGAGGGAAGTATATTGTGCACAAAAGGGGAGCCAGTCTAGTGAAAATAGGGTTAATCCCCCTGAATCGGACCGAAAAAATAGGATGATTCCAAAACAGGATGCAGTACAAATAGAGTCAAGTATTAGATCTAAAAAAGGAGAATCAATTATAATAATATTTGGTTGGGTACATGATTCAGATTTAGAATCTACCCATCCTGAACTCACCATCCTAAACTCGATCATCTCTACTAACCACCATCGTCCGCCGCATTGCTACGTCCCTCTGTCCCCTCTCTAGAGAGAGCTTGGATTATTGCCAAGGGGTGGAATGGAGGAGGTAGGTAACCCAAAGGCCGTGACGGTGGTGGCCGTCGACACGAAGGAACTAGCTGTGGTCAAGCTAAGGTTAGATGTTAGGATCTAGACTTTGTGAATGAGGGTTTCTTGGTAGATGGAGTTAAAGAGCGGTAAGGGTACGTTGGAAAAGTAAATGGTAATTTTTACTTACAAAGCCATAATGGTTAGTGTGAAAAAATGAATTGCACGTTCCAAATTGAAGGTTTGGCGTGAGGCGAAGATTTTTGTGGTTATTTGCAAGGTCCTAACTTTCATAGATGGATCTATAATAGTTCGGTTAATCTAGGATGACACTATTTTCACTCTTTATATGACTAAATTCACTTCATCTACACTAAAAAAACAAAACTGTTCTCGATCATTTATTTGTAATTTAAAGTGATGACTACATTCCTTCTTCATTATATATATATTGTTTCTGTTTAAGATTTAGTTGTCATAATTAAGCATTTTCACATTTTTTTTTGTGTATTGAGGAATTTTTTTTTAACGTTCCATATTAGATTTTATCTAAATTATAGTAACTAAAATCCTGCATATTAACAAAACAAAGAGAGAGAGAGAGAGAGAGAGAGAGAGAAATTAATAAATATGGGGTTGCCACATTATATTGCAATTTAATGATTGAGGGAAATTTTTTCTTTTTATCGCCACAGATGATCTGATCAGTTGGATCACACAAGACACTTGCGTAATTCAACGGTTGATGATATGGGTTACGGTACGCTGGAAGCACACGAGTACTGCTCTCCAGAGCGAGGACAGGAAGTCCGAGTCAGCAGCAAGCTCCATGTAGGTACATGCCACAATGTCGGCCACAGACATTTACACAGGATAAGCTTTTTAGGGCCTTGAATATCCCGCATTTTATTACCATTCAACGAATAAATAAAATAAATTCGATATCTTTCTTAGTAAAAAGTCAATATTATAATTGAAAAAACAAGAAAATCTGGGGGCAAAAACCCAGCAAAGGAAGGAAAATCAGGGGAAGGAAAAGATCAATGCATGTCCGCCGTTTTCACAATCCTTCCTGAAGGCTAATACGTGTGAGGCGAGGCTGGGGATAAGCTGAATGTGTAAGAGAAGCTGCCACCGAAGGTCTTCTGAGATTTTCCCAGGAAAAAAGCTGAGGCATTTTCCGGGCCAGAAAAAAAAAAAAGGGAAAGGAGGGATTTTCCTGGCAGCCCACCTTCTTGAAATGGCTAGGGAAGCGTTTTGATCCACTGAAACTCAATCCGCTCTCGCTTCATCGCCTTCCATTCGTTTTATTTATCTCGTAGCATGCAAAGGTTATCGTTAAAAACTGTCCTTTTCATCTCAATGGGTGTGCCCAGTCACCCACCCACCTTCTCATTGCCACCACCGGATCTTGGAAATCTGAATTCTTGAATATTTTGTTTTTTGTCGTTCTTATTTATACTACATTGATTACATGGTATTCCCACATATTTTCTTCAAAAACCAGCACACACCAACCAGCTGAACGTAAGCCCGGTTGCTTCGTCCTCGTTCCTGTTTCGAATTCGCGAAGAACATGGAACGTGCGAGGCGGTTGGCGAACCGGGCGATCCTCAAACGCCTGGTTTCCGAGTCGAAGCAATACCGGCAGGACGAATCTTTGTTGAGCTCTTCGTCACCTGTGATATTCACGCCTTCGAGGTATGTCTCGTCGTTGGTTCCTCACGGCTCGATGTCCAGGAGTTCTAGATCAGATATGTCGGTGGGTAGGCACGTCTCATCCAGTAGTACTAGTTATGGTGTCGGGTCTCAAGCTAGATCAATTTCCGTTGAGGCACTGAAACCAAATGACACCTTCCCTCGCCGCCACAATTCGGCAACACCCGAGGAGCAAACGAAAATGGCGGAGTACTGTGGGTTTAATAATCTTGATTCTCTCATCGATGCGACTGTGCCGAAATCGATCCGTTTGGATTCGATGAAGTTTTCTAAGTTCGATGAAGGGCTGACCGAGAGTCAGATGATTGCGCACATGAAGAATTTGGAGTCGAAAAATAAAGTTTTTAAGTCTTATATTGGGATGGGGTACTATAACACTTCTGTTCCTCCTGTTATATTGAGGAACATTATGGAGAATCCAGCTTGGTACACGCAGTACACGCCTTACCAAGCTGAGATATCTCAAGGGCGTCTAGAGTCCTTGCTCAACTTTCAGACAATGATCACAGACCTCACTGGATTACCAATGTCAAATGCTTCATTGCTCGATGAGGGGACTGCTGCTGCAGAGGCAATGGCTATGTGTAACAATATTCAAAAGGGAAAGAAAAAAACTTTTATCATTGCCAGCAACTGTCACCCCCAAACATTTGATATTTGTAAGACAAGGGCTGACGGGTTTGACCTCAAAGTAGTTTCTGCCGATCTGAAGGACATCGACTACAAGTCAGGAGATGTTTGTGGCGTTCTGGTTCAGTACCCTGGTACTGAAGGAGAAGTGTTGGATTATGCAGAGTTTGTGAAGAATGCGCACGCTCATGGGGTTAAAGTGGTTATGGCGAGTGACCTGCTGGCTCTGACCATGTTAAAGCCTCCTGGTGAATTTGGGGCTGATATTGTTGTGGGTTCAGCCCAAAGATTTGGTGTACCGATGGGATATGGAGGTCCTCATGCTGCATTTTTGGCCACTTCTCAAGAGTACAAGAGAATGATGCCAGGAAGGATTATTGGTGTTAGTGTTGATTCTTCTGGAAAACCTGCTCTGCGTATGGCAATGCAAACTAGAGAGCAACATATCCGCAGAGACAAGGCTACTAGCAACATCTGTACTGCTCAGGTATGGTATCTTTGACACCTTAGAATGTCTGTGCTCTCTCTCTCTCTCTCGATTCTTGCAGTAGAGCTTTTGAGTTTGAGGAAATAATCTAAAGTTTGTTTGCCTAATATTTATGGCAAGGCTTACTGGGTAGCTTGCAATTTTGCTTTCAGATGCCCAGCTTTTAAAAGTGGCTCTTTTTTTATGAAGTAATTTCGACTTCTCTGATTAATTCTCATCCTGTCTAGGCATTGCTTGCAAACATGGCTGCTATGTATGCTGTTTATCATGGTCCTGAAGGCCTCAAGACCATTGCTCAGCGAGTCCATGGTTTAGCCGGAGCATTCGCTCTAGGTCTAAAGAAACTTGGGATGGAAGTTCAGGAGCTTCCTTTCTTCGACACAGTGAAGGTTAAGTGTGCTGATGCCAATGCAACTGCTGATGCTGCTTACAAGAATGAGATCAATTTGAGGATTGTAGATAAGCACACTGTGAGTATCTTTCCTTTGCTGCAACCCTCCAGAGAAACATATTGTACTTCCCTGTGAAGTTTATTGGAGTTCTGTTGTATTTCAGATCACTGTTGCATTTGATGAGACCACCACCTTGGATGATGTTGATAAGCTTTTCAAAGTTTTCGCCTTGTGGCAAGCCTGTGAGTAATTTATCAAACTTCTATTCTGACATCTGAGTAGCTCAAGCTATTTTTTATTCTTTTCATCTTGTTTAATCATTGTTTCCTTATCCACATTTTCTCACAGGTCCCATTTAGTGCTGCATCTCTTGCACCAGAGGTTCAGACTGCAGTCCCATCCGGGCTGATCCGAGAGAGTCCTATCCTGTCCCATCCGATTTTTAACACGTATAAACATTTTCATGTAGTATGCACTACTTGTGGCTAATAACTTTAAGCCATTCTGACTATTATATCTTCTCTACATTAGGTACCACACAGAGCATGAGTTGCTTAGATATATGCACAGATTACAATCAAAGGATCTCTCCCTGTGTCACAGTATGATTCCATTGGGATCTTGTACAATGAAATTGAATGCTACCACTGAGATGATGCCGGTGACTTGGCCTGGTTTCACTGACATTCACCCTTTTGTCCCGATTGAGCAAGCTCAAGGTTATCAGGTACATATTAAGTAAATAAATTTGTCAAGCAGAAGTTCACAGCTTTCTCAAAATGTATTGATTCTCTTTCCAAAAATTTATGGCAATTTATTTTTTTGGTTTCTTAAGGAAATGTTCACAGATTTAGGTGACCTGCTTTGTGCCCTCACTGGGTTTGATTCTTTCTCCTTGCAACCAAATGCTGGTGCTGCTGGAGAGTATGCAGGACTCATGGTCATCCGTGCATATCACATGGTACTGTCTCATCTATCACTGTGCTGGATTCCTCTTAAATGTCAAGCAGACTGCAGATGCTAGCGTTGAAATGGCTAATTATTGACTGGGAGAATGATTTTTAAATAAGGCAAAACTTCTTCTATTGCCCCCTTTGAACTCTCTTTACCAATATTAGTGTCATTTGCTTGTTCTATCTCGGACATGCTTTGACCTGGAGCTTAAGCCTCAAAGTTATTAACATGCATTGTTGGCCAGTGATTGATAATACAAATTTAAGTTTAGGGGACTCTCTTTTCTTTACTCTAGTCAAGGACAGAGAATCAGTATGGTTTCTGGGAAAAAAATGCTCGTTTTTTAATATGGCAAAAACTTTATTGAAGGAATTTGGCTAACCTTTTGGAAATATCATTTTCCTTAGACTCAATTTTTAGCCTATGTGATTCTGCATACTGTTCTACTTCTTTTGAAGGTCATCAGCTTTTGGAGTAGAGGACATACTTTGTTGCTACATATGGTACAGGGCAACGTGAGGCTATAAAATTACTCTTTAAAAGTGCCTGAAGGATTTTTTTAATCTCAGCTTATGCATATTCTTCCAACTTTCATCTGTGCCCCCTCGAATTATTGTTCTTGCATACAATAAGGCTTATGCATATGTAGATCAGGCTTAAATCAATGCACCGAATGGATGTTGCAGGCAAGAGGCGACCATCACCGTAATGTGTGTATCATACCTGTCTCAGCTCATGGGACAAATCCAGCAAGTGCTGCGATGTGTGGCATGAAAATAGTTGCTGTAGGAACCGATGCCAAGGGCAATATCAACATTGAAGAGTTGAAGAAGGCTGCTGAAGTAAATAGGGATAACTTGTCAGCCCTTATGGTCAGGATTTTCATGCAAAATGAAACTTCTTTTCTTTTTGTTCTTTTCTGTAATCATCATATGGTTCATGTGTTGACCCAATTTTTAATGCGAGTTGCATGATCAAAATTCAGGTTACTTATCCTTCCACTCATGGTGTGTATGAGGAAGGCATTGATGAGATATGTAAAATTATTCATGACAATGGAGGTCAAGTGTACATGGATGGGGCTAACATGAACGCACAGGTGCATTCTCTTCTTTTTGAACCTAACCTAAAATTTTCGCACTCAACAATTTACTATCCTTTTAAGCGTTTATCAGCTCCTGATATTTTCCAGGCTTGGGATTGGAAGCCGGGGATGGAATCTTCTCTCTTTATGCATATGATTTTTTTCCCTTCTGGCTATTTGCATCAGTCATAATGCTCCCTCTCAAATTCTAGACAAATGCTTGCAGGTGGGTTTGACAAGCCCCGGGTTTATTGGAGCTGATGTTTGCCATCTCAACCTCCACAAGACATTCTGTATTCCTCATGGAGGTGGTGGTCCTGGGATGGGCCCCATTGGCGTAAAGAAACACCTGGCACCATTTTTGCCTTCACATCCTGTTGTAGGTTTCTGTTTGGATACTCAATTTCAGTATCCTCCTCAAGTGTGTGATAAGGGCTAAGTCTACCTTTTCATATTGTAGGTCCAAACAGGTGGTATACCCGCCCCAGACCAGACCAACCCGCTTGGAACAATTTCTGCTGCACCATGGGGCTCTGCATTAATCTTACCAATCTCCTACACTTACATTGCCATGATGGGCTCTAAGGGTCTTACTGACGCATCAAAGATTGCTATTTTAAATGCAAACTATATGGCAAAGCGCTTGGAGGTTCCTTATCCTCCCTTAATTATTTTAATTGACTTCCATTTCATTCCATCCTAGGGAAGAAGGTGGAAAACAGTATCTGTCCATATTCATTATTGTTGATTACCAATTTGATATTCAGTTATGATTTTGTCATTCAGAACTACTTCCCAGTATTGTTCCGTGGAGTCAATGGAACAGTTGCTCATGAGTTCATTGTTGACCTAAGAGGCTTTAAGGTAGTCCTCTGCCCTATGGTTGTTACTGTCAATCACCTGTTTGATTTGTTTTTCTGCATACGACTATCTTTTTTCTTTTTTCTTTTTTTTCATTTTTCAGAATACTGCTGGAATTGAGCCTGAAGATGTCGCCAAACGTCTTATGGACTATGGATTCCATGCGCCAACCATGTCATGGCCCGTACCTGGCACGCTCATGATTGAACCCACTGAAAGTGAAAGCAAGGTATTAGCAGTGTATGTGTTTTTATCCTCTTTGTAAAAGGCTCAGTTAGTGCATAACGCAGATGAATCTTCTCCATTCTTCAGGCTGAGATGGACAGATTTTGTGATGCTATGATCTCGATTAGGGAAGAAATTGCCGAGATCGAAAAGGGCAAAGCTGATATCCACAATAATGTCTTGAAGGTGAGATTCTTTATCTTTACATTAATCTAGGCATATATAACGTATGTGGTATAAAACCGGACCTATCTAACAAATTACACTAAGAATAATACTGTAGAATGTTTTTTTTTTTTTCGGTAAAGAATAATACTGTAGAAGTTCATAGAGCTGAAAAATGAAAAATGCAGGGAGCTCCTCATCCACCATCATTGCTCATGGGAGATGCATGGACCAAACCATATTCTCGGGACTATGCAGCTTTCCCTGCTTCGTGGCTCCGTACTTCCAAGTTCTGGCCAAGTACAGGTATATTTGGGAATAAAACATTCGTATTAATTGATTATATTTGACATGGTTAAGTAAGTCAGCATAGTCCGCATGAGCCATTCTTCTGTGGCATGCATCAACTTGCTCACTAGGCAGAATTAATTTTTTTATAAGTTCAACAGTGATGACTAAGCAGCAAGAAATGCTGAAGTTAGCAACTTTTCCTATTTTGGGTCTCTAAAATGAACGCACAATAGATAGTCGATGTTGCCAGAGATACTAACCATTATAGGGTGCTTTGATGCCATAATCTCTTGCTCATGGACTGTTTGATCCTGTGATAACCCAAAAGTTTCTTTAGATTGAACTTCACCTGTTTATATTTCCTGCCTGGCAGTTTAAACTTAAATACTAAGAAATTTCTCAATCCCCAGGCTAAACTATAGACCTTAATTCAGTTTTTCTTATCTTCCTATGCTCACCTTAGCTCCGTCGTTGACACTCCCTGTAGATCTTGTGATTAGGACTTGGGACAAGATCGGTTTCCAAGTGTTGACTCATTCTTATAATCAGCATTTTCCCTGCATCTTGTTGTAAGAGATTTTGTTATTTATACTGCAGGACGTGTTGACAATGTCTATGGAGACCGCAACCTTACCTGCACCCTCCTCCCAGCATCACAATACACCGAAGAGCCGGCTGCAGCTACCGCCTAGAAACTCGGCCCTCCTGTGCTGTCAGCAGAATTTCTTTGAAACCCACGAAAGATGGGTTGAAAAGGCTGAAAAGCCAAACAAAAAAGGGAAAAAAAAAAAAAACTCTATGTATATAAACTTCTCATGCCCTCATCTGCTTCTACTTCTATCTAGTTGTCATTGATGGTGATGATGATGATGATGATGATAATTCGATACATTCTCAATAACAGTTGTTGCAACTAGTAAGTTAAGCATTGTGCTGTACATGCTCTTCCTCTCTCTAACCCCTATTCCGCATTTGGCTGTGCCGATGACCTAAATGTCCATATAAGCAGATGCATGCAAAGCAAAGCAGTAGAATCTCCTCTGCAGGATCTCGTAGCAATATGATTGACTTTCCGAGGGCACTAATGTTATGTTTACTTAGATTTCCTTCTTTATCAATTTCATATATTTCATGTCATCCATTATCTGAGCTTGAGTTCTGTGGAAGCATCATGTTCTGTTGCCTTTCTTTTATGGCCTAGAATAAATCTCTTCTATCTGGCTTAAAACCTTTGAATGCATCTATGGCCGACTCTCTAGAATGAAATGCATGAAGGACGCGGGTAGCTAGTATTGCACTTGAGCTGAAAGTCAAGTGAATGGCTCTGGCTGCTTAAGGAAGTTCACTGTCACGGCAATCACAACGAGAAGTAGCACTCCATGAAACAATGATCTGATCCTTCTGCATCAGTGTTCTTAAATACTGATGAAGATGTATAAAAACAAAACAAATTAGAGTTTAAAAGGTTCGATGCATGATAGGACCAGTTCCGGGAAAAGCCACATAAACTCTATCTCTCGAACAATGCCAGGTGTATTACTACTGATTTACAAATTCAACATATCATTTGATGCGGTAGACTCTTAATGAAGTTTTATATAACTCATTTTATAGTTTGCTATGCAAATTGTGTCCGAAAGTCTTAAAATACCCAACATCACTCGGCACTCTAATAAATATTCCGATCTATCTCAGTATATTTGGATTCGATCCGTGTTTAAATAGTCCTTATTTGCATATTCAATCATTTTAATACTAGTTCAACATTCAAGCTCAGTTAAGAAAAAGAAAATTGAAATTCAGACAACATAAGAGTTGGGTGACTTTCAATGGCAACAGATTCACCAATGAATTTTCTTACCAACAAATAAATTGACAATCCACTAAAATGGCTCAACTATTTTTCTCCTTGGCTCTTTGTAGAGATTAGAAAGAGGATTTTCTCCATTATCTATGTGTTCTAGTGAGGGTGATGGTCATAGAAAGAGGCCATAACATGAGCGTTCTTCTTAGCAAGAATTATTGTAGTCGGATAATGACTAGGAGGATTTAAAAGGCATTATGACATTAAGATTTCTAAGGTTTAAGGCTTAACTCAAAACACTATTACCCATCGTATTTGGTTTGATATTGTGACTATACATGACTTTGATAATTATGGTGATATTACTTAGGAACGTCTTTGTTATGGTATTTTTGTCTCATTTCGGATAATTAGTAATAATTTTTTTATGAACTTGACTGCCTCAGTTATTATGAACACTTCAATCAATATGATGGGACGTGTTTATTTATCTATTCTAATGAATCTCAAATCTATCAAATCCTCAATTTCAAGGAGAGTACTCAAGACGCACGACACACTAAAAATATCTGCACGGAGGAGCTTATCCAAACCTCTGACTCTGAGCAAAACAGACACACTGACACAAATCTGACAGAGTCACAGACCCATGGCCATCACCCTTCACCTCTCGTCAAACCAACCTCCACGCCAACCAACCCTCTTCTTTCCCTCCACAAACACCCCCACCACCCTTATCTCCTTCATCAGAACCTCCAAGCCCTATCACAGACTCCACCGAAATCAAACTTTCCTCCCACGAATACCCTCCTCCTTCAGAAATGGCAGAAACACCCCTTCAGAAACAGAGTGCCCTGTTCCACTGGAGCAACAGCCCATCAATGAATACCAAAACCTCGCAACTTCCTTCCCTTTTTCCTGGGCTGCTGGTTATTTTGTTGAGTATTGTTCGAGATTGTTCGTGACAGGTGCTTCTTTCGCACTCTTGGTGGGATTGCCGGTCGCGTGGCTAGGGGCTCCATCACCCGAATCTGAGGCGGTGAAGCGGATTCTGGGTGCGGTTTCAAGTGGGTTTGTGGTGGTCACTTTGGCTGTTGTGAGGATGTATCTGGGTTGGGCTTATGTTGGGAATCGCTTGCTCAGTGCCACCGTTGAATGTAATAGTTGCTCTGTTCTCTCTCCTTTATAGTCTCTGTCACGTGGGTAGATTAATCGCAGGAAAGTTAGGACGAAATCAGGAGAATTATCAATCGGCGGAGAAAATCTACTAGCATGGAAGGTGGTATTCACATAACGATGAAAAAGCCGGTATCATTACTTGAAAGAAGTAGAATCTTTTTATAATGAATTGGGGTTGTCTGGTTTCTTGGAAATTTGCTGCAACGAACTCCTGCGCCTTCCAGCAAGGACAGTTAAATTCCATTGGGTGCTTGTTGGTCGTGCTGAGGAAAGTCTATAGGATGTGCTTGTTTCCATTTCTTCTTGTGAATCCGCCTTCTTGGAAATTTGCTGCAACGAACTCCTGTGCCTTCCAGCAAGGACAGTTAAATTCCATTGGGTGCTTGTTGGTCGTGCTGAGGAAAGTCTATAGGATGTGCTTGTTTCCATTTCTTCTTGTGAATCCGCCTTCTTGGAAATCTTGTGCAGGCATAGTTAGTCTTGTAATTTGGTTTCCAATGACGTATTAAATTGGTAACTAATGGTCTATTTGCCTATTTACACTTTCAGATGAGGAGACTGGGTGGTACGACGGCCAGGTAAATGCCCTTTTCTGTGGCAATGTCGATGGGAATCATTATACGTAATTGCATCGCCAGCATGAAATTTTGTTCTTTTTATCCCCTTTTTCTAAGAACTATGCAGTTTCTTGTGGTAGAGTCTGTCACATTTTGAAGCGGCGTTGTACATAAACATATTTTAGCATCCTAGACTATTTTTCCGATCTTATGAAGCTGAAGGTGTGGATCAGATGTTCATTCGGGAGAAGAAACCCGCTTTAAAATTTTTCTAGAGCAACTATGATAAAGTAGTGAGGGATACATTTGTATATGATCTTGGATAATAGTAGGCCATAGTTGACATGGAGCAGAATTCTTTGCTGACCAAAGAGCTTCTGTTTGAAGAGCTTTCTAGCTTAGCTGAGATATAGCATAATGGGCAATATTTACATGGCGGTTATGAGTGGTTGATTCTCATGACTTTTCTTGTTAGTATTAATGCAAAACTCGAGTGAGAAGTGCATTAAGCGATAGTGGTTATCTGCTAATTTGAGAAAGAATGCAGAATGGGATAAGAGTTCTTTAGTAAATAGCAAAACAAGTCAAATTAGCTTGTTGTGAGAGATCATTGTGTTTTGGTCCTTTCAGGCGAGAGTGCGGTCACCGTGGAGTTGAATTGCAGGTCTAGTTGAAGTCCTGACTTCTCAATAGTACATCAGCATCAAGTGAAGCTGTTTCTCCATCACTAACTTTCATATACGAATAGGATTGAGTTGATCAAATTTCTGTTTTTCTGAACAGGTATGGGTGAAAACAGCAGAAGTCTTGGCTCGTGACAGGCTTCTCGGTTCATTTTCGGTGAGTATGTATACTGACATCGCGCAACTCACTGGTCTTTCTCATGAATTTTTGAATGTCTGATCGACAAAAAATAAGCAGTCCATGCAGTCACACACATGCCTGCTCAGTGGTTCAGATTATTCTCATCTAGTTTGTTGGGGTCGGGCAAATTTTGTGCTTTTATATTTTGAATTATCAAATATGTTTATGTTCTCTTTTCTGTGTGTCCAAAGATGCATTTGATCAACTGCTGCCTTATTGAAGAATAGCAATAAGTGAATCTTATAATCCGTCACTTAGAATGCATCGTGATGTTTGATCGTGCAGGTGAAGCCCGTGCTCAGTAAATTGAAGTACACTCTCGTGACACTCGCGGTGAGTTTATTCGCATGCGTCTTCCTCCTCATCAACATTGACGAGAGCCAAAAGGCTTACAACAGGAGCCTCGAGGAGAGCAGAGAAAGAGCCATACCGGGAGTTTACAGGGATGAGTCAGCCCGGTCCTTTGAACCAGACGCGTTCTGCGGTGAACCCGGTGTTCCATCAAGTGTTGTTGATTGATAAGTATCATCATCCCTAGTAGCATAGAAAATGTACATTGTAGACACTTCTCTGCTGGAATTTATACATGGTATATACAGTTGCCTCCATGTAGTATCCCTACATGAAGGGAGATGATGGGGCCAAAGAGAACAGAAGATGCACATCTCCAAGAGCAAATGCAGCTGATGCATGAAAATTATTCACAGAAGTGAACGTGCTTCTTCTTCACTGATGTTTCCATCAGGAATTCAAGGTTTTCCGGCGAGCAATTTTTAACCGAACGAGGGTCCATGATTTACCAACAAGTTTAGGGCGTCGCTAATTAAAAAAAAATGAAAGCAATCAACGTGAAGTTGGTAACCCGTTTAAGAAATCATCGTCAGTTATAGCCCTACGGGAAATGATCGATCGTGAAATAAAATTTCGTGGTTGTTCGTCGGATTTGAAGGACTTTGCAGTTCTGACTTAACATGCCGCCTTCCATCCAATTAACGTTAAAGTATCAAGAGTTGTCAAATTGGTCTTCGAACAAAAAAGTTAAGATCGTATAATCAAATGCTGAGATGAGCTTAACGATGGTCAAATAACCATTGAAAACACATGTTAATTACTCTAGTCGGTGAGGATACCACTCATGCTAGGTCTAAATTCAATGCTAATGTCACAAAAGAAAAAAAGCCTCCAAACTGATATATTTGTGACAAATTTACTCTAAATTAATTTTTTGATCAATAAAAATATTAAATCAGTGCATTTATAACAAGTTTATCCTTCGTTAGTTTTCTATATGATGTGATAGTGAACAGTGTATCAATCATAATTGTACATGTTCATGGTCTTTCGTGTTATTAATCTAATTTGATGGAAATTAATGAGGGTAAATTTGTTATATATATTAATTTTAACTTTTTGATACCCAACATGCTGCCTTCCATCCAATTAACAACAAAGTATCAAGTTGTCAAATTGGTCTTCCAACGAAAAAAGTTATGATCGTATAATCAAATGCTGAGATGAGCTTAATGATGGTCAAATAACCATCTAATTACTCTAGTCAGTGAGGATACCACTCAAATTCAATGCTAATGTCACAAAAGGAAAAAAAAAAAAAAAACTCCAAACTGATATATTTGTGATAAATTTACTTTAAATTAATTTTTTGACCAATAAAAATCTTAAATCAGTACATTTGTAATAAGTTTATCCTCCGTTAATTTCCGTCAGATGTGGCAGTTAATGGTGTACCAATCACAATTATACATGTTCATGGTCTTTCGTGTTATTAATCCAATTTGATGGAAATTAATGGAAGTAAATTTATCATATATATCAATTTTAACTTTTTGATAGTCTTTTCTTTTTCTTTTTTTGTCGGTTAGCTTTTTGATAGTCAAAAAGTTCGATCTAACATAAATTTGTCCCAATCTTAACAATTTAGGATTTTTCATATTGTTAAGACCTAGATTCAATCCACCTAGTCATTGGATGACTATATGCAGTCGTGCACGACATGACTTGAAATCGCTGCAAAGCAGCATCGACCGGAGAGAAACGTGATTCACCTGACATCAGCGGTGCTCATCCATGGGAAACGCCGAAGCTTCTCCGGGCGGCGGCGAAATGACCGTTCCGCCCACCGCCTCCTCGCCCGCTGCTTTTCCTCCGTCCCGACCACGAATTCCTCGTCCCCTGTCCTTCTCCCCCCGCTCCTGCACGCACGACCGATGACGCTAATCAATCCGAAAAGCCGCTGATTTGCAGGCGCCGGAGAGCCTGTAAAAGTGTGCCCGGGCGGGGCCCGCCTCGGGGAGGTGGAAATTACCGAAATGGGCCCCGGTTCATGCACCTTCCCCCACTCCTCTCCGTCCGTCCTATTTCGAGAATTGAATACGGGGGCGACCACCTCCCATGATTTAAAGCGCAGCCGATTCTGGATTTTTTCATCGGGAATTTGGCAAGTTCGGGAATTAAGTTTCTTTCGTGGGTTCTTGTTCGTTCTCGCTGAAATCCCAAGGCGAGGGGGCTTGTCCTTTTCTATCTCGTTCTTGGCGGGATCTTCGTCGCCATTGACGGCGGGAAGAGTAGCTTGCAGCTGCGGAGAGAAGGAGTTCGTCGTCGGCTTTTTTTGCGTCGCGGGCAGCGTGGGTTCTCGTCATTGTCGGCTCTGATCGGATCGTTGTCCCGGGTAGGCGAGGAGCGCGCCGCCGTTTCTTGTGAGCAGTTCTTTTTCAAGATTCTTGATTTGATTGCATTCCGTGAGGAGTTGTCCTGATTTTGTGTGTGTGTGTGTGTGTGTTATGAAATGCGTGTTGCCTTTCTGGGTTTTGATCTGATTGCCGTGAAATGAGACGAGTGATGCTAAAGTTTGATTCTTGAACACTCTTTCCTTTGCGCGATCGATGACTCTAGAGAGAACAAGAAGTGAGGAGAACATGGTGACATAACAGAAGACCAGGGGTCGTGTTTGTAATTATTCAGCTAGAAAACTAGAGCCATTTTTTGTGGTCTCGCATTCTTAGTCAAAGAGAGTCCTGTTTTGTGGGCCTAGGCTTGTCAGTCGCTGGATAAAAATTGTCAAGGGCTGCACTGCAAAAGAAAAAGGCGTCTGTTCCTGGTCACATTTTGGAATTTCTCAAGCTACGCGGAGTCTTTGCACAGAATTGTAAGTTGCAGTTTCCTTTTAGATAGCTGAGTATATTTCCCGTAGTTAGCGTCGGAATTACCAATTAGAGCCGGTTGATTGCTATTTCCATTAATGAGAACTTGTGTTCGTTCATGGTTATTTCGTCCTTGGTTGGCAGATGAAAAGAGCTGGTTGTTCTTTTCACTAGAGGAGATCTTACGTGCATTTGTCATTGTTGTGTTGTAGTTAATCCTAGAATTAACTTGTGATGAATTTTCAACTCAGAGCAGACATCAATCAACCTTGAGTGTGATTCAGTCTGAGGAGGTTAAGTTTGCAGAGTAAATCAAACTAGTGTGATGATCTATGCATCTTTTGTGTTGGAAAAACCTTGAGCCTACAGCAGAGTGAGAGGCTCAGTTGATGAGATGCTTATTGGAGCCATACTTTACATCTCTGAGGTGTTATCTATTCGGAGAAGCTGGTGGATACAGACAATAAATTACCTAGGCCAACTTCTTGGTGTTGTGATGGTCTGCAGGATCCTTTTCTCTGCAAAAAATATGGCTCGGGCATTTGGGATGTTAATATTCGCTGTCATTTCTCTTCCTAAATCCCAAGTCAATCTTTCATGCAAGGACAGAATCATTTCCTGAATTTTTTAGTTTTGGTTGAGATTATCCTTCTAGACGCTGAAAATGTATATCTAGCAGTTCATTCCTATAAAAAATTACTCAAGCAGGAAAAGTGATGCATATGTATATCAATTTTGTTACTATTGATTTATTTCAGGTTTCACGAGGTTTAGATGCTGTGCAGACCTCTATAAGAGTGGAATACTACAGGCTATTTGCAAGTTCACATGTCGGGTGCTGTTTTTTGACGAAGGGATTGTTTGGTATGGATACACCAATTCGCCTGCCACATGTGACATATTCTGCGTCTATGGAGCTCAAAGCCGCTTTTGATATCGAGCATATGGGTTTGACACCCGGGATTCAGCATGAGCTCTGGCCATTGGATGAAATAGATCCTACAAAGGACAAATTTCCATGCTGTTTAGTTTGGACACCACTACCGGTGGTCTCATGGTTGGCTCCTTTCATCGGACATGTTGGGATTTGTCGGGAAGACGGAGTTATATTAGACTTTTCTGGTTCCAATTTAGTGAATGTTGATAGCTTTGCATTTGGTGCAGTGGCCAGGTACATCCAACTTGACAGAAAACAGGTATACTTTCATTCTGTACTTCGATAAAACTACAAGTGGTCGTATTATGTGTGAATAAAATCAAAATTTGACAGAAAACAGGTATACTTTCATTCTGTACTTCGATAAAACTACAAGTGGCCGTATTATGTGTGAATAAAATCAAAATTAGGACCATTTTCAAAGTGCTGCCTCGCACAGTAATTTTTCCTTTTTTATAATGAGCGCTAGTTTTGGAGATATGCCTATGTTATTCTCATTTATTAATGCTTCAAAAGTATATTAACTTCATGCTGTCGACTTGAAATCTTGAAACAGTGTTGCTTTCCAGCGAATCTAGCTGAACATACATGTAAGTACGGCTTCAAGCACGGAGAATATGGGGCTGCAATTACTTGGGACGACGCCTTGCGATTGAGCACGCGCCACTTCGAGCACAAAACATACAACCTCTTCACCTGCAACTGCCACTCATTTGCAGCCAACTGTTTGAACCGTCTCTGTTATGGCGGATCGATGGAATGGAACATGATAAATGTGGCAACTCTGGTGCTGTTTAAGGGCCAATGGATCAGTGTAATGTCGATCATGAGAGCTTTCCTTCCTTTCATGTCGGTGCTTTGTTTGGGTTTAGTGCTGGTAGGGTGGCCATTCATAATTGGCCTGTTCTCATTCTCAATGCTCCTTCTCGGGTGGTTTTTGTTGGGTAACTATTGGTTCAAGGGTTTGATAGACCTTTAGCATCACCAATATTGACCTCGCCTTATAGAGGGAAGAAAACGTACAGAAGATTCAGAGTGTAAGTTTCTCATGTCCACAGTAAAGGATCACGTGTTGAATGTGTCTTCCTGGGTTTGTGTTGATGGACGGCAGATGACAAGGCCTTGTGAAGAACTGAAACTACGATATACTTAGATTTTTACGGCTGAAGCAAGAGTTCCATTTATTTTTTTTTTGGAATAAATCCTTGAGTCTAACTAGACCAACATGATGGCCTTGGCTTTGTATAGCAGTTTTAAATTTAAAAAGAATAAGACTTCGAAAATGTTTTGAAAATGTGAACGACTGCTTATTGTGAAAAATCATGGTTCACATAGTTTGCAGTAAGCAAAGTCGAAGGTGTGAAAATGCGATATGCGATATTCGTGTTAATATGAAAAAGTTTGCTGTACTAGAAGATGAGTACTGCGCATTTTAACCACCTGATTCACTTGAACAAACACATTCCGCAGGAATATGCAAAGACACCAGCTTGGACTTTTATTCCGCTTCTTCTAAGCCGATATAACTTGCAATCATCCGGTGTTTGTTGCACAGAAACTCCTACTAAATCCAATCGTGCCCATTGAGTTAACATCCGACAACATGTTTGCAAAGAGAAATGTTGCAGGTTCCATTGAAGAACATGCTTTTTTGGCAACGAAAATAGAACATCTTGACGAGCAGGGAACTTTCCCATTTCCATTACCTGGGAAGGAGAAGTTAAGAACTAAAAGACTAATTGGAAGGGAAAGAAAATGGTCAAAAGGAGAGTTTCATCCTCGTTTTCTGGCATACATCTAGATTTTGGAGTCCATCCCATAAAAATGGACTTTCCAGATGATCTATGTTCAAGCCCCGTATTTAGGAGCCTTCCAAAGCTTAAATGCGATCTCGTGCAGAAACCTGTCCGCAGGTATTACCAAATTGCCACCATGCTGCACAGAACAGGAATAAGCTAGACACATCAGGAAATATGAGGAAGGGTAAAATGGTAGTACCAAGCAAAGTTGAGGATAAACTCCAGCAAATGAGGTTAAATTTGAAGATTGGAGAGAAAAATCCATGCAATTCTTCTTCTTTTTTTATGCCAAATTATTTTCCGCCTCTCAGTCTCATCATCTTTAGCCTTCAGGTTCTAGTAAAACCAAATGTTGAGTAGTGGGAACACCAGAATAGCCTCCATGATAAATTGAATGAAAAAGGACCACTAACTTCTAGTTCTTGATTGTTACCTCCTTAAAGTCCTCAAATGAGAATGTCTCAGCTGCATCCCTGCGTGTTACCGCATCCTGCCATTGAGCAATTAGCATAGGGCAATGGTGCCTGTTGATCAAAATTTAGGGTTAGAAATGGAGTGTCATAGTGGCAACACCAAATACTGCTGGCATGGTGGGGACCAAATTGCAGATACCTGACATCCTCCCTCGGTTTCTCTCCTCTCATAGTATAACTCTGACGAGGGAACAGTCTCAACAGACGAGAGTCCGCATTGTCCTTAGACACCAAGGTCGATAAATGGGAGCAATCAAATTTTGAGATATCTCCATAGCTCATTACAACGGACAAGTGCAGGCGGGAATCGATTTCGGATCCAGGTTGAGCAACATGCATTAAACTACCAACCAAAGCATTCACATACTCTATGCCATAGTTAACATCCTCATCTGCCTCCCCATCCACCGGTTCACCAGCTCCAATATGCACAAATACAAGATCAAAATAGCCTGTATCCATCAACTTCCCCTCTTGGAATCCAAGCAACTTCAGCAATCCATACGAGACAGCATCTATGGGTCCTTCGGCAACAGAGTGCTTTTTGTCTATCAGTTGCTCGAATTGCAAAACACTGATACCGAGCTTGTTGCCAAAAGATCTCAAACTTGGATCGCTTGTCACTAAAGCAGCCTTCATCCCCATAAATCTGAAATCAGGAAAACTACAACTCAGGGTCACCTCTACAATATCTGTCGATATATACTATCAATAGTAGAATCAGTAGAAAAAGTGGAGCATCAATTTTGCCTTTCCGAGACTGTTGGGATCGATGCTGTCCCCTGACTCCCCGAATCACAATCGCTTTCCTTGCCCTGAAAAGTTTAACAGGAAAAACAATGCCAGTCGCGATCATGGGAAAACAACCGTGCTTCGAATATTCACCGAAATCAACAGGGCTAACATCACGGTGATGTAAACATTACCTTCTGAACATAAGCGTCGAATGCATCCAGAAGAACGGCGAATTCTCTAACGACTCTGTCATCCTCACTTTCTGCAATCTAAACCCATGTAAATTGCAGTAATCATCACTGCGGAAAACCAGCGGAACTCAAAAGGAAAAAAGAAAGAAAATTTGGCAGAGTGGTCGAACAGAATCAGTAGGATGATGAGTTTTAAAAAAATGGGTACGAGAATCCATTAGTTTCCTCTCGCCGTCTCGAACGTCCGAGAAAAGGAAGCGACCCTTCACTAATTCGACGTCTAAGAATCATCATCTAAGCTACAAAGAGACGCGTAGGTGGCATCAGAGCGATCGTTCTCAAAAGCCATCTTCCAGCTAGAAAAAACCAATCCCCCCGTGCACGAAACCAGCTGAACAGCCGACCCAGATACGAAAAATCCAACCTTCTCCTCCACGAAATGAAGGGACGCCATCATCTCCAATCAATCACAGATGAGATTCGTGGAGAGAGAGAGAGAGGGAGGAGGAGGACCTGGGGGAGGGGAATTGGGGAGGCTCAAGAAGCCGCAGCAAGCCTTGGAGGCGAGCGAATGGAGATGGGCGTGCGATGCGTCGACGGACGGAGCGAGGCCGTCGCCGTACACCACCAGAGCTCGGCTCGGCTTGTCCGCCATTGCTGCGTCGCGCAGAGAGAGAGAGAGAGAGAGAGAGAGAGAGATTTTGAGCAGTATGCAGCAAGCAACTTAGCGTGATGTTGATGCGGTCTTTTCATTTTTATACACTTCTCTTTTTAACCTTTTTTTTTTATTATTTTCAGCATGTTGCAGAAATTTTTCTTTTCTGACATGGGCAATTGGTTTACGTCTGCTGCAAATTGAGGAAGGAGCTAGATCTCAACATATTTACACTATGATATGGTACTATGAATGTATTTATAAGACTGATCAATTATAGGTGGATCGCACATATTATTTGGCATTGTAGTGGCCCTTGGACTAAAGGAAATTGTGTCGAGTCCCTTAAATGTAAATAAGAGCATACCGAGGATTTCCAATTAAAAGCTTCTGTTGAGATGCATGTTTAGTTTGTGTTAGATTAGTCTCACATTAGAGAATTGATTTATCATAAAGCAATTCATATATCTTAATTAATTGATCCAAAATTCTATTTGAAGATATTGGCTTATTATGCGCGCTCCTAGCACCTCATTCGTTACTCCTGAGGCTTGATACAACAATCGTGTGTGGGCGAAGTGCAGGAAGGACTTGCACACGCGGTTCTATAAGGGCGACCTCTTCTACCTCGGCACTCGACCATCCCCCTTGAGCGTATCACTCACGGTCGTAAAGGGAAGTCCTTTCTTTGTGTAGGCGTTTTTGTATGTAATTGTCCTTGATCAATGTTATGACATTCCTAAAATAACTCATTCAAGGTATGGTTTGTTTTGGCCCACTTCAGGCATACACATAGATATTTTTCTAAGAAACCAACCACCCCAACTCTTAATATCATTTTAGTCATATATATGATCCAAAATCGCTCTTTCCCTACTCAACTGTAATAATTCATTCATTCTCTCTTGGCTATCCTAAAAGGCTACCAAGATTGGTAGGATTGTACAATTAGATCAATCGGAACCAGATCGAACTATCCTAAAAACTAATTCAGTTCTTAATTCTAAGGTTTTAGAACTGATGACAATTGGTCCAGTTCTTGGTTTAGAGTGAAAAACCACTCTAGAACCAGACTAGTTGGATTGAAACCAATTTTATAAAACTTAAATACCCTATTTTTCTCTTGGCATCTTTTTTCCTCTTTTTGGTATTCTCTTCTACCCCACTCAAAACACTTTAGGACTCTTGCTCGCTCGCTCGCTTGTGTCTCACCTTCCTCTTCGCTCGTTCACATCTTGACCTCGCTCATTCGGGCCTCGCAACTCTCACTCGTTCCTTACTCACCTTTGCTCATTCACCATCGTTGGTCTTTTACTTTGAACCGTTCTGTTATTCATATTATTTTGTTATAAGAAATCAAACAAAAGAAAAAAGAGTTCTGAAATAAACCCTAGAACCAAACTGAAAACATAAAGACTGATTCCGGGCAATAGGGCAAGTCCCAATTCACGAAACGGGAAACCAATTCTGACAGAATAGCCTAAAACCTACTCACCTTAGAACTAATCACTCCTAATGCCGAGAGCCGCCACTCCCCACTATTGGCCTGTGTCATTGTACATGCATATATTGTATTTGGAAATTCGAACAGATGTTCTGAAAGATCATTCTAAATTAAGCATGCTAAACAAGTGTTTCGAGTTCTTGTTAATAAGACCCTCACCACCATACAGTGCACCAAAGCCTTTAGGTGCTGCAGAAAACATACTCTGCAATGTGAGATACAAAAAGCAGACCTATCTAGAAAACAGCCAATTTGGTGAAAAACATAACACCCCAGCAAGAATGTGATCTCTCCCGACTCCCAATTTTTCTTCAAAACACTTTTAAATTAAAAAAATAAACTAAAATAATTTGCGGTGCTCAAACATCACCTTCGCTACCACCCCTCCCAGAATTTCTTCTTGATTGCCAGTAACAAAACATGCAAAAATAATCTTTGCTTCGCTTCTGACATAGAAGCAGCAGCTACGTTTGTCGGTCCCCTTCCAAATGCCATAGCAGTCTTTACTTTCGAAAACCTCCAATTTGCAAGTTCTGCTGAGCCCCAATCTGTCTGCCAATCATCTGGACAAGTCAAGAAAATGGCAAAAGATGTTCCCTACCAGTCGGCCATTCATCAGCAATTATCTATCCTAAGTTGCCATCACAGCCTGCTTTACCTCAATCTCTGGGAACATACATCCCGGTCCCCAGCAACTCTGCAGAAAATGCGAGTCGGACTAAAGTTCTTCTCAAGCCTAATTCGAACCGAGATTCTCATCGCAGCTCTACCCTGTTGAAATGGTCGAATATGGGAGATAACGTGTCGTAAACACCTTACTCTTCGACCTCAGTGTTGAAGATAAAACTTGGGAATACAGTGGTGATGTCCCTGAAAGTCATACAAAATGGTATATTCTAGAGTAAGTGCTTACAGATAAATTAAGATGGTAAATGCAATTAATTTTAATTCTTTATCATGAAAAGGATGTGATGAAAGGGGTTCTTAATTGAGACAGCATGAACTCGTACAGATAGAAAGAAAGGGATTGCATACTTCAGGTAAGGAAGAGTCATATTTTTCAACAGAGAAGGGTTGCGAAGAACGAAGGCTTTCCACTCTTCCTTATTGATCTTGCCATCCTCGTCTGCATCTGCATCTGCAAATGTCTGCAAAGGGCACGAACGCCCAAAAAGGAATAGAGAAATGATTTTAGGAAATGGTATGCTAAGTAATATGGCATATGGTTATCATATGTCGAAGATGACCCATTAAATGTCCACTCACGCTGTCACATCACTTGGTACACCTACTTTGTAGACCAATTTTACCATACCTAGTATTGGCCTAAGAATTATACTCTACAAAAGAGGGAACAAATTTTCAGACCTGAACTTACTCGATCAAGTATAGCTTCAAGAAGTTCATCTGATAGTTTCATCTCAGATTCCATCATAATGGCAAGAACCATTTGCCTGACCTGACATTCAGATAAGGCTAGTGAGCGTTCTAGTAGATTCTCTTAACATCAGAATTTGATAGTTTGCACAGAATACTCACTTCCTCTCGCTCAATGAACCCAGTTTGTCGTAGATCATACAGCCTGAATGCAACTGCAATAAAAGGACCATTCATCAAATAAATAACAGCCCACCTGTACTAAGTTGATTTGGCAAACTTTTTCCAAGCCCTTACAGCTTATTTTCTCTTCTACAGGGGCATAGGGATGGAAGACACTGAGAGCACGGACAAATTCTTCAAATTCTATGACACCATTTCTCTTCTCATCAAATAGATCAAAAACCTAAATGCAAAAGCATAAAAATGAAGTTAACATCAAATTATTATGACAACATTCACTAACAAAGCCATCAAAGTGAATTTCTACCACACATCTAAAACAAAGAAAGCATGGGCTCCCTTGGAAACCAATCACTCGTGTGTGTGTGTGTGTGTGTGTGAGAGAGAGAGAGAGAGAGAGCGAGGTGCCGAGCCTGAAGATAATCCAAGATGTCCGATAGACAAGCGGCAATTTTTAAAGAATAATTCTATACTTATTATAAAAGAACATGAAGAAACCATTTGCATTAGCTTTCTTCACAAAGGAGTCAGCAGCATTTTATTGTTCATTTGAATGCCTTTCTGACTTTGGAAAAGAACAAAACACCAGGGAGTAACCAAATAACTATTTGGCCAAAAGTCCCTCCACATTGTTTTTTGAATGATTTTCAGATCACACAACAAAAGATCTCCTGAAGCAACAGAGGCATACCCATAATTCACCCATCCAATTTTAATAAGATGTGCAGATCTCAGAGATGAATAGAACAAGACAGAAACTTTTGTCACGTAATCAGTGTGTAATATGCCCTATGCCCCAAAGTATGGACCCGTAAGTGCTATCAGATTATCAACCAGATGTCCTTACATTGCCATGATCCATGAACAAATCAATCGATCCATCTTTTGTGAAAAATTATAAGTAGTGCCGTACAGATGAAGGAGATGCATTACCCGATCTAGGAAAAGATTCTCTCCCTTAGGAGTGCTGAGTAGTGCCAATTGAAGCTCTTCCTGCATGAAGACAATCATTAAGTGACAAAGGCAAGACTAGATCCCATCACCAGCTACATAGCTGGCAAGCTCAGTCAGTTTCTCACAATATTTCGTTTGGTAAAATGAGCATATATCCTGCTATCTACCTTATCAAGAACCAAGAAGAATCACCAGCTACTGGCACATAAAAGTAGATATCAACCATGTAACAGAGGAAATTACAATCAACCGCTGGTATGTAATTTGGATTAAGTTGAAACTACCTTGTGAATTAGGCCATCGTCAATAATTGAACTGCTCAATTTCTTGAAAAGCTCAAACAGCGCTTCGACTTCATTACTCGTAACTGCAACCCACGAAGTCAAACCAGAAAACAAAAGTGAAGATCCTCTCCTCCAAACGACCCAAACCAACCAAATGCATCGCAATCTCGAGAAATCACGAAGCCTAAAAAAACACAATCGACTCTCATTTCCAGGATTGTTCAACACAAAATTTCGAATTTTCCAGCAAAATCAACCGGATCGTTCTGTTCCTCCGCAAGCTCCAATAGCGTTCTCTCCATTTACTATAACGAAGAGGTATTTAACCATACATTCACACCGAATTCTCTCCGTCCAGCTTTAACAATAAACACGGCAACAAAAGGCACTCACATCTCGTCTCGCTGGCGAGGCGGTTGACGTCGCCGAACCGGTAGCAGCGACCCTTCTTGTCGCGCTTCACCCGCTTCTCGCAGCAACTGCCGACGGCGAAACCGACGATCTCGGCTATCGACACGAGCGGTATGCAAGCGGCGCAGATCCGCTCGCCGATCGTCAGAGAGCTCGATCTCTGCCCAGAAAACACCAAGACCAAATCACCGCCCGTTACAAAAAAGAACGCACCGTCCCGCCAAAAGGGCGCTACCCATTTCGCAGGAAACGGAAAACGAAGCGGAAACGATGTCAAGTCCGGATTTTTCCCCCGGATCGACAGCACGGAACCGAGCTCGGAGCTGGCAACGTACCGACGAGTCGCGGCTGGTTCTTCGGGCCTCCATTCGCGGTCGCGGAGAACCATCAGCTAGAAGAGAGAGAGAGAGAGAGAGGGGAGGGAAGGAGGGGGTGTCGTCGGGAAGGAGATCTTTTGCTCTGCTCTCCGAGAGCTTGTGATGGAGAACGTACGACAGAGAAAGCCACGCGGGAAAAGGACAAGAACGTCAAGAAGATGGAGATCGGGACCAATGATGTCCCTCGCGACAAGCGGAGGCCGACATCCTTGGCGCCCACATGAATAATGCACCGCCTCTCGACCTTAGAAAAGATGGATCTTCTTTCTCTCTTTGTTTTACTTCTTTTGTCGTCTACGAACGTGTTTGCATCTGGCGTGGCTAGCGAAGTGGACGGATGACTATTTGGATCACCACAATCTCAGAGAACTAGGATAGGGATATTAATTTCAGGTGTAAGTTTCAAATCCCGCACTTTACAAAAAAAAAAAAAATAGGAAAGTCTAATAATGAATTGAGAATAGAGTAGGACATATAAAAAAATAAAAACAAATGATGCGAAAAAGGATAAGATGGAACAATGTGGTTTCGAGTTGATCAAGAGTCCTCGAATCGAAATAGTTGAGGTTTTCAAATTGAGCACGTCTTGCCTCAAATCAAGAATTGCAAGTGAATTTCATCAACATTGCATGGATAGATTATTTAGCTATTGATATTTCTATGTCTAGAGTTAAAGTTTGTGCATCTTTTTTGGTTACTTGGAAAGGGGGGATATTTAACCATATATGGGATAGAATATTATATGATTTGAGATGTGGTCAGGATAATATTATCATTATTTAAATCTAATCAATTGTGCTATGACTAAAAAGAGTTTATATATTATAAAAGGGCCGTTCAAATTATACTATTTGATGGGAACGCCATATCTGATAATTGAATTTTGTTACTAGCTTTTGTTATCTATGAGAAATCACAATAATACTATTTTATCTCTATGGATTTGAAATAAAAAATTATCCTATTTTGGCGGCTTATGAATTATAGCGGTATAGATGTTACACTATTAATTGTCCTGGCAAAAGACAGTAATTATGTCTTCGGGCCTGTTTGTCTGCACTTAAAGAAAAGCAAAAACTTGCTTTCCTTTCAAAATTTAAAACATATTCGAAATTCAAATAATTATGAAAATTAATATTAATTTTACGTGTCAATATATAAATATCAAAGTGCATGAGCTACAATATTTGAAGTAAATATGAAGTAAAACTAAATTCAGACAGGCACAAAAGATTTCTACCTGAGTATAATATTATATATGTTTTATATGTATGTAATTTATTTTATTCATGAAGAACGAATATTTTTCTTTATGTTAGCAAACACAGGCGTCTTGCTAACAAAGCAAGCGACTCCTTGATTTAATCCAATAATTGACTTATGCATCTTTAAGTGGCTTTATACGTTTCTAAACCTCTAACTTACCCAACTCCTTTCAAAGGGAAAAAATTAACTTTCCAAGCCTTTATTTTGACTCTTTTCTTATCAAATTCTTCACTTTTAGTTCATCTTCAATTCTTTCATCTAGTCCTTCCAACACTAAATTTAGCTGAATTCAATTGGCATGGATATGGACGACTTTATCATGTTACATGGATAAAATATTTTCATTACGAACATCTCTGTTAGCTAAATTTTATCCACGTCACATTCTAATAAGGTCTACATTGGCTAAATTTCTCCATATACGTTCATGTGGCTGTCCACGCATCCTATCCGCACAATATTTTGGCATCACCCGACAGCCATATCAATTAAATTTGGTCAGATTTGGTGTGGGGCGAGTTGATTCAAAAATTCATCAAAATAAAAGGATTTGAGTAGACCAAATTAGATGTATAGGAGACTTGATTAGGGAAAGTCCGAAAGTTCAGGGAAAAAAAAAGTAGAAATTTTGTGTTCTGTTCTTTTTTTCTGTCTTTTTTTAAAGGGAGTCATTGGCCAAAGCCAGCTAAGCCAAACCTGCTTGTTTTGTCCAGAGATAACGCAAGAATAATGAATTAGCAATGATTGGCACGTTAGTCTACTACTAACACGAAGATAATTAGACTGCATGTGGAAGCAAGGAGGGCGTTTTGTCTGCGGCTCCATTTGATAACGACTTCTAGGGCGACTAAACTGACATGGTTTCCTTGAATTTGGTACGCTTATCTATTAGCTTGTATGCCCAAAAAATAAATCAATTTTAAAATATTTTATAAAATAATTGTTACATGTCACCTAAAATAATTAATTAATAAAAAGTATTTTCATTATCGATAATGATTGATATCTAAACATTATTTATTCGTATATTTTCATAAACAATGCAAACGATCATTTTTAAGAAAATATTTATTAAGTAAATAAATACACCCAAATGTTTGATTAATCGATTGGCCTCTTAGTCAACATCGTAGCAAGAACAAAACTTGAACGACGTCACGCCCACGAGGCATGTTGGATCTTTCTTATCGTCTCGTTCCTTTGAGGTGAAGTGTCGGACTCGGATTTAGAGGGGGCCCCGGGAGGACGAATCTTGCCCTCACGCCAACACCCAAATTCAAAAAGAGGCTTGTGGGTACGCTTTCTCCATACGTTACTGACGAGAAAGTGGAGCTTTATATCTTTTTGAGGCCATTGCGAAATCTTATATGCACCAATCATCTAATTAAAGGTTTAAGATTATCGTTCCTAGCCGAATGTCGCCGGAATTGTTCCTGCGATGAAATATGTTTAATCGAAAGTCGTTCTTCGACTTTTATTAAAAAGGATTAGGGTCCTGCATGAACTCCAAATAGAAGATATCTCATACAAGAAATGATCAAACTTTGTTAATCCAAACGATACTATACAATCCCAACCAAGTCGAAATTTAATCGACAACAAGACCCAAGAGTTATAAAGTCGGTATCGAACTATGTCAAACTTAATCAACAACACAGCTTGAGAATATAAATATACGATGTTGGAATTTAATCGATGGTGCGGTATTGAGATAAATACACACGCCATAATCTAATCGACCATGCGAATCTAAAAGCTACCGCTAAAGAAATTTAAAGTACAATACAAGAAATGTAAAGATAATTGAAAGATAACATTTTGCTTAATTTATGCGAGGGTCCTTTGTTGGATAATTGGTGGTGTTTACAGTGAAGGTGTGGTAATCATTCCTCGACGATGTTCGGCAGTTGTGTTTCTTCAAGTAACTTCCATACCTGTCCTCATCATGTGTTGATAGTTTGTAGCCATCGATGATTGTTCCATGACATGCAAATAGGAAGTTCTCCCTCCACAACGTGCATCCTCAATACTGACCGTCTTGATGATTTCAAGTTTTGAATGGTATTCGAAATACTTTTAACCGCCAACTGTCTGTTATCGTATTTCAATAATTGGACACGTGATATCAAAGATTATCATCATCGATCGTCATGTGTTAGCTCATGTGCCCATTGATAGATTAATACTACAAGATGGTGCTCATGTGCTATGCACGTGACTGTTTTCGTCTCTGCTCAAATGCCACGTGTTTTCTCACTCTCATGCCAGGCACATGCGCATCGATGACTAGATTATTTTTTGGTGTCAACACGATTTTAGAAGTGTCAATAGGTCAGTTCAATTTGGTTAACACAAACAATATATAGTTTTTATGACTTGAACCATATATAACCCAACTGAAATGACGGTTCGGGCATGTTCAATTTGGGTTTCGGCTTGTGAGATTTTGTGGGATCACTTAGCTTTTAGAGCAATTAACAATAAACTTACATGATACCAGAGCTAGAGATTCTGAGTTCGAATCTTTCCTGACCTCATTTATCTCCACAATTAAATATATCCATACTTAATACTACGTCAAAAAATCATACTAAGCATGAGGGGGAGTGTTAGAATATTTAAATAATAAACCATACCTTTAATTAAGACCTTAAACTTTTAAAATAGTTAGTAGTAGTTTCATCAAATCTCGCCTGGCTAACAACCTTTTTTTTCCCTTTTCCTTCCTTTATCTCCCTTCAGATCCTCCGTCACAGGCTCACGACAAAACAGAAAATTGAAACATTCCCAATTCCGATCTTGTGCGAGGAGGCAAACATCCGTTGGATTCAACAAACGAGGGGGAGGAGAGAAAGAGACGGCCTAGACAATGCTTGAAACTTCTATTGGATGTTCACGTTGATCTGGAGGAGGCCGAACTGCTGGTGAAGATGAGGGGATCGTGGCAGAAAGGGCGAGGGAGGAGGTCGAGGTGAAGAGGAGGGAGGGAACCCTTCAGAGTTTCAAGGTTTCCTTTTCTATTTATATTTAATGTGTTCGCAGATCGGTTCGGGTTGGGTATTTTTTGACACCCTTAATCAACATTCTTGGTATGCCCAACCCAAAAATTTGGTATGCGTGCTCCGTGGACCGGATCATCAGCACCGGCATCGGTATCGGCTTCAGTCCCTCCTCCATGGTCGATGCTCTTCTTTATGGTCCTGGCTTTTCGGCTCGCGCATTGTCTCTCCATTATTAGCACACTGCTCCATATTTAAAGTAAGGTTTGTGTACTTTGGATTGATTCGAGGTCCTTGTCGAACGCTTCTTCATCTTTTACGTTGGGTGGGCTAGCGAAGATGGAAAACCATTTAGCACACGACTGTTTACGCAGCTTTCCACTAATCATCATGAGGTCGCATTCCTACTTCGAATGGCCAAGACAACCCTCTCATTCTTTTTCTCGATATTTTTTTTTTCAAATTTAAAACGAGTAATTTGCATAATTCAATAACTTACTTCAAAAGATCCCTCTCAAATTGTCCGAGGCAATGGAGGAGCTAGAGAGATTTATTAGATCGTGCAAACATGGAAATAGATGTTTAAAATTGAGTCGATGACGATGCTGCTGCTGTTGCTACAAGGGGGAAGTCGCCCGTTCCCTCACTCAGAAAATCTTGAAGAGCAGACCACCGTGAGTAGTAAAGAAGGGAGCAAACACGAGCGACTCGACTGCCATTAGCTGGATGAGGATGTTGAGTGGCGGGCCTGAAGTGTCCTTCAATGGATCGCCAATGGTATCTACCTTATCAATTGCCTCGCGAATCATCGATTCATTAGGGTAATGGGTCTTTGCGTACTCGGAAGCACCAGCCTGGAAGCAAATTCAGGATATTAAGGAAAAAAAAATGTTTAAGTCAGACTAGTTTTCTTAGCAGTTCACTGAACCACCACAGACGGATATCATCGACAAAAACTAGCTTTCGCGCAGTTGGGAGCAGCTGCATACCTTTATGTACTTCTTCGCTTCCTCCGATGCTCCGCCAGTGTTGGATGCCGAAATTGCAATCTGTTGAAACCAAGCCCAACGGAAAATATGCATCAGGAGATTAGTTATGCATAGATATGATGATAAGAGCATTCATTATCAGTTCACCCAACCTACACAAATTTTGTTCAACAATGAAGAAATTACGATATCTCAACTCGGTTTAACCAGCATTCTATCGAGAGATGCACCTTGATCAACACAAACGACCAAAATAGATTGACATGGATTACTTTGGTAAAGATTACCCGAACAACAGAACCAAGAGAGCCAGCCAAAACACCAGACAGCATCTCTACTCCTAAGAAGGTCCCGACGATTAGTGGTGTAAGCATGACAAGGGCAACAGGTCGAATCATCCTCCTGAAAGATGCATCAATTGGAATTTTGAAGAATCTACGGTCATGGTCAGACTCCCGAGAAAGCCTTTCAGCAATCTCCAAAGCTGCAGGTCCCACTCTTTTCATGGTCATAGCAGAGAACCATTTAGGAAGCATGGCGCCCACGATCGAACCCGTGAAAACTTTTGGTGTCAGGACATCAACAGGAGAAATTGCTGCACGACTCACAAATGCACCAAACAGAGCCATAGACACCAGGGAAGTTGATTCAATGGCGAATACCTACAAACCAGATAAGTAACGAAAAAAGGTCCATTTGATATTAGATTTAAACAATAAGAAAGTAGAATTTGCCAATAAGGCAATCTAAGTAGCATCGACAAGCAACACAAAACACGACACGATATGAAACGCAAACACATCGTTTCTTAAAAAATATAGAATTTCGATATATTGGGACACATCATATATTAAACAATGATAGATTATCATTTTTATGATTATTTTAATCAAATTAATTTGATCCAAATTTATAAATTAATAAATAAATAAAAAAGAGCCTTGAATGAATTTATACTAAAAAAATTACTCCGTTATTTTTTAATATCATTCATTATTTTAATTTGACAAATTCAACTCCATTCTAATAATTCATAAAACTTGGAGAGAAAAAAAGAAGCAATTCACATTTTCACGTGTCATAGCATGTCAAAAAAGAAAAGAAAAAAACAAACGTGGAGAGTGAAATGTATATCACGGAAAATGAGAGTCGGGAGAGAAGAGAAAACTAGGTTTTTCTTAGATTTTTCTTCTTTCCCCTTTTATTATTTTTATTATTATTTTTACATATTTACATTTTGATCCATCATTTATTGAAATTTTTTAAAATTGTTCCCATGAATGTTGAAATTCTGAACTCACATATCGGAATTTTAGACTCGCATGTCGGAGAGTATCGAAAGAGTTGACCAATGTCGGACTATTGACCGAGTGTAGGAGAGTGTTAAAGTGTCCAACACGACACGAAAGATCCTAAAGAGTGTTGGTGCTTCTTACCTGAGCAAGTCCTTAAAAAGCTCATGGAGGAAACAGTGGGAGCTCCGCCCTGGGGTGGGAGACCCCGTGCTGTCCTCCTATTCCCTCTCTGTCGGGAAGACAAAGATAGACAGGGAATTAGGGGGCCTCACGGTGGTGAAGGTAGACACCACGTCAGGGTTTCAAAGCCTCCCGCGCCTGGAGTGAGTGAGGGTGAGTTAAATGCCCACAGCTGAGTTGACACGCCTTATGGCATTGTCCTTAACTATGGGTCAACTCAGTTCCCCCGATTTTTAGGTTTAGACTAATATTAGGAGAGATGGATGAAAGGCAACACCTAAAGGAAATAAGGGTAATTATAGCCAAACATCATGCCACACCGGAAGAATTTAAAAAGACTTGCACAACTAACTTCATATTTAGTCATTTATGGTGAAAAAGAAAATAATTGGATAATGTGTGTAAAGTCTAGATGACATGAATGTAATTTCATGAAAAGTTCCTGTGCACACACACCGGGAAAAGTGCTAAAAAAAAGTCTTAAACATTTTGCATTTGTACCAATTTAGTCCTAAATATTTTTTTGGTGCCAATTTAGTCATAAATCTTTTCACTTTGTGCCAATTTGGTCATTTCTGGCTAATTTTGGCTGGATTTTGCTGACTAGGCACCGGCTAGTTGACATGGCACAATCGGCGCAAATGTGTACAATTTTAATAATATTTTAATATTTTTGAATTTTTTATTTTTTCCTTCTCCTCCTCCTTCCTCCAGCCGGTCGCCAGACCTCAACGACCAGCCAAAGGCAACAGCCAGCAAAGTCAAGGTCGACCTCACAGCCTCCGGGAAGCCTCACCGGCCATGGCGGGGCCTTGGCCACGAGGACGGCCTCGCGCCGACCTGGCGAGGGCGAGCCTTGTTGCCCCATGCGAGGCCACCCTCGCGGCCACTGGCAAGGCTTCCCAGGGCCAATGAGGTCGACCTTGACCTTGCCGGCCGTCGCCTTTGGCCGATTGCCAAGGTCCGACAACCGACTGGAAGAAGGAGGAGGAGAAGGGAAAAAAAAAAAAAAAGAAAAAGAAAATAATAAATTCAAAAATATTATAATATTATTAAAAGTTGTACACATTAGCGCTAATCGTGTCACGTCAGCCGGTCGGCACTCAATCAGCGAAATTTGGCCAAAATTAGTCGGAAAATACCAAATTTGCACAAAGTAAAAATGTTTATGACTAAATTGGCATAAAAAAAAAGTTTATGACTAAATTGACACTAATGCAAAAAGGTTTAAGACTTTTTTAACACTTGTCAATGCTAAAAGGACGACAGCACAGTGTTGATACTATATTCCCATGCAAGGATTGCCTTTACCTTTCATGGTAGCTCTAGTATTGCTTGACGACAGCACAACCGTAAGGTCTCGCCCGCCAGCCATCGCACTAACTCGTTTAGCATTGTCGCTGATGGGACCGTAAGCATTGATGGCCAATCGGGTGGCAATGGTACTTAGCATCCCAACGGCAGCCACAGCAATTCCATACACGGAAGCAATTCTATAACTCAACAATATGCTAAGGAAAGCAAAAATTGGGATATTGACAAAGGCAAGGCCAAAACCAACCCCTTCGGCGGCAAACTCTTGGAATCGGCTGCAGAAAAAAGGATCATTAAGTGGTCAGCACATAACCATCAACAGTCGTAAAGATTCATATCATTCATTTACTTTAGCAATTTTAACACCTGATGCCATCGTTGGTGCATGATTTAGTGATAAATTCAATGATTAGCCCAGCCCAAAGACCAACACCAACACAGAAGCACAGCTGCCTGCAAGATCATATCAATAATTAGCGACTACATTTGCTCAAAGTTTTGACCCAATCCAGTAAAAGTCCGCTGACATTAAAGCATGTCACATGACCAACATTAGAAGAAAGCAGCATTTAGGATCAGAAAAAGATAAAGTATCATTAAAGAGTTTACCAGTTCTTCACAACTTTTTGCGACCCAAAGTTGTAAACTGTAAATGATGAGAGCAGAGCAATCCAGCTAACAATAACAATTCCAAAAGTCATTAGAATTGTGGAAATAATAAGTTGCTTCCTCAATGCAGGCTTGATTTCCTTCACGTCCTTGATTTTTGAGAAGCTGGCCGTAAAGAGAGTTGTCATCAAACAAACAAGAATACCCATAGAGCTGATAAGCAGGGGATAACACATAGCAGTGAAGTTGTGATCGTTTCCGAAAGAAGAGATGGAAGCAACAACAAGGGCAGCACAGGATGATTCGACATAAGAGCCAAAAAGATCAATCCCCGCACCAGCAATATCCCCGACAATATCACCAACTTGAAAACAAATCACCTGAATGATTAAGGTCAACGTCATTTATGACTAAAAGTGAGTGATAAACTTGGGAGATAGAGCTACAGTAAGAGAGTCCATACAGGTGTGCGGAGGAACACTATCCGTTTACCAATATGACAACAAACATCAGCAGCCTTGGCATAAATTCCACCAGTGCCTCTTCCAAAGAGAGCTATGGAAGATGTTCCAAGACCATAACCGGCAATAGCCTCAAAAAGACCTTCCCAGTCATTGCCATAGTACAGCTTGAACAGATTGATTGCAACATAGAGCACGAGAAGACCATTAGCAGCAATAAGAAATCCCATCACTGCACCAGACCTGAAAGCAGAAAAGAAAGCTTTTCCAACACCACCCTTCCTCTCTTCCAAGGCAGTCCTGGCATTAGCATAGATAGCAATTTGCATGCTAAGGAAACCAGAGAGGACTGATGTGAAAGCACCAAGTAGGAATGAAACAGCACTGAAAACGGCAGTGGCAAGTGCAGGCTTGCACATGTTTGGAGGATCAAACCTGCAAGGGCGGCTTTGGGTGCTGAAGCTCTCAACAGAGCCAAGGCAGAGGAAGATTAGAACCGCAAAAGCAACCATGAAAACCCCACCATACCGGTACTCCATGAATAGAAAAACTTCCACACCTGTTCAATCACAAACGATAACTTAGCCTCTCTGAGTCTCTATCAAGCAAATAAAGCAACAATCTGATTCTTGACATTATACTTATGTGTGACGAAAGAAGGTATAATTCAGTTAAATCCAGTTAATTCATTCCGTTGCGTAGTTTTGTTCAGCCTAGTGCCGAGAAATAAGAAAGCCTAACCTACAGCGCCTCCAAAAGAGTAACTTAAAAGATGATATGATGTCTATTACAATTCACATTTGGCAAGCTGGACAGTGTAAGTGTCAAATCCCACCGGCGGAAGAGTGACAAGAACATACTGAGTAGGACATGATGGGAAAAGGGATGAAAGAAAGTACCCAGTTCCGCAACATACTTAATGAAATACAAAGAACTAAAAATTAACGACAACTTCCCAGACCCAGAATGTTGTTGTAAATACATCTAAACATTACTTTAAATTAACGCATTACAAACAAACAAAAAACTAGAAACGTGCTATGACCTACAACAAACAATAGGTGAGAACCAAAGATTGAATCGAGAGTATGGAAAAATATCAAAACTAAAGTTAGAACTGAACTTATATGTTAGAACTAGAAGCGGAGAACGGTGAACTACTATAGAACTGATGATGCTCTAGTTCGAAAGATTATTCAAATCAGAGTGATAAGTAATAGGTATGAAACATTGTCACATATAAGGACTTTAGTTAGGAGAAGCAATAAATTAACACAAAAGAGAACTTTAGATAAACAGGTTCCTTACCGATGTATTCTTAACTAATATTATAGAATGAGTGTTTTGTCACAAGTATGAAAAATCAAGAATGACAATCTCACGAAAATGAGAAATGTTCTGCACCAAATCACAACGTATGATGATAAATCCCTTTAAAACATTCACTGATGTAGTGAAGAAATACATTAAAAATCGATGGTTGTACATCCTCAGCAATTCACCTTTTTAATACAATATGCTTCTACTAAAGCCAATTACATAGAAAAAAATTACTATCCTAGTTTTAATTAACTTTACGTTGTGTCAAAATAGCTACGTATACCAAGCTTCCTATAACAAACAAAAAACAAAAGGAAGAAAGAAATTAACCTAGGCACCGTTTGTTTCACAGACAATTTGACATTTCTAAAAACTGTGTTCAATCAAAATTTTTCTGGAAAATGATAATATTTCTCAGTGTTCAGCTGGAATTTGAATATAAATTGGAAATTATTTTCCATCTTTTAGAAAGGAAAAAAACTTGCTTTTATTTTTCTGAAAAGATATGCACTATTTGTGTGATACAAGAGTTGCACATGCTATATTATCAATTGGGATAAGTGTATTGGAAGTTCTAAAATTTGTCACAAAAGTACAATCTAATCTTAAAACTTTTAAAAAGTACAATTAAGTCATAAAACTTGTCATAAAAGTGCAAATGAATCTTAAAACTTTTTTTGACCAAAAAAAAAAATCTTAAAACTTTTAAAAAGTGCAATCATACCATAAAAATTTTCAAATTGGTCTAATCAAATCCTTTAGCTATTTGAATTTTTGAAAATTTTAAAACTTGATTGCACGTTTGTGATAAGTTTTAAGACTTAATTACATTTTTTAAAAAATTTTAAGACTCAATTATATTTTTGTAACAAGTTTTAGGACTTAACTGTACTTTTGTAACAAATTTTAAGACTTCAAATGCACTTACCCCAAATAAAATTTTATTTAATCAAAATTTCATAAATAGATACTTCCATAAATCATAAACCAATATTTTCTCTTATGGAATCCGGCCTTAGGTGCTTAGGCCCTAGGCCCAGCCTTGGGTACTTTAGCTCAGCTACCAGGGCCAACCACAAGGCCGAGCTCCACAATCAAAGTCTCGGGGACTTGGGCACAACCAACAAAGACCTAGGCACAAGCATCAAGGTTTTGGGCTCAGCCTCAAGGGACCAAGGATGCTAAGAACTCAAGTATGGGCATTTGGGTCCTTGTGCTCAAGTGCCGAGATCTCTAGTTCAAACATCGATATCTAGTCGTATTTTAGAAAATGATTTATGACTTTTAAAAATGGAAATCATATTCCTGAATTTAAGCATAAATTTTCCGTTGTTTATGAAAACAAAAATTACTTATTCATTTCCTAAGTGATCCAATCACTAGAAATTGAGACAAATATTTTTGGATAAAAAATTTTCCATAAAACAAATGAGGTCTTAATCTATCACATAATTGGAAATGAATCAAATGTACAAAGAAAAATTCTATGTATGTACTCATAAGGAGGATATGAAAGATTGGGCTTACTAAACTTAGAATGCGTTGGTTTAATGGAAAACTTCATGTGAGAGGAAAGTGATTGATTTTCCCTTGTTTGGTGGAGAGCATGAAAACGAGAGGGAAGTAAACCGGGATCTTTATAAAGTCACCTTTGGAGACGGCCCTCTTCATCTTATTACGATAGGCCACAAACACGGGCTCGGCTAAGCCCCACTCTGGGTCGTCGAAATCGTCGCTATTGCACGACTTGAGGAACCGCCACACCAGGTAGTAGGAGAACGCGATCCCAACGACGGCACAAACCGGGATCGCGATCTCTGTCGCGAGAGCTGAGAGCAATGCCATCCTCGCCAGAACTCTAGACTTCGTCCCTGGAATCGCTGGAGTCAACGCCTATTAGAGAGAGGGTGGGGAGGAGGGGTGGGGGGCGAATGACCTGAGAAAATATTAGGTAAGTTAAACATACCTAGGCGAAATAGAAAATCACACAAAAATCCGTGTAATTCGGATCCCACGTTCAGCAATTCAAGATTTTGCTCTTCCCGCTCCTCTGCTCTCTCTTCCATAGATTCCGGCCCACCTCTCTGCACACGCTCTGACACTCTCTCTCCTCTGCAGACCGTCTCTCTCCCCTCTCTCTCTCTCCCGTTCTCCGTTCGTTGCGGTGAGAACAAATCGGAGAGGGTTCGGAGGAAAATATAATGGTTCAGCCCCTCCGCCTCCTCTGGTTGCTTCCATCGCCCCCCACCCTAATGCCGACGCTCCTCCGTTTCCCTCTCGCGACGTCCGCTCTGCTCTCTCTCTCTCTTTTTCCCCTCCGCGAAGTGGTGCCTCTCTTCCAGTGAAGCGCGACGCCGACGGCACTCCACCTCCGCCTCCGCCTACGCGCCCGACGCCGACGCCTACGCCGACGCCCCTTGGTCTCCCTCTCGCGACCTCCGCTCCGCTCTCTCCCTCTTTCCTCTGCGGAGCGCCCTTGCTGGCCAACCCCGACGCCGACGAACCCCTGCTCGCGTTTTGGCCTCCCTCTCCGCGAGCGAAGGTCGCTCTGCCCGCTCTCTCTCTTTTTTCTCCGCGAAGCTTCCCCTGCTCCTGAACGCGGACGCCGTTGCCGTCGCCTCCCCAAGCCCCACCGATAGGCACCCCATTGGCGACTCCCGTCCCGTACGTCCGAAGGTTAGTTTTTTGATTTTTTTTTTTTTTTGGATTCTATTTAGTAGAATTCGGTGCCATGCTAATGTTTAAGTTTATATATACATCTGCAGCAGATATTGCTTTATCTTACTTGTTGCTGACTTGCTGTGTTATTCAGTTAGTGAAGATAGGAAGAAAGTGAAACGGCGGTATCTTTTGACTGACTCAAACATGGGAGGCAAACATCCGTTGGATTCAACAAATGAAGAGAGAGAAGAAGGGGGGGTGGTGGGGGCGGCGGCGGCGAAGAAACGGCCTACGCGATGCTTGAAACTTCTATTGGATTTTCACGTTGATGTGGAGGAGGCGGAACTGCTGGTGAAGATGAGGGAGGAGGTCGAGGTGAAGAGGAGGGAGGGAACTGTTTAGTGTTTCAGGGTTTCCTTTTCTATTTATATTTAATATATTCGCAGGTCGATTCGAATGAGATATTTTTGACGCCCTTAATCAATATTCTTAGTATTTCCAACCTAAAAACTTGATTTGCGTGCTCCATGGACTGGATCACCAGCACCGGAATCGGCATTGGCTTCAGTCCTTCTTCCACGATGGATGCTCTTCTTTATGGCCCGGGCTTTTCGGCTCGCGCATCGTCTCTCCAGTATTAGCCCACTGCTCCATATTTAAAGTAAGGATTGTGTACTTTGGATTGATTCGCGGTCTTTGTTGAACGCTGCTTCATCTTTTACGTTGGGTGTGTTAGCGAAGATGGAGCACCATATGGCACCCGAGTGTTTACGCAGCTTTTGACTAATCATCATGAGGTTGCATTCCTGCTTCGAATGGCCAAGACCAACCCTCTCATTCTTGTTCTCGATATTGTTTTTTTTCAAATTTAAACCGAGTATTTTGCATAATCCAAAAACTTATTTCAAAAGATCTTGCTCGAATTGTCCGAAGCAGTTGAGGAGCTAGAGAGGTTGCAAACAGCACGGAAATAGATGTTTAAGGGCAAATGGCGTCGATGACATGCTGCTGCTGCTGTTGCTACAAAAGGGAAGTCGCCCGTTCCCTCCCTCAGAAAATCTTGAAGAGCAGACCTCCGTGACTGGTAAAGAAGGGAGCAAACACGAGCGACTCGACTACCATTAGCTGGATGAGGATGTTTAGTGGCGGGCCTGAAGTGTCCTTCAATGGATTGCCAATGGTATCTCCCTTATCAACGGCCCTGTGAATTTCTTTAGGGTAATGGGTCTTTGCGTACTCGGTCTTTGCGTACTCAGAAGCACCAGCCTGGAAGCAAATTCAGGATATTAAGTAAAAAAAAATATGTTAAGTCAAACTAGTTTTCTTAGCAGGTCACTGAACCACAACAGACGAGTATCATCATCAAAAACTAGCTTTCGAGCAGTTGGGAGCAGCTGCATACCCTAATGTACTTCTTCGTTTTCTCCCATGCTCCACCAGTGATGGATGCCGAAATTGCAATCTGTTGAAACCAAGCCCAACAAAAAATATGCATCAGGAGATTAATTATGCATGATATGATGATAAGAGCCTTAATCATCAGTTCACCAACCTACACAAATTTTGTTCAACAATGAAGAAACAACATCTCAACCCCGTTTAACCAGCATTCTATCGAGAGGTGCACCTTGAGCAACACAAACCACCAAAATAGATTGACATGGATTACTTTGGTAAAGATTACCCGAACAACGGAACCAATAGAGCCAGCCAAAACACCAGACAGCATCTCTACTCCAAAGAAGGTCCCAACGATTAGTGGTGTAAGCATGACAAGGGCACCAGCTCGAATCATCCCCTTGATAGATGCATCAGTTAAAATTTTGAAGTATCTAGCACGGTGACGTTCCTCAATTGATGCCCAAAACGCCCGACCAACCTCGGTAACCATCTCCAAGGCTGCAGTTCCCACTCTTTTCATGGTCATAGCAGAGAACCAGTTAGGAAGCATGGCGCCCACGATCAAACCCATGAAAACTTTTGGTGTTAGGACATCAACAGGAGAAATTGCTGCACGACTCATAAATGCACCAAACAGAGCCATAGATACCAGGGAAGCTGATTCAATGCCGAATCCCTACATTCCAGATAAGTAACAAAAAAGGATCCATCTAATATTAGACTTAAACAACAGGAAAGTAGAATTTGCTGATAGGGCTACCTAAGTAGCACCAACACACGATATGCGACACAACACGATATGCCGACACATCGTTTCTTAAAAAATAGAAATTTCCGACACATTGGGACACGTATATTAAATGTATATTTTTATATAAAATGATAAATTATCATTTTTATGATTATTTTAATCAAATTAATTTGATTCAAATTCACAAATAAATAAATAATAATAAATAGCCTAGAATGAGTTTACACTAAAAACATTAATTCACCATTTGTTAATATCATTCATTATTTCAATTTAGCAAATTCAACTCCATTCCAATAATTTATAAAACTTGGAAAAAAAAACAATCAATCCACATTCTAGACTCGTGTATTAGAGCATGTCAGAAAAGAAGAAGAAACTCCAAACTCGTATATCAAAATTCTAGACTTACGTGTCAGAGAGTATTAAGAAAATTGATCAAATGTCAGAAAATCCGACGCCTGTTGACCGAGTGTCGGAATATTCAACATGATACAACGGGAAATGATAGTCAAAAGAGAAGAGAAGATTGGGTTTTTTCTTATTTCCCAATTTATTATTTTTATTATTATTTATTTTTTACATATTTATATTTTGATATCTTATTTATTGAAAATTTTTAAAATTGACCTTGTGTGTGTCAGAATTCCGAACTCACGTGTCGGAATTCTAGACTCACATGTCAAAGAGAGTTTGGAGAATTGACTAAGTGTCGGAAAATTTGACATCTGTTGATCGAATGTCGAAGAGTGTCAAAGTGTCCAACATAACACGACGGGAAGCTGAGAGTCAGAAGAGAAGAGAAAACTAGATTTTTCTTTTTCCCCATTTATTATTTTGTTATTTTTTATTTTTTTACATATTACATTTTAATCCCTCATTTATTGAAAATTTTCAAAATTGACCTGTGCGTGTCAAAATTCCGAACACATATGTCGAATCTCAGAGAGTATTGTGAGAGTTGATCAGGTGTTGGAAAATTCGACACCTTTTGATAAAGTATCGAAAAGTGTCAAAGTGCTCGACAAGACATAAAGATTCCCAGAAAGTATCGATACTTTCGAGGCTAATATTAAGAAAGATAGACGAAAGGCAGCATCTAAAGGAAAGAAAGGTGATTATAGCCAAACATCATGCCACACCAGCATGAATTTAAAAAGACTTGCACAATTAACGTCATATGTAGTCATTTATGGTGAAAATGAAAATAATTGGATAATGTGTGTAAATTCTAGATGACATGAACGTAATTTCATGAAAAGTTCCTCCGCACAGACACCCTCTCCTCTGTTGTGTTACGGATTTTATCAAAATAAGCTACTAAAAGGACGACGGTACAGTGTCGATACTATATTCACATGCAAGGATTGCCTTTACCTTTCCAACGGTAGCTGTAGTATTGCCATCCATCTCAGCAATCCGTTTAGCACTGTCGCTGATGGGACTGTAAGCTTCTATGGCCAATCGAGTGGCAATGGTACTTAGCATCCCAACGGCAGCCATAGCAATTCCATACATGGAAGCAATACGATAACTCAACAAAATGCTAACGGCAGCACAAATTGGGATATTGAAAAGGGCAACGCCAAAGCCAACACTCTCGGCAGCAAAATCTTGGAGAAGGCTGCAGAAAAAAGGATCATTAAGTGGTCAGCACATTACCATCAACAGTGGTAAAGATTCGTATCATTCATTTACTTTGGCAATTCAACACCTGATGCCATCGTTGGTGCTTAATTTAGTGATAAATTCAATGATTAGCCCAGCCCAAAGACCAACACCGACACAGAAGCACAGCTGCCTGCAAGATTATATCAATAATTAGCGACTACATTTGCTCAATGTTTTGACCCAATCCAATAAAAGTCCGCTGACATTAAAGCATGTCACATGACCAACATTAGAAGAAAGCAGCATTTACGATCAGAAAAAGATAAGTATCATTAAAGAGTTTACCAGTTCCTCACAACTTTCTGCGACTCAAAGTTGTAAACTGTAAATGATGAGGGCAGAGCAATCCAGCTAACAATAACAATTCCATAAGTCATTAGAATTGTGGAAATAATAAGTTGCTTCCTCAATGCAGGCTTGATTTCCTTCACTTCCTTGATTTTTGAGAAGTTGGCCGTAAAGAGAGTTGTCATTAAACAAACAAGAATACCCATAGAGCTGATAAGCAGGGGATAACACATAGCAGTGAAGTTGTGATTGTTTCCGAAAGAAGAGATGGAAGCAACAACAAGGGCAGCGCAGGATGATTTGGCATAAGAGCCAGAAAGATCAGTCCCCCTACCAGCAATATCCCCAACAATATCACCAACATGATAAGCAAACACCTGAATGATTAAGGTCAACGTCATTTATGACTAAAAGTGAGGGATAAACTTAGGAGATAGAGCTACAGTAAGAGAGTCCATACAGCTACGTAACGTTGATGTTCTATTGGGTAATCTGGCCAAGTCTCTTTAATCAGATGACCACAAACATCAGCAGCCTTGGCATAAATTCCACCAGCGGCTCTTCCAAAGAGAGACATGGATGATCTACCAAGACCATAACCGGCAATAGCCTCAAAAAGGCCTTCCCAGTCATTGCCATAGTACAGCTTGAACAGATTGATCGCAATATAGAGCTCGAGAAGACTGATAGCAGCAAGAAGAAATCCCATCACTGCACCAGACCTGAAAGCAGAAAAGAAAGCTTGTCCAACACCCTCCGTCTCTTCCAAGGCAGTCCTGGCATTAGTGTAGATAGCAATTTGCATGCCAAGGAAACCAGAGAGGACTGATGTGAAAGCACCAAGCAGGAAGGAAACAGCACTGAAAACGGCAGTGGCCAGTGCAGGCTTGCACATGTTTGAAGGATCAAACCTGCAAGGCCGGGTTTGGGTGCTGAAGCTCTCAACAGAGCCGAGGCAGAGGAAGATTAGGATCGCAAAAGCAACCATGAAAACCCCACCATACCGGTACTCCATGAACAGAAAAGCTTTCACAGCTGTTCAATCACAAACAACAACTTAGCCTCTCCGAGTCTTTATCAAGCAAATAAAGCGACAATCTGATTCTTGACATTCTACTTTTGTGTGACGAAAGAAGGTATAATTCAGTTAAATCCAGTTTCTTCATTCCGTTGCCTAGTTTTGTTCAACCGAGTGCCAAGAAATAAGAAAGCCTAACCTATAGCGCCTCCAAAAGAGTAACTTAAAAGATGATACGGTGTCTATTACAATTCACATTTGGCAAGTGTAAGTGTCAAAACCCACCGGCGGAAGTGACAAGAGCATAATGAGTAGGACAAGATGGGAAAAAGGATGACAGAAAGTACCCAGTTCTGCAAAGTACTTAATGAAATACAAAGAATTAACTACAGCGTCCTAGACCCAAAATATTGTTGTAAACACGTCTAAACATTACTTCAAAATTAAAGCATTACAGACAAACAAGAAACTAGAAACATATTTTGACCTACAAAAAACAGTAGGTAAGAACCAAAAATTACACCAAGAACATGGAAAAACATAAGAACTAGAGTTAGAACTAAACCTATATGTTAGAACTAGAAGAGAAGGGTGAACTACTATAGAACTGATAATGCTCTAGTTCGAAAGATTATTCAAATCAGAGTGATAAGTAATAGGCATGAAACATTGTCACATATAAGGACTTCAGTTAGGAGAAGCAAGAATTTAACACAAAAGATCACTTTAGAGAAATAGGTTCGTTACCTATGTATTCTTAACTAATATTATAGAATAAGTGTTTTGTCACAAGTATGACAAATCAAGAATGAGATTCTCACGAAAATGAGAAGTGTTTCCGCGCCAAATCACAACGTGTGATGATAAATCCTTTTAAAACATTTACTGACGAAGTGAAGAATTACATTAAAATTGAAGGTTGTACATCCTCAGCAATTCACCTTTTTAATATAATATGCTTCTAACAAAAACAATTACATAGAAAAAAATTTCTATCCTAATTTTAATTAACTTTATGTTGTGTCAATAGTTGCATAAACCAAGCTTCCTATAACAAACAAAAAACAAATGGAAGAAAGAAATTCACCTAGGCCTCGTTTGTTTCGTAGATAATTTGACATTTCTAAAAATTGTGTCCGAATAAGATTTTTTTGGAAAATAACAATATTTCTCAGTTTTCGGCTAGAATTTGAATATAAATTGGAAATTATTTGCTGTCTTTTAGAAAAAAAAAATTGCCTTTATTTTTTTGAAAAGATATGCACTATTCGTGTGACATAAGAGTTGCATGTGTTATATTATCAATTGGGATAAGTACAATGGAAATCTTAAAATTTGTCACAAAAGTGTAATCGAGTTTTAAATTTGTCAAAAAATACATTGGAAGTTCTAAAACGTGTCACGAAAGTGCAATTGAGTCCTAAAACTTTTAAAAAAATGCAATCATAACCTAAAACTTTTCAAATTAGTCCAATCAAATCCTTCAGCTAGTTAAATTTTTTTGAATTTTAGGACTCGATTGCATTTTTGTGACAAGTTTTAGGACTTAGTTGTATTTTTTAAAAAGTTTTAGGATTTGATTGCACTTTTGTGACAAGTTTTAGGATTTTCAATACACTCATCTCAAATAAAATTTTATTGAATCAAATTTTCATACATAGATACTTCTATAATCATGAATTGATATTTTTATTTTCTCTTATGGAATTCAGCCTCGGGTGCTTAGGCCCCAGGCCTAGCCTTGGGTACTTTAGCTCAACTATCGGGGTCCTCAACCCAGCCATAGAGCCGAGCTCCACAATCAAAGTCCTAGGGACTTGGGCACAACCAGCAAAGACCTAGGCACATGCATCAAGGTCTTGGGCTCAGCCTCAAGGGACCAAGGCTACTAAGAACTCAAGCACCGGCATTTGGACCGTGTACCCAAGGGCCAAGATATCTAGTTCAAACATCAATGTCTAGTCGTATTTCAAAAATGATTTCTGACTTTTAAAAGTGCAAACCGTATTCCTAAAATTAAACATAGGTTTTCCATTGATTATGAAAAAGATTTTCTATTTATTCATTTTCCTAAGCTATCCAAACGCCATAAAATGAGACAAATATTTTTGGATAAAAGAATTTTCTACAAAACAAACGGGGTCTTAATCTATCACATAGATAATTGGAAATGAATCAAATGTACAAAGAAATATCCTATGTATGTACTCATAACGGGATATGAAAGATTGGGCTTATTAGACTTAGAATGCGTTGGGTTAATGGAAAACTTTACGTTAGAGGAAAGTGATTGATTTTCCCTTGTTTGGTGGAGAGCATGAAAACTAGAGGAAAGTAATTTTCCGCTGTTTGGATTTTACTTCCAAAAATGCTTAAGATAGATTATATAATGCTATTAAACTATATGAAGGAAACTGTAAATTATAAAATGAAAATGCTATCAAAGCCAAAAGGACAAGAGCTACACCAGTCAACACTCCGCCCAAAAACCATCTTCGTGAGAAGAGATCTGCATGAGTAAATATTATGCTACTGTACTCAGATACGTCGCTTAAAGCCCTAGCAGCTGTTACAAACCCTAAAAGTGAGTCACGCCACAAGTAGCAGAAGCTCATGATTTCACTGAGCTATCATCAGATTACAAGACTCGAATCTGTCACTATTGCTTAGGCAGATGCGAGATCGAACGAAAAAAAAATCTGTTAATCAACAGTTTTATAAAGCAGACAAGTGGTGAAGCTATAGGATCTTTACAAAGTCACCTGTAGATAAAAACCTCAACATCCGATCATTATCACCCCACTTTAAGCCCCGCTCTTCATGGTCGAGTATGTCGCTATAGCGCGACTTGGGGAACCAACGCACCAGGTAGTAGGAGTACGCGAACCCAACGACGGCACAAACGGGGATCGCGATCTCTGTTGCGAGAGCTGAGAGCAATGCCATCCTCACCGGAACTCTAGACTGCGTCGCTGGAATGGCTGGACTCGACACCTATTAGAGAGAGACACACACACGGAGGGGGAACGACCTAAGGCCATTGACGTCGAAAGCAAGTGTGGACATAATCTCATTGTGTACTTTTGACGTGTCAATATTAGGGGTGATTGGTTCCCGGTTCGATCCGATTCCACTTGGGAACCGGAAACTTGACTGGGAGGATTGGTTCCCATTTTTTGGGACCAGGAATCGGACCGAACGGTTCTAGGACGAGGAGCCGGACTGGACCAACCAGTCCAGTTTGATGGAACCGGCCACTTAGAAAAAATTAATTAAAAAAAATATTAGAGTTATTACAATTTTAGCTTTATTGCTATTTTTAAGAAATTAAAAAATATTTTTTTTAATAAAAGAGTCGGTCCGGTCCGATCCGATTTCCCCTAGAACCGGGAACCAAACCGAAAATCACCAATTCCATTTTTATGGAATCAAGAACCAGACCAAACTGACCGGTCCAGTCCGGTCCAGACGGTCCGATATGCTCACTCCTAATCAATAGCTTGACTCCACCCATCGTAGGTCTTCCCTTGGAAAATGCAATATAGTCTACGACTTGCTTGACACATTTGTTTCATGAAAAAAAAAAATTAAAATATATATTTTCCTTTCTTTGTTTAAGAAAATAAATTAACAAAAAATATTTTCCTAATCAACGAAAAATGTTATCTTATCAAAGCTTAAATTAAAAAAAAAAAAAACGATTTCGCCTTTGAAAAAATCGGAAAATGTTTTCCGAATATATTGGCTAACGAAACAATTGTTTTTATAAAGACATATTTTAAAAAATCGAATTTTAATTTTTGTTTTTCTTCCTTTTTCTTCTTCTTCTCATCTCATTGCTGGCCGCCCGCCAGCAAGCATCGAGCCTTGCCATCAAGTGGCGAGCCGATGAGGCTCGAGCTAGGGCCAGCGAGGCCAGCCCTCGCCAGAATTTGGAGCAGTCATAAGTGCCAAGAAGTGAAGAACACGCTATCGAGTCAAACTGACATATATTTTAGGCAAGCATGTATAGTCAAAACTACTAAATTAAGATTCACCATGACAAACCTCCAATTAGCTTGCGGAGTAGCTATATCTCCAAGACCAAAGAGCAGAGACCGAAGTCGAGGAAGCACGTCCCCCTGAGGCCTAATCACAAGCAGAACGCCAACATGTGTAAAGATCTCATTAAGTTTCCGCAGATAATTCCTGATACTCAGATTATTCCATTATTTTCCACCAAAAAGTTGTTTGTATTTTACTGATCGACATTATATGGGTGCTTCCTTCATGGAATCTAGAAGTCACAGAAATGCAAAATTCTCACTTCACATGAAATTATTGGCCTGCCCTTCCATTCTCCATAGGAAAAAAACCTTTAAAAAAAAAAAAAGCACAATCTGAGACCATAGCAGTGCGACTTTTTTTTTTTCCTTTATTAACAGAAAAGTGGTAAAAAAGAGAACATAGAGTATACCTGAGCAGAGAATTTCACACCCCCACCACTTCCCAAACACCACAAGATGAAAAAGAAACAGACAAAAAATGGGGTTGTTTTTCCTTTTAAAAATGCAATCTTTGCATGGAGAGAGAAGTAGGATTTCCTGAAAAACCCAAACCCCAAGAAACAAAAGATTAAGAGCCTCTATGCCATTAAGGACGACTCTTTTTCCTCCTGCTCACAAGAAAACAAGCCAAAAGCACAAATGGGTTTTCTTTGAATTATACAAACACTCAAACTCAGATAGCCCCTTAAAAAGGAAGAAAAGAAGTGTCAAAAAGTCCATAAGCAGGCTTCTGCACCGCACCGGGGTTGAATGAACTGGACCCAGTATGCACTCATATGTGTTACAGGCTTTGGACGGCCGTGAAAATATTAGGTGCATTTAATACATCACGTGGTATGATACGATAAATCACACACGGATCGTGATATATCCGGGCCCATCAATTGAACCATCGAAATTTTTGCCATGGCTCAAGCTCGAGTCGTTTCATGGCTGCTTCAGGTCGAGGAGGGACGGCACGCTGCCGGATGCGACGATGAGGGGTGATTCGGCGGGAGGTCGAGTGGTTGAGGAGCGTGGAGACTGCGTCGAGCTTCGTTTGCGGTGAGATGGCTTGAGGCCACTCGAGCGGCCAAGGCTACCCCAAGCTCCGTGTTTGAGGTCAAGCTTCACGGCCAAAGCGGCCATGGATGAGTGTCGTCCATGGCTGGCCGCGAGCGTTGTCCATGGATGACGCCGACGACGGCCATGGATGAGCGTCGGCGTGCTCGTAAGCAGGTCGTCCATAGCTGGTCTGTGACATTGCAATCCACGGCTCAAGCGTCGTCCATGGCCTCAAAAGGCAAAAGGAAAAAGAAGGAAATGGTGAGAGAGGGAGCTTCGTCGAGCGAGGGACGGAGCTTAACGGGAAGAGAGTCGTTTAGAAATTTTGAATAGTCAATATGTGGGCCCGGCTCAACACATGTCAATCTCTGAGTGGTTTCCTGCGTACCATATTAAATGCACCCAATATTTTCTTCCGGCCATATCTGTATCCTCATATGGGAATCGGACACAAACCTCCTTCCTCGAGACATGGTCGGAGGAACGCCGTTAATTCAAAACATGTTATAGTACAGCAAACTAAGCTATTCAAGCCTACTCTAAAACTTTGGGTTCTATCACCTATTTGAGAAACTGATGCATTCTAGAACTTTTTTTCTTTCGGCAAATGCATTTAGTTGCTATCACGGCCTTGCTCTGATCAACTTTGTCCTCCTCGCAACCCTCCACCATCTGCCGCATCATGTCTCTCTCTCTCCTCTCTCCTCCTGCAATCATCGCAATCTGGATTCTCCCGGTTCCAACTCCTGTTCATGCCAGGTCCTCTGAGCATCACCCACCATCCCTCTGCATCTCTCTGTTTTTAGCCATTTTGACAGTCCTTTGCTTTTTTAGCCATTTTCGACAACAAACCCCATGCCGATGAGAAAGGTGAGGGAATGGGGGTAACGAAAGTCTCGTGCTTTCTCCTCTGAATCCAACAGCCAAACCCATCAAAAGCAAGGAAAGAATAAAACAAAAACAGAAGCAGAAAAAGCAAGACACCCACCAAAGGAAAAAGAGAATAATAAAAAAAGGAGGAAAACTCTATAGCCTCAGCAACTGTACTTTTTGGAGAGATATGCAGTGATATAATAAAATAATTTAAAAAATTAAAAGAAATTTAAAAAATTTAAGAATTCTACCGAACATATTTTTATCCCAAAAATAGAAATTTAGAAAATTACCAAACGCGTTCTTTTACTCAGAAATTATTTATTATTTTTTTTATGACCCAGGGAAGCCCCATACGCCGCGGACGACTGGAGTAAATCCTAAGGGCAAACTGGAGGACCCACCACCCTAGCCACCTGATAAGACGCAGGCGATTCTGTGGTGATTCGAACCCTCTTCCTTGAGCAAGGGGTTAGCGGGTCATGAATGGACCTAGACCTAAAACTAGGGAAGGAAGAGTCAATTTTCTACAGGTATGCCTTCCCACAGTGGGCAAACAACTCCCGTTCAAGCCCTTCAAGGACGGCCTGTTAGCAGAAAACCACTCTGCCCTTTAGTTCAGAACCTAAAGACACCATGAGAACTAGGATGGAAACGCTTCTAATCTACCCGAGCTGCATTTCCTAGAGGATCCTACCAGACTGGAGAAAAAGAGGAGCTTTAGAAAGCCATAGAGAGGTTTTTTACAAAAACACTCACTTTACTTCAGGGAACTCTACCCAACACATTACACATTCATTGCCTTATATAGACAATAAGAGGTCACAAGCAAACGAGGACCAAGCTCATGGGTTCGGAAACAAACAGAGGCACCGGAAACTTTCGGGAGGGAATTATTCGCACACTATGAACAGTAACTATACTGTGAATAGTACTTTCCCTAGCCTAGTGCTATAGTAAAAGTGAACAGTGCTTTGCTACAGTGAAATTGTACGGACATCAGTTCTTCAGCGGTATCGTCCGTCACGAGCATTGTAGTCATAGTCAGAGTCATTTGAGCCGTGTGCCGTTGCTAGAAGATGTGCCTCATATTTTTGTTCAAGAGCTTCAAGGTCTTCTGGTGAGAGGATTTGATTTAGCTGATGTGATGAGGATGCTTCCTCATGAGCCCAGTGGGATGCTTCTTCTTAAGCCCAATTTGTATTGTCATATTCTGTAGTGTCGACAGAAATGCTTGGCTGAGGCCAATTGGATGGCTGTGCATAGTAGGAAGTGTCCATGTGGGATAAGGACGAGGGTCCTTGGTCATAGGGATCTTGGGAAAGAGGACCTCCCCAACGTGTATAGGGGTCCTAAGTGGATTGGACAATGTCATCTGCACTTGTCACTTCATTGTTTTGGGATGACGCAGCTTGTCTGAATTGCCTGAGTGCTTCCTTAGCTTCTGGTGTAGGTCATAATGATCCCATGCAGTGGATACATTATAATTCTATACATCTTCAAGAATGGTTTTGTTTTCTTAGCACAAGATTCTCTGGAGTTCTCGGTACTGGTTTTGACAAAATCTAACAGATCTTGGATAAAATTTGTGAATCCGAGCTTCTCTGCTATCCAAATGAGGTTTGTAGGATGTGGTTCCTATTTCCAATGTGGCATTAATGATATTGTCATTATTTCTGAAAAAATACCATGGACGTCGGAAAAATAGGATGGTATGAACTTCAGGATTTAGTGTTGTGGTTCTTAGTTCTTTCTCCAAAAGATGTTTCCAATGAGTATGAGGATAGAACCAATTGAGAAAATCTAAAAGATTTTGATCACTTTCTCTTTCAATATTTCTCCCAAGTAAAAATATCTTGGTGAGGTTGGCGATGAATCTTCTGGTTAGAATTTCAAATGCTATCAAGTACTTATTGGTTAAGTACCATAATAGTGTTTTGAGCTGATTGGGAAAATCATCTTCTTTCCAGATAAGAGGATGTATGAATGGATAATTCGAATTTAATCCACAAGGATAAAGAATTGAACTTGCATTGAATCTGAATAGATCTGTCTGGCATTGCCACATGAGGTTTCCCAGATTTTCAGTGAGATTGTCATTATGGATTTGTTCAATAATCTCCTGGGGATATTTCCAGCTTGGCAAATCTTTGATTTTCTTAATCTTGTATTTTACGCCATGATTGAGCATATGGAAAGCAGGTCTTTTGATATACATGTTGATTTCGACTGGTGCCTTTGGTCTTGACAAGAAATCAGCAAGCACATTCTTTTTTCCGGGAATGTGTTTGGTTTTAAAAGAATATTTTGAAAACCATTCAGCCCATCGAAGCAGTCGAGAATTTGGGATCTGCTTCTGTTTAAACTTAGTCATCTGAGGAAAAGATGCCATGTCTAATTCTACCAGGAAGTGATGGCCGATGAGATGGAATTCAAACTTCTTGATTCCATTTTTTACTGCTAAGATTTCTTTGAAAGTGGAATGGTAATGCATTTCAGCTTGAGAAAACTTTCCACTTTTGTGAGCACAAAGGTGTCTCTTACCATCAATTTCTTCAAGCAAGATGGCTGCCCAGTATTCATCACTGGCGTCAGTTTGAAGAATTCTTTTTCCTGTTTATGGCATTTGTAATGGTGGGAGATTCTGCATTATCTCCTTAAGCTCGGCGACTGTTTTAGTCTGAATTTTTCCCCAAGATGGGGGATTCTTCTTCAGCATAGATTGGAAAGGAATCAGGAGCTTTGCAATATTTAGGACAAAATCCCTAAGATAATTGATTATCCCAAGAAATTGCTGAACTTGCTTTGTGGTGAAGTTATCTTCAGGAAACTTCAATAATTCTTGAGCAATATATGGCCCTAGGTAGTATGTACCTTTGTTAAGATGCATACCAAGAAATTCAATCTCTGTCTGAGCAATGTTCATCTTTCTTTGAGAGAGCATGATGCTATGCTTTTTCACGGTTTCTGCAAACTGCTCGAGAAGTTGGCAATGCGATTGCTCATCAAGGCTGTAGAGCAAGATATCATCGATATATACTATAGCACTTGAAAGAATTGGTTGGAAGATATGACACATGGTCTTTTAGAAAAGGGATGATGCTACCTTTAGGCCAAAAGGAAATACTTTCCACTGGAAGTGCTGGTTCGGAATACAAAATCCTGTTTTGGATATGTTTTCAAGATAGATGCCCAATTGCCAAAATCCAGCTTTGAGGTCGAATTTGGAATAGATGTGGGCCTTTGTTAGCACAGTAAAAAGGGAAACTTTGGATAGTAAAGGGAATTTATCATCTTGGATAAAAAGGTTGAGAGGTTGATAGTTAATTACCAATCTCATTTTTTTTTCTATTCTGCTCAGCACGCTTATTGACATAGAAGGCTTCACAAGCCCATTGAGAGTTGGAGATTTCAATAAGGCCTTGTTGCAATAATTCTGAGCATTCCCTTTAAGCTAAAGCCAAGTGTTCTGACTTCATTCCCATGTGACTCGCCTTGGTTGGATTTATATCTTCTTCTTCTTGAAAGGAAGGCGAACAAAGAACTCTGGGTTTTCCCATAAGGGATGGGAACACTTTTGAGCGAATCCCGAATGGAATTCTGAACAAGATTCTAACAATTTTTGCATGATTGGGTCTAATAGATTCATCTGAATGAAAAAGAGTCTCTGAATGTTGACAAACTCAGAGAATTGGTCTTTATACCTAAAGACCTTTTCCAAGAATGATGCGGAGTTGTGAGATCTGAGTCATAATGTCCTAACCAATGATTAGATTTTTGTTGGGAAGATTGGATCCAAAGATTTTTATGATTATAGAACACTGGGGGAAGAATTGAACAGTCACAGGAGTGGTTCTTACATTTGTGGAGAAAGTATCTCCTGAGGCAAAGTTGAAATATTGGACATAAGGAGTCCAATATTCTTCAGGAAAGACTTTGGTATCCAAAATTGAACAACTCGCTCCGATATCAATGAGAGCAATAACAATGATAGGCTTAGCAAACTTTGAGGTGAGAATTTTTACAAGGGAATGGGGACAGTGAGTCTGACTTGAAAATATGTCAAGGTTTGGTTCTGCAGATGTGGGTGAGATGTGAAAAATGTCTTCAGATTCTAAATCTGAATCAGTTTCACTAGAAGTGTGATAACATGGAATGACACAAAGAGTTTGTTCAGATGGTTCTTCATCAGCAGAAAACAATGATTCAATATCATCATTTTCAAGAGAAACACCTGTTTCATTCTCAATTTGATGTATCAAATGATGCTGACCTTTTCTAGCTTGGGGACAGTTTTTGGCAAAATGTCTTTTCTGATTGCAGATGAAGCAACGATTTGACTTTTTATGGCCTGTACGATCTTTCCTTTTGCGTAGGTATCACCATTTCTTCTTTCTTCGGAAGTTCTTGTGGCCATGTTTGGACTAATTCATCCAGAACTTCTTGAAGTGTTTCTTTTTCCGAGAAAACTTACCACAAGTACCATCGCGGTCTTGCTTGGAACATTTGATTTTCAACTTCTGATGAGAGCAAGCTGTTTCAAGGCTTTTATCATTAGTGATGTAAGAGCGGATCATCTGGCACTTTAGGCATATTTCTTCAAGGCATAGATGGATTTCTTGTTGTATTTCTCCCAAGGGAATATCCTGTACTCTCCTCTGTCTTCCAAAAAAAGATTTTTCAACCATCTGGGATAGTTCTTTAGGGATGGAAGTTAGGAAAACATCCTTCAGATTTGAATCAGCTCCAATTTGATAAAAAAGCTAAAGTATTATTCGGTAATGCTTATCAAGGTGTTTCTTTTGGAGGAAGCAACATTTTCTTTCAAAAAATTCTCTTATTTTCAGTTCTATGAGGTCGGTAGGTTTTCCCACAAAGAAATGATATAAGAGAATAATGGCATGGCTAAAATCTGGTGACATCAGAAAATGAATCTGATCTTATTCTGACACCGATTTCCACCAAAGTTTAAGGCTTCCTGTAAACCTCGTGACAAAATTGTAAAGGACATCATTCATATCATGGTTGATAATGGACTGAGTGTTCAACCAAGTATGAAATTCCTCAAGTCTTTCTGGCCATTTATGGCAGGGGATATCATCGATGGTGAAAAACTCCTTTGATGCCATGGACACATGGTGTCTTGGATTGTCCTGGACAATCTCTAGGTCGGAATAATTTGATTCCATTTCTTGATCTGGAGGATCAGCCATGAATATGGATGAAGTCACTGGTGCTATGGGAAGGTGATCATCTTCAGATATTGAAAAGGATGAAGAGGATGAAAAGGATACCGGATCGAATTCAATATCAGAGGTGGTAGGAGCAGTTTGTTCGGCTGGAAATAGACTCTGATTAGTTGGAAGGGTTGGATCAGGCTTTTGGTCAGGATTAGAATGTTCCTGAACACTCAAATCCTTTAGAAATGATTCTAATGGATTTGCTAGCATTATCTGATTTGGCTTTTCTCTTATGACAACAGAACAAGATTCTACAGAAGCTTTCTCTTTTCCTCTTTCCTTTTGGATTTGATTTAACTCTTTGAGGCGATTACGTACTTCTGCCATATCTGGTTCCTTTCTGAAAGAATCTTCTGGAATGGTAGCAAAGATAGACGTCTGTGGTGGTGGAGGTAAGTACCTAGTTCTTACTGGAGTTGCAAATGGATCAAAAGGTCTGAACCTTCCTTCTTCAAGGAGTTGGATTTGTCTCTTGAGCTTTTCTATCTCTGGTTTTGGGCTCTCTAGATGATGATACCCTAGACGTTGTCCTGATTCCAAGGCATTCAGCCTCTTCTGGAACTCAGAAATCATTTTCTCGGTGGTCTCATCATACTTTCAAGATCTTGTTACACAATTCTAATCTTGGAATCAATTGCTTTGAAAGCATTATTTTGTGCTAACAGAGTCTCTGATTGCTAATTTAGAATAGCTTCAGCAGCAGGAGTCTTTCTCTGTCTCCCATGTTCATCCACATCAGTGGGGGTAGATATTTTAGGGACATGGCGGTATCTGCCTTGTGGATCAATGAATTTCTCTAGAGCGGGAAACGAGAGTTTAGAACTTTCTCTGACAAGAGGGGGAAAGTCAGTGTCATGAAACATGGCAATGGAGGAAGTGGGTAACGATTCTGCTGGAACTTCGAGTGGGTAGGAGTGCTTCTTGGCCCACTTTAGGATTGGCTTATAGAATGGGGAAAAAGCTTGTTTTTTCTAAGGAAGAGATGGTGGAGGTGATCTTGGTGGATTTGGTGAAACTTGGGGTGTAGTACTGAACTCTGGCGGTGGGAATGGTGCATAAGAAACCATGAACTGGTATTTATCACACTCACCAAGAGTATCTATGGAGGAGTCTTCGTTTAAGTATCTTTGATACACCTTATCCTTTGGCATTTTCCGTCGAGGTAGAGGTTTATCATATGGATTTACCTCGTCAGGAGAATTTGTACAGTAAGAACATTGGCAAAAAGGATCCCAGAAACAGTGACCATACTTGTCTTTATAGTAATGGACAGGATGTCCATCACCGTTAAAGTGTCGAACAAGCTTTTTTGGATCTGGCTCGGAGATTGATTCAGGAACACATGGTTCAATCATGAAGAGGGTCTGGAAGATGGAAGGACTTTCTTCCTTTTCCTTGCCAAATTTGATGGAAACAGTTCCATCTTTTTTTCGGATGAACTCAGAGTCCGTAGACTGGAAAGGCTTGTTATGCTGGTATAGCTTTTCATAGTTGGTAATCCAAGTCTCTGGAAGGAGCTTGGCCAACGTGTCCTTTAGGATCTGCCTAGGAACATGGATGCATGATGCCTGATCATTCTGCATGGAGATAAACAATGCATCTTCGTTACCATTGTTGAAGTTTAGATCAAGAGCATGGTTCTGTACTCTGTAAACCATCTGGTAATGCAGAGTTGCAGCTACAGAGTCAGCAGTTTGAGAAGCTCCAGTGAGCTGGACTTGGACTTTTAAGAAAGAGAGTAGCTGGGGGTCTGAAAGAGCGATGTTGAAGTTTGGATACAAAGTTACAAAAACTGTTCCAGCATTTAGAGTAGTTTGAACAGTACCGATGCAAGCATGCTGGTATTGTAAAAATCTGGTATCTAACAAAGCAATTCTTGCCACAACGGGCAAACCTTTGCGACCATGAAAGGTGAGAGCAAGATGAATAGCGTCATAATGGACATGAGTATATCCCTGTTGAGCCCATTGTCTGGGGAACTCTGGAGGGATCTGAAAAGTAACAAAGTACTCATTTTCAATAGTAGGAATAGGGTGCTGGTCGAATTTGGAGGACCGAACGTACTCCTTTACTTGCTTTGGGGTTTGGTGTATAAGTTGGCGAATGGAGTGGATAGGTGAAAATGACGAGTTGGGTTTAGCAAAAGCGGAGTATGGATTAATAAGAGGAAGTTGAGTTTCAGAGATCTTAGTTTCATCACTAAGAGAGACTTCATAGAGATAGTCTATCTTAGAAGTATTAGAAACTCGAAAGTCTGAGGGGGTTGAGGGTGATGGAGCAAGAGAAACAGGTGCTTCAACAATTTCAGGTTCAGTGCTCATGCTATAAATAGATTTTCTCAGCACTGGATTCACCTACTAAACGCATGAAACGGATAATATCACAAACGAAACCATGGCTCTGATACCATGAATGGACCTAGACCTAGAACCAGGGAAGGACAACCAACGAAGCAACCGAAGCGGGTGGTCTCTTTTACTTAGAAATTGTTCCCGATGACAGAATCAGAAAAAATCATTTCTCATAAAAAATTATTTCTCGGAACAGAATGATTACCAAACGCGCCCTTAGAGGAAATAGATAAAGATTTCTCATATAATTAATTTCATCGGAAACCAAAATCTTTTCTCATTAACGTAAGTTTATCTATAATATAAGGGAAGACTATACTAACTTGAATTAAATTGGCTATGTAATTAGAGACGTCACTCATAAATTTCTTCTAGGTTGTTTAGAATGAACAACAGAGTCTTCAATAGATCAAGTAAGAAAACAATTTCATAATTGTATTGATTTTTGTCTAAACAATTATCTGACTACATTGAAAATAACAGTAACCCATTAAGCACATCCATTTTTTTTTTTTTAATAAAGAGTTATAAAAGTTAACTTTTACTTCAATGATCTTATTCGGAGTTTTTTCAATCACATTTAGATTGGATTAACCTGATTTGACCTATTTACCCAATTATACGATCATGTTTTGATAAATATTACATATATAAGTTGTGCTTGGGTCGAATTTTTTGACACATTTATTAAATGGATCGTGATTGGATAGATTTAGTTAATCCGATAGCTTTAAATTGGCATGACATGCGTGACTCATGAACATGAACAAGTCGCGTGAAGGTTTAGTCAAATTTCACATTAACTCAACGTGTAGTGCCTTCTGTCATTGGTGGCGATGTGTACAATATGGAAATAAAAAGCTGATTCTCCATATCAATATACACGATGAAGTGCCAAAAAAAAAAAAGATCTATTTCCCCCTAGGACTTAAGAATTAAGAAATAAAAAAAAATTGTACAATATGGACCGATAAATTTGAAAATAATCCAAACAGATTTGTATTTGCAAATTTAATAATTTCATACACAATGAGTGTATTTAACTAATGAATGAAGAACTTGCACATTGCACGATTAAAACTTTATATCACGTAACCGATAAATTAAAACATAGTAATTAAATAAAAGCTTTTCAGAATTATCACTTTTTCTTATAGTTGCAAATATCTATATCGTGGGAAGACCTCTATAATTTTAGTACTTTTTTTTTTTGGTCGGTATATAATTTTAGTACTTTGAATATCAGTAAATACAAAATACGTTACGACAGGCCCACGCATGATGGCCTTGTTCAACCAAAAGCCCACAGAAGACCAGTCTGTGTGAACATTTTCCAGCATTTGATGAAGGATGAACATTAGAGAGCAACGACCGAGTTTCTTTTCTTCCGTTCTTCTTTTTCCGGCGAAACCTATCCTGCGACGCATCATACAGGTTCCCGAGCCGGTGAAATCTTCCAAGACACGCGCGTCGCCCCGTCCCGACACAAGAGAGATTATGGGACCAAGTGAGTGTGAAGGATTGATTCGATTAAAGCCTGCATCGTTTGACTGTTGAGAACATTGATCTCTCGTCATTATATTGCCTGCCCTTTGGTGACACTGACTTTTTCACTAGCAGTCAAACAACACTGAGAGTTACTTTTAGGGTACGCTTGTTTTTTTATAAACTTTATGATGATTGAAAATATTTTCCATGAAAGTCATTTTCAGAGGAAAATTGTTAGTTTTCATTTGTTTAATGATTTAGAAAAATCAATTTCCTCCTCGTCAAAAGGAGAAGTCATTTTCCCTAGTTCCAACCTTGTTGTGTTCATGCATGGAAAACGTTTTCTGTAAGAACATCAGTTTTCCATCGTCCAAATACTGAAAAGTCATAAAACAATGTTCGAAAAACGATTTTTTTTCAAACAAACGGACCTTAAATTTCATTAGAGAAGCCGAAGGTCCATGATCCATTAGCATTCATGTATAAGCGATACATACAGCTGTCAAACATGCATTCTGTGGTGTCATCCACTAGTGTAAGCATGGATAATAGCAAAATGGACAGAGAGTCGTTCTACGTCAACTAGTAAGTTGAAAAAAGGGGCGGAAACTGCCGTAGAAACTAATTAATTTTTCCTATTGACAACGTGGGTTTCCTTAAATTTGGTACGTTTATCTATTAGCTTGTATCCCCAAAAAATAAATATTTTCAAAATAAATGTGCATATGTCACTTAAAATAATTAATTAATAAAAAATATTTTCATTATTGATAATAATGTATATCTAATCATTATTTGTTCATATATTTTTATAAGCAGTGCGAACGATTATTTTTATGAAAATATTTATCAAATCATTTTTTTTCACAAAATAAATGTGCCCAAATATCTGATTAAGCGATCGGCCTCTTGGTCACGTCAATGAGATCATGGAACATCGTAGGAAGAGCAGAACTTCAACAACGTCACGCCCACGAGGCATGCTGGACCTTTGCTATCGACTCGTTTTTTTTAGGTAAAGCGTCAGATTCGGATTTAGAGTGGTCCCTCGGGAGGACGAAGCTTGCCCCCACGCCAACACCCATGCTCTATATCTGTATGAGGCCATTGCGAAATCTTACATGCAACAATCATCTAACTAAAGGGTTAAGATTATCTAGCCGTTGTGGCCGGAATTGTTCCTGCGACAAAATATGTTTTATTAAAAGTCATTCTTCGGCTTTCATTAAAAGGGATTAGGGTCCTGCGCCAATTCCTAATAGAAGATATCTCATGCAAAAAAGGATAAAACTTTGTTAATCCAAACAATACTATACAATCCCAAATCGAGTCGGAATTTAATTGACAACAAGGCTCAAGAGTTATAAAGTCGGTATTGAACTGCGTCAAAACTTAATCAACGACACAGCTTGAAGAATATAAACATACAATATCAGAATTTAATCGACGGCGCGATATCGAGATAAAGACACATGCTAGAATCTAATCGACGACGCGAATCTGAGAACTACAGCTAAAGAAATTTAAAGTACAGTACAAGAAATGTAAAGATAACTGAAATATAACATTTTGCTTGATTTGTGCAGGGGCCCTTTGTTGGATAGTTGGTGGTGTTTATAGTGAAGGTATGGTAAACATTCCTCGACGATGTTTGGCAATTGTGTTTCTTCAAGTAACTTCCATACCTGTCCTCATCATGTGTTGATAGTTTTGTAGCCATCAATGATTTTTCCATGACTTGCGAGTGGGAATTGCTCTCTTGCATGCTCAATGCTAACTGTCTTGATGGTTTCAAGTTTTTGAATGGTATCCGAAATACTTTTAACCACCAACTGTTTGTTATCGTACTTCAACAACTGGACACGTGATATTAAAGAATATCATCATCAATCGTCAAGAGTTAACTCATGTACCCATCGATAGATAAATACATACAAGATGGTGTTCATGTGCTATGCACATGACTATTTTTACTTGTAGTCAAATGCCATGTGTTTTCTGACTCTCATGCCAGGCATGTGCGCATTGATGACCAGATTATTTTTTTGTGTCAATACCATCTTAGGAGTGTTTAGTTTGGTTTCCATGATTACCTGAACACAAATGTTAAATAGTTTTTATGACCCAAATCATATAGAACCCAACCAAAATAACAGTTCTAGTATGTTCAATTTGGGTTTCGACTTATGAAATTTTGTGAGACCACTGTCAACTATTTTAAATATTTAAGCTTTTCAAACAACTTGGCAATAGTCTCACCAAATCTCATATAATATCATAACTGAAGGTCCTGAGTTCGAATCTTTTTAGGCCTCATTTACTTCTCCAATTAAATATATCCACACTTAGTACTAGGCAAAAAGATCAGACTAAGATTTGGTGATCTCACCAAATCTTACATGGTTCACACCCTTTATTTCCTTTTCCTTCCTTCATTTATGTCCCTTTAGATCCTCTGTCTCAGGCTCACGACAAAAAAGAAATTTGAAATATTCCTAATTCAGATTCCTTGTGCGAGGCAAACATCCGATAGATTCAACAAATTGTTCACGTTGATATGGGAAGGCGGAGCTGCTGGTGAAGATGATGAGATCATGGCAGAGAGGGTGAGGGAGGAGGTCGAGGTGCAGAGGGAGGGAGGGAACTGTTTAGAGTTCCAGGTTTCCTTTCCTATTTATATTTAATATGTTCGCAAGTCAATTCAAATCGGCTATTTTTGACATCCTTAATCAATATTCTCAATATGTCCAATCCAAAAACTTGGGAAAAGTGTAAAAGAAGTCCTAAACCTTTTGCATTTGTGCCAATTTAGTCCTAAACCTTTTTTTGTGCCAATTAAGTCCTAAACCTTTTTATATTATGCCAATTTAGTCATTTCCGGACAATTTTGGTCGGATTTTATTGACTAGATGCCGGCCGGCTGACATGGACAACTTTTAATAATATTTTTATTTTTTTGAATTTTTTTCTTTTTCTTGTTCTTTTTTTTTTGTTTTTGTTTTTTGTTTTTTCTTTCTCCTCCTTCTTCCTCCAACCGGTCGCCAAGGTCCAGAGGCGACGGCCGGCGAGGTCGACCTCGACCTCGCCAGTCACCTCGCCAATGGCCAACGAGGGCGAGTCTTGCCCTCCCAGTGCGAGGCAGCCCTCGAGGCCTGGACGGCGAGCCTCGCCCTCACCGGATCTCCGGCCTTGCGCCGAGCTAGCGGGGCTCACCCTCACCTACCATGGGCGAGGCTTGACCCTCGCCAAATCTAGCAAGGGTGAGGCTCGCCGCCCAGGCCTCGCCTTATGTTGGGCGAGCGAGGCTTGACCCTCGCTAGATTTGGTGAGGCTGCCGAGGGCGAGCCTCACCACCCAGCGAGAGGTCGCCCTTGTGGCCACTAGCGAGGTGGCTGGTGAGGTCAACCTTGACCTCATCGGCCATCACCTCTGGCCGGTCGCCAAGGTCGGCTGGAGGAAGAAGGAGGAGAAGGAAAAAAAGAAAAAAAAAAATTCAAAAATAAAATAAAAATAAAATATTAAAATATTAAAATATTAAAATATTAAAATATTAAAATATTATTAAAAGTTGTCCACGTTAGCACTCATCAGGCCACGTCAGCTGGTCGGCGTCCAGTCAGCAAAATCCAGCCAAAATTGGCCGGAAAGGATTGAATTTGCACAACGTAAATATGTTTAGGACTTAATTGGCATCAAAAAAAAATTTATGACTAAATTGACACAAATGCAAAAGGTTTAGAACTTTTTGAACATTTTTCCCCCAAAAACTTAATATGCGTGCTCCACGGAGAGGGGTGAGCATGGTCCGAGTTGGGCCGGTCCACCCCATAACCCTAGGACCAACCCGCACAGTGCTGGTCCTCAATTTTTTGAATCGAGGACCGACCCTATTGAGTTTGGGACCAAGGACTGGACCGATCCAATAGGTTCAGTCCGGTTATAAGGTTAACCCGGAACCAACTGATAAATTTTCATTTCATTTTTTGTACTCCTTAAAAAAGTGATTGAAGACCGGACTAACCTAATGAGTTCGGTCCGGTTTCAAGGTCAACCTAAGACTAACCAATAATTTTTTATTTCATTTTTTGTACTACTTGAAAGAGCAACCGAGGACCGTACCGATGCAATGGGTTCAATAATGAGTAAGGTCAACTAAGAAAGGCAAGCAGTGAAGGTCAACTGAGGTGAGCGTCAAACAAAATGAACATCGAATGTCGAGCGGGAGCAACAAGCCAAGCGAATATCGAGCAGCGAGCGGCACGAGTAACCCAAAGCGAGCGAGGCGAGTGTCAAGTAGAGAGCAGAGAAGTTGTTTTTTTCCATTTTAGCAAATTGAAAACTAAGAGGACAAATAAGACAAAAGAAAACAAATACTAGAGGAGGATGCCATAAGGTGCCTTTTTGGACGCCGTGAGGACTTTTCACAAAAACATTTTTCTCTTTCGTAAATTATGACTATTGACGCCGTAAAGGACATCAAAAACCTAAGTTATTAAAGAATAATATAAAATTACTTGAATTTCTCACTAAAGAGTTGTTTAATGTTGTTGACGCTGTTTATTTTAAAGTTTTCTCTATATAAAAATATTATAAATAATATATATATATATATATATATATATGTAGTCGTGTGTGTGTGGTTCGAGTTGGACCGACTCGGAACTCTCAGGACCGAGGATCGACCCATACAGTGCTGGTCTAGGAATTCTAGAACTAAGGACTGACCTAGTCTCCTTGGGAACCGAACTAGGAACGACAGGGTTGGGCCAGTCCAGGGTCGGTCCAAGGTCGACCCTGGACCGATGCTCACACCTACCATAGACCAGATCATCAGCACTGGCATCGGAACCGCTTCAGTCCTTCCTCCACGGTCAATGCTCTTCTTTATGGTCCTGGCTTTTCAGCTCGCGTATTGTCTCCCCATTATTAGCACAGTACTCCATATTTAAAATAAGATTTGTGTACTTTGGATTGATTCGCGGTTCTTGTTGAACGCTTCATCTTTTACGTTGGGTGTGTCAGCAAAGGTGGAGCACCATATAGCTATTAGACATAAAAAATAAATGTGAAAATATAGAATCATATGTAAACAGATCTCCAACCATTATTTGAATTTGCATTCGTCGGAAATTCATGGAGATTCGATGAAATCATGGGCTATGTAGCATTAATATGGACACTCGACAAGACACGACATGACACATCGATACGTCATTTTTCAAAAATAGAGAATTTTGACATGTTATATATTAAATATATATATATATATATTGGTAAGGATTATATATATATATATATATATATTTATATATATAATACATAAATAAATAAATAAATAATAAAAGCCTATAATTGATTTACACCAAAAACATTAATTCAACATTTGTTAATATCATTCATTATTTTAATTTGACAAATTTAACTACATTCTATTACAATGATACATAAAACTTAGAGAGAAAAATATTATTTTAAAGGAAAATGCTGAAGTGATATTTTTAAATTTATTTATTTATCCTATATGGCATTTTTTAATATTTTTTCATAGTATAAAACTTTTAGAAAAGCTAAAACAATTCTAAAAAAAAAGGAAAGAGAGGCACAGTCATGGCTAGGCACGTCGCTGCCGCTACCGCTGTCGCTACCTCAGTTAGCAGCATGCCCAACCACCATCGGAGGGGGCTAGTGACCTCGTCGACCCTAGGCAGCAGGGGGGCAAGCCTTGCTGACCTAGGCGAGGCTCGGGCGAGGCTCACCAGCCTTTGTCCAGCTCAAGCTACCTAGGGCCGCCCCCCTCTGCCACTCGCCAGGCCCCTCCGACGGTGGCAACAGCAATAGTGCCCAACAACTAACCCTACTTTTTTTTTTTTTTTTGTATATTTATATTTTGACCCTTTAAGTATTGAAAATATTTAAAATTGACCCCGTGAGTGTCAAAATTCCAGACTTGTGTGTCGGAGAGAGTTGACCACATGTCGGATTTTTCAACACTCGTTAATTGTAAGTCATAGTATGTCGGACACATGTTAGAGTATCGAACACGACACAAAAGCTCACTGAGAGTGTCGATACTTCTTAGATTATGGGCATACTCTACTAATTCAATCCCCTTGCGTATTAATGCGTATTACAAAATGAGAAGGTTTATGTTAAATGTTGTGATTACACTAAAGAAATGAACGGTCGTTATTTTTATATACCATTTCCCATCAAAGCGATTACCAAATGAGTGATTGTCACGAAGAGGTATGAAATGTGGAAAAAATGCATGTGAAATAACCGCTACTTAAAGAGAAAAAGTGGATCACAAAATGTTGGATCACATTATATATATAACATCCTCTCACTTGATCCCAACAAGGTAGGAGCAAGTGGTACGTCTTTCCTTATAGCATAGTCAATCTCCATCCACCCCAATTAAAGAAGAATTAACTCCTTCCACACTTTATAGTTTTCACCATTCAATATGGGAACATTACACTTGAATTCAGACAAATTCATAGGTTGCAAAATTGCATATCAAACAATCATGCTTATATTACAAATTTTAAGGCAAAATATGGGTAAATACTATTTTACCAATGTAAACATGTCACAAATATGAATCACATAACATAAAAATAGCTTGTGGGCTAAGTTTTTAATTTAAATAGATTCATAATCATATCATGAAGAAATTACCATATTATATTCCTTTTCTTAATTCATGTGGGTAAATTAAGAAAAATGATATGATATTTCATCATAATTAATCATATTAATATAATGAAAATTCCTATGTGATAAAATTCATCATATTAATATAATTAATTACAATTAATGTCTATTTCTAAATATAATTTGGAGGCTCTTAATATATAATTTAATTAATTAAAGATGCTGTGGTTATTCTCTAATTAATTAAAAATATATGGATCATTGGACATTTAATTTCATGCATAAAATATTCACAAAAATGCATGAAAGGGCAAAATAGTAAATAAATGCACGAAGGGGCAAAATAGTGAATTAATTCGGCCAAGGATAGAGCCGGAATAACATGAAAAGAGAAGGGCAAAAGTGTAAACTGAAGTGGCGTTGCAAGTCCACTGGCACATGCACGTCACTTGCTTGCCTTTTGCGTCGACGCATGGTGCGCACACACCTATCCACTACGCAGGCTTGTGCAAGTGCATGCAACACACGTGCTCGCAACTGCCTGAGGTAGTTCCACGGGTGTGGGTCCCATGCCCCTAGAGAAAATATTAGGTACCCTAAGAGTGCCATGCAATTTTTGCTCCGAACCATTCAAAGCATGACACATGTCCGTCTCTCTTCCACGTTGTCCCACTCTCTCTTCCATAGTCCCTGGGCCACCTCTCTACAAACGCTCTGACACTCTCTCTCTTATCTGCTTTCCTATGCATACAGTCTCTCTCCTCTCTATCTCTTGCTTCCATCACCCCCCACCCAACGAAACGCTACGGCAACGGCCCTCCACCTTCGCCGGTTGCCTCCGTCGCCCCCGACTCCGACGCCGAAGCCGATGCAGCCTCCGCCTCCTCTCCTGAACCCGACTCTAACGCCGACACCCCTCCACCTCCCTCTCTCTCTCTCTCTCTCTCTCTCTCTCTCTCTCTCTCTCTCTCTCTCTCTCGTCCTTGAAGTCGCAACTCTCTTCTAGCAAACCGCGACTCTCTCTCTCTCTCTCTCGTCCTTGAAGTCGCAACTCTCTTCTAGCAAACCGCGACGCTTATGCCCCTCCGTCAGTTGCCTTTGTCGCCCCCGACGCCGACACCCCTCCGCCGGTTGCCTCCGTCACCCTCGACTCAGACACTGACGCCTCTGCCTCCACCTCTGCCTACGCGCTCGACGCCGACACCAACGCCAACGCCCCTTCGCCTCCCTCTCGCAACCTCCGCTCCACTCTCTCCCTCTTTCCTTTGCGGAGCGCCCTTACTAGCCAACCCCGACGCCAACAAACCCCTGCTCGCATTTTGGCCTCCCTCTCCGCAAGCGAGGGTCGCTCTGCTCACTCTTTCTCTCTTTCCTCCGCGAAGCGCCCCCTACTCCTGAACGCAAACGCCACCAACACCATCGCCTCCCGCCATCGCCTTCCCAAGCCCCATCGATAAAGAGGAGAGAGACCGTCTACAATTTTGTTCTCCGCAATTTTATTCTCCCCACAACGAAACGAAGAACGGGGAGAGAGAGCGTCAGAGCGGTGGGCTAGGGACTATGGAAGAGAGAATGGGACGACGTGGAAGAGAGACGGATAGGTGTCATGCTCTAAATGGTTCGAAGTAAAAATTGCGTGGCACTCTTAGGGTATCTAATATTTTCTCATGCGCCTGCGATTCTGCACACGTGGCCCTACACACTTTTTCCTCCACGCTAACAAAAGGCTTTTTCTCTTTGTTTTTTGTCGTTCCACCACGATTCCACCGTCCATTACTTCTCCAACAACCCATCTCAAACCAAAATAAATGATGGGCTTTAAAAACCACACCGGCACGACCACATAGGTCTAGGTTTCGACGAAAATGACTAAGAAATTGGCCCTGAATCAAATTAAAAAAAAAAAAAAAAAAACAACGTAAATCCTTAACCATCCCGACTTCCACTGTTCGATTAGGCTCCAGCAAACATTGATATGCCGAAATACCTCACAGCTATTCTTCCTCATGGCGGTGCGACTATATTGGTCCGAGGTCGAGTGGTGGGTCGCTAGAATTTGCCCAAAATCGGCAATTTTCTTCTTGACCCAAAAATGGCCGAATTACTGTTCATTTAGAAAAACCCACGAAAATACACCAAAAATTCGATAAAAACAAGGCAGAGACACTAAATAGGCTCTGATACCAAACATTAGATATAAAAAAACAAATATGGAAAAACATGATCAAATGTAAACAAACCAATTATTCAAATTTGCGTTCATCAGAAATTCATGGAGATTCGATGAAATTATGGACACACTCTATTAATCCAATTTCCTCACATACCGATGGCGTATTGCAAAATGAGAAGGTTTGCGTTAAACCTTGTGATTATACTTATAAAATGAACGATCGTTCTTTTTATATACCGTCTCCCATTAAGGTGATTATCAAATGGGTGGTTGTCATGAAAAAATAAGAAACGTGGAAAAAACTGCACGTGGAATAATAGCTACTTAAAGAGAAAATGTGAGTCCCCAAATGTAGGATCACATTTTATATTTATAACAATAGCACCCGAGTGCTTACGCAGCTATCAACTAATCATCATGAGGTCACATGCCTACTTCGAATGGCCTAGACCACCCTCTCATTCTTGTTCTTGATGTTGTTTTTTTCAAATCTAAACCGAGAAATTTGCATAATCCAAAAACTTATTTCAAAAGATCTTGCTCGAATTGTCCAAAGGAGTGGAGGAGCTAGAGAGGTTTATCAGGTTGTGCAGACTATTAAAATATGTCTCGAGTTTGAGATTTGCTAGACTCCTTCGAGCTGCACAAAAGAGGAAATATAAAAAGAAATAAAATAAAGAAGAAGGAACCTTGCAGTTTCGAATTCCTTTGAAAAAGGAAATATGGGCACACATATTATAATAATATAGGTTTCCCTTTTTTGGCGTGAAGACCCTCCGTGAAGATTGAATTTGGTGGGCCCAAGGTCAAACTTTGACCTTGGGCATATATATATAAGTGCGGACTACAGGCTGAAGTCTATGTGGAAATAAACCCTACATAGAAGTCGCAGAAGGGAGCCGCAAAAGAGGTCTTCTTTTCGGGGTGTTGTTGCTGCACGTGTACGAGAGAAAAGGAGGAGCTGCATGTCTTCAAGCTGAAGCGCGATCAAGAAAAGGAGTTCTTTTTCAGCGTTTGTTTTGAGCTTGTGTGATAATTTTGTGCCGTGAGTTGGGTTTAGGGTTAAATTATTTTTTTTTTTTGGAAACACCGAGAGAGTGTCTAAGTGACTTGAGTGTGTAATCTCCTTGTATCGCTTGATCTATAGTGAAATTCGCTATTGCTCTCCCCGTGGACGTAGGTCTTTACGACTGAACCACGTAAATCTGGTGTCCGATTTATTTTCTTTTTCTGTCTATATTATTGTTCGATCACTTGCCCTATCGCAATAATTGGTATCAGAGCCAGGCTTGGCTAAGTTGAAGCGAATCGATGGCGACAGAAGAAGTAAAAGTGGGAATCGACAGATTTGATGGGAAGGATTTTAGTTTCTGAAAGATGCAGATTGAATATTATCTTTACTAGATGAAATTGCACTTGCCCTTATCTGGGGAGAGACCAGAGACGATGAAGCAAGCTGATTGGGATTTGCTAGATAGACGAGCTATGGGTGTTATTCGGCTGACGTTGGCTCGTAACGTCGCGTTTAACATCTTGAAGGAGAAGACCATTGCTGATTTGATGCAAGCCCTGTCGAATATGTACGAGAAGCCCTCTACAATCAACAATGTCTGTTTGATGCGACGTCTGTTTAATTTGAAGATGAGCGAAGGTGCGTCAGTTGCAAATCATATCAATGAATTCAATGTGATTGTTAGTCAATTGAGTTCAATTGATATTGATTTTGAAGATGAGGTACGTGCTTGATTCTGCTATCCTCATTGCCTAATAGTTGAAATACTACTGTTACTGCTGTTAGTAATTCCTCTGGGTCAACAAGTTTGACGTTTAATGGGGTTCAAGATTTAATTCTAAGCGAGGACATTCGTAGAAGAGAATTTGGCGAACCTGTATCTGCTGCTTTAGTAGGTGAAAATAGAGGAATATCTATAACACGTGTGGGTAATAGTAGTACTAATATAAACAGGCGTAGTCAGTCTAGGACTGCTAATGTTGTCTGTTGGAGCTGTGGCAAGAGGGGGCATCTTAGAAGGGATTGCCTTAAGCTGAAGAATGAGAAGGGTAAGGGAATTATGGTTGATTCTGCAGATAATGTTGCAGCTATAGCAAATAGTGCCAATTATGTCTTGTCTGTCACTAATGATTCATCGCTTGATGGATGGATTTTGGATTCTGGTTGTTCTTTTCATGTCACACCAAATAGAAACTGGTTTATCACTTATCAGTGCACAGGTAGTGATAAAGTCCAGTTAGGGAAACGCTGAGTGTGATGTTGTGGGTGTTGGTGATATTAAAATCAGAATGCATTATGGTATTGTGAGGACATTAACTGGAGTAAGGCATGTTTAAGAGTTAAAAAAGAACTTAATTTCCTTGGGTGCCCTAGATTCAGCTGGTTGCAGGTATTCTTCAAAAGGTGGAGTTCTGAAGGTTGTACAAGGTGCCTTGGTGATAATGAAAGGAATCAAGCATGGAGGCATGTATAAACTTCAAGGTGAGACAGTGAAAAATTTCACTGCGAAGACGTCGGATGCATCTGTTCGAGAGTCTTTTGACTACTCAAGGAAGACCTGGGTGTTTGTGCCAAGGCACAAGTTTGATGCTGATGTCAGGATCACGCAGTCAAGAGCTTTGATCGAGATGGAGACTGGTAAGTCGATCAAACATATGCAGACTAACAATAGCATAGAGTTCTGCTCGGAGCTGGCAAATAAATTCTGCATGAAAGAGAGCATAGTGAGACACCGCACTAGTGCCAATAAATCACAACAATTTGCAGAATTGACAAGAAGAACATTACTAGAGACGGCCCGTAAAATTATCTCTAGTGCTAGTATTACTAGGAGAATTCTAGCTGATGTGCTAAGTACGGTAAGCTACCTGGTAAATAGATCCCCATCAACTACTATTAAATGGCAGACTCCTGAAGAAGTGTGGTCAAGTAACGTTGTTGATTATTCTATTCTTAGAATGTTTGGTTGCCCGTGTTATTTTCGAGTGAGTGATGGTAAGCTTGATTGGAGGGCAATATACATATTCCATGGCAATGCACAAGGTGAGTGGGGCAATCAGTTGTGATGCCCGAATATAAATTCACATGTTGACAGCAGAGAAGTTACCCTTGATGAGTCTCCAGTACTTTTGGCTAGGAGTGATTATAGCAGTATTCAAACGGATCTGAACAGTGTTCAGCTTGAGGTGGAGTTGTGACCAGAAACTCATGAGGTAGCATATACACGTACTAGCGAAGTAATCAACACAGATGGTGCTCATGGCGAGGTGGAGCCTATAGAGCCAACGGTTGCTGTAACTGCTGATATTGACAAGGTATGTATTCGATCTCCTAATAAATATGGATGCAACAATGGTTTTACTTTGTCTGCGGTTGAGGAGGTTGCGTCAGAAAATCCTTGCGGAGCAGTTAAAGATGCATGTGGAGTTGGTATTCTGAAGAGATCCTCGGTTATGGCGAAGTTCAAGCAAGGCTTGGACTTGGATAATATCTGTGGCGGTTGAGCCCATCGGGGGTGATGGGAAAGTAGCAGCAGAATTTGAACTTTTTGCAAGCGATTGCAATTTGGCTCAAACATCGAGCCAAGGTGGAGATTGTTAAAATATATCTCGAGTTTGAGATTTGCTAGACTCCTTCGAGCTGCACAAAAGAGGAAATATAAAGTAAAATAAAATAAAGAAGAAGGAACCCTTGCAGTTTAGAATTCCTTTGAAAAAGGAAATGTGGGCACACATATTATAATAATATAGGTTTCCCTTTTTTGGCGTGAAGACCCTTCGTGAAGATTGAATTTGGTGGGGCCCAAGATCAAACTTTGACCTTGGGCATACTTATATATATATAAGTGCGGACGGACAGAGGTCTTCTTTTCTCTACGGCAGCTACACGTACAGGCTGAAGTCTCTGTGGAAATAAACCCTACGTAGAAGTCGCAGAAGGGAGCCGCAAAAGAGGTCTTCTTTTCAGGGTGTTGCTGCTGCACCTGTACGAGAGAAAAGGAGGAGCCGCATGTCTTCAAGCTGAAGCGTGATCAAGAAAAGGAGTTCTTTTTCAGCGTTTGTTTTGAGCTTGTGTGATAATTTTGTGCCATGAGTTGGGTTTGGGGTTAAATTGTTTTTTTTTTTTAAACACCGAAAGAGTGTCTGAGTGACTTGAGTGTGTAATCTCCTTGTATCGCTTAATCTATAGTGAAATTCGTTGTTACTCTCCCCATGGACATAGATCTTTACGACTGAACCACGTAAATCTGGTGTCCGATTTATTTTCTTTTTCTGTCTATATTATTGTTCGATCGCTCGCCCTATTGCAACACGGAAATAGATGTTTAAGAGCAAATTGAGTCGATGACGATGCTGCTGCTACAAAAGAGAAGTCGCCCGTTCCCTCCCTCAAAAAATCTTGAAGAGCAGACCACCGTGAGTAGTAAAGAAGGGAGCAAACACGAGCGACTCGACTGCCATTAGCTGGATGAGGATGTTGAGTGGTGGGCCTGAAGTGTCCTTCAATGGATTGCCAATGGGATCTCCCTCATCAGCTGCCCTGCGAGTCTTCATTTCAGGGTGGGTCTTTAAGTACTCGGAAGCACCAGCCTGGAAGCAAATTCAGGAAATTAAGGAAAAAAATATCTTAAGTCAGACTAGTTTTCTTAGCAGGTCATTGAACCACCACAGACGAGTATCATCGACAAAAAGTAGCTTTTGAGCAGTTGGGAGCAGCTGCATACCCTGATGTACTTCTTCGCTTTCTCCCATGCTCCACCAGTGTTGGATGCGGAAATCGCAATCTGTTGAAACCAAGCCCAACAAAAAATATGCATTAGGAGATTAGTCATGCATAGATATGATGATATAAGCATTAATCATCAGTTCGCCAACCTACACAAATTTTGTTCAACAATGAAGAAACTACAATATCTCAACCCCGTTTAACCAGCATTCCATCGAGGGATGCACCTTGAGCAACACAAACCACCAAAATAGATTGACATGGATTACTTTGATAAAGATTACCCGAACAACAGAACCAAGAGAGCCAGCCAAGACACCAGACAGCGTCTCTACTCCAAAGAAGGTCCCCACGATAAGTGGTGTAAGCATGACAAGGGCACCAGGTCGAATCATCCCCTCGAAGGATGCATCAGTTGAAATTTTTAAGCATCTAGCATAGTGAGGGTTCTCGTGATACCGGTGTTTCCCTGACAAATGTTCAAACATCTGGGGGGCCACCTTAAATATCTTCAATGCTGCAGGTCCCACTCTTTTCATGGTCATAGCAGAGAACCAGTTAGGAAGCATGGCACCCACAATCGAACCCATGAACACTTTTGGTGTCAGGACAGCGACTGGAGAAATTGCTGCACGACTCACAAATGCACCAAACAGAGCGATAGACACCAGGGAAGCTGATTCAATGGCAAATTCCTACATACCAGATAAGTAACAAAAAAATGTCCATCTCATATTAGATTTAAACAATAGGAAAGTAGAATTTGCCAATATAGCTATTTAAGTAACATCAATACTGATATGTGACACGATACGATATACTGACACGATATACCAATACGTCATCTATCAAAAAATAGAGAATCTCAACACGTTGTATATTAAATGCATATTTTTATGTATAAATGATAAATGATCATTTTTATGATTATTTTAATCAAATTAATTTTATTCAAATTTACAAATAAATAAATAAATAAAAGAGCCTAGAATAAATTTATACTAAAAATATTAATCCACCATTTGTTAATAGCATTCATTGTTTTAATTTGACAAATTCAACTCCATAAAACTTAGAGGAAAAAAAAAAAGTAATCCATATTCTAGACTCGCATGTCAAAGCGTGTTAGAAAAGAACAGAGAGAAAAAATAAACTTGGGGGTGAATTGTTTGTTATGGGAATTGAGAGTAAGAAGAGAATAGAATACTGGATTTTTCTTCTTTCCTCATCTATTATGTTTATTAGTTATTATTTATTTTATATATTTACATTTTGATCTATCATTTATTGTAAACTTTTAAAATTGACCATATACATGTCGGAATTCCGAACTTGCATGTCATAATTATAAACTCGCGTGTTAGAGAGTGTCAAAGAGTTGATTAGGTATTAGAAAATCCAATACCTTTTGACCGAGCGTCGGAGAGTGTCGAGTGTTCGACATAAGACAAAGACTCTCGAAAGGTATCGATGCTTCTTAGGCTAATATTAAGAAAGATAGACAAAAGGCAGCACCTAAAGGAAAGAAAAGTGATTATAGCCAAACATTATGCCACACCAGCAATAATTTAAAAAGACTTACGCAACTAACGTCATGTTAGTCATTTATGGTGAAAAAGAAAATAATCGGATAATGTGTGTAAAATCTAGATGACATGAACGTAATTTCATGAAAAGTTCCTACGCAGACACCCTCTTCTCTGCTATGTTACGGACTTAAAATAAGATACTAAAAGGACGACAGTACAGTGTCGATACTATATTTGCATGCAAGGATTGCCTTTACCTTTCCAATGGCGGCTGTAGTATTGCTTGACGAGGCTCTCCCGTCAACCGGCTTAGCGATTCGTTTAGCATTGTCGCTGATGGGACTGTAAGCATCTATGGCCAATCGAGTGGCAATGGTACTTAGCATCCCAATGGCAGCCACAGTAATTCCATACACAGAAGCAATACTATAACTCAACAAAATGCTAATGGCAGCTAAAATTGGGATATTGACAAAGGCAAGGCCAAAACCAACACTGTCGGCGGCAAAATCTTGGAGAAGGCTGCAAAAAAAAGGATCATTAAGTGGTCAGCACCTTAGCCATCAATAGTCGTAAAGATTCATATCATTCATTTGCTTCAGCAATTTTAACACCTGATGTCATCGTTGGTGAATGATTTAGTGATAAACCCAATGATTAGTCCATCCCAAAGACCAACACCAGCACAGAGGCACAGCTGCCTGCAAGATCATATCAATAATTAGCGACTACATTTGCTCAACGTTTTGACCCAATCCAGTAAAAGTCCGCTGACATTAAAGCATTGTCACATGACCAACATCAGAAGAAAGCAGCATTTAGGATGGGAAAAAGATAAGAATCTTCAAAGAGTTTACCAGTTCTTCACAACTTTCTGCGACCCAAAGTTGTAAACTGTAAATGATGAGGGCAGAGCAATCCAGCTAACAATAACAATTCCAAAAGTCATTAGAATTGTGGAAATAATAAGTTGCTTCCTCAATGCAGGCTTGATTTCCTTCACTTCCTTGATTTTTGAGAAGTTGGCCGTAAAGAGAGTTGTCATCAAACAAACAAGAATACCCATAGAGCTGATAAGCAGGGGATAACACATAGCAGAGTAGTTGTGATCTTTTCCGAAAGAAGAGATGGAAGCAACAACAAGGACAGAGCAGGATGATTCCGCATAGGAGCCAAAAATATCAGTCCCCATACCAGCAATATCCCCGACGATATCACCAACATAATCATAAGTCACCTGAATGATTAAGGTCAACCTCATTTATGACTACAAGTGAGTGATAAACTTAGGAGATGAGTGATAAACTTAGGAGATAGAGCTACAGTAAGAGAGTCCATACAGTTGGGAATCCACGATCTACTAGGGTAATTGGCCAAGTCTCTTTAACCAGATGAACACTAACATCAGTTGCCTTGGCATAAATTCCACCAGCGGCTCTTCCCAAGAGAGCCATGGAAGATCCACCAAGACCATAACCGGCAATAGCCTCGAAAAGACCTTCCCAGTCATTGCCATAGTACAGCTTGAACAGATTGATTGCAATATAGAGCACGAGAAGACCGTTAGCAGCAATAAGAAATCCCATCACTGCACCAGACCTGAAAGCAGAAAAGAAAGCTTTTCCAACACCACCCTTCCTCTCTTCCAAGGCAGTCCTGGCATTAGCATAGATAGCGATTTGCATGCCAAGGAAACCAGAGAGGACTGATGTGAAAGCACCAAGTAGGAATGAAACAGCACTGAAAATGGCAGTGGCAAGTGCAGGCTTGCACATGTTTGAAGGATCAAAGTTGCAAGGCTGGCTTTGGGTGCTGAAGCTCTCAACAGAGCCAAGGCAGAGGAAGATTATGATCGCAAAAGCAACCATGAAAATCCCGCCATACCGGTACTCCATTGACAGAAAACCTTCCACACCTGTTCAATCACAAACGATCACTCAGGCTCTTTAAGTCTCTATCAAGCAAACAAAGCAACAATCTGATTCTTGACATTCTACTTATGGGTGATGAAAGAAGGTATAATTCAGTCAAATCCAGTTAACTCATTCCGTTGCCTAGTTTTGCGCAACCTAGTGCCAAGGAAAAAAAAAGCCTGACCTACAGCTCCTCCGAAAGAGAAACTTAAGATGATATGGTGTCTATTACAATTCACGTTTGGCAAGCTGGACAGTTCAAGTGTCAAATCCCACTGGCGGAGAGTGACAAGAACATATTGAGTAGGACAAGAAGGGAAAAGGGATGAAAGAAAGTACACGGTTCTGCAAAGTACTTAATGAAATACAAAGAACTCAAGATTGAGGACAACGTCCCATAAACAGAATACTGTTGTAAATACATCTAAACATTACTTTAAAATTAAAGCATTACAAACAAACAAAAAAACTAGAAACGTGCTATGACCTACAACAAACAATAGGTGAGAACCAAAGATTGAATCGAGAGTATGGAAAAATATCAGAACTAAAGTTAGAACTGAACTTATATGTTAGAACTAGAAGCGGAGAAGGGTGAACTACTATAGAACTGATGATGCTCTAGTTCGAAAGATTATTCAAATAAAAGTAATAAGTAATAGGTATGAAACATTGTCACATATAAGGACTTTACTATCCTAGTTTTTATCAACTTTACGTTGTGTCAATAGTTGCGTAACCAAGCTTCCTATAACAACCAAAAAGAAAAAGGAAGAGAGAAATTAACCTAGGCCCTGTTTGTTTCGCAAATGATTTGACATTTCTAAAAACTATGTTCACATGAGATTTTTCTGGAAAATGACAACATTTCTCAGTGTTCAGCTGGAATTTGTATATTGGAAATTATTTTCTGTCTTTTAGAAAAAAAAAATTGCTTTTATTTTTTTTGAAAAGATATGCATTATTTGTGCGATATAAGAGTTGCACATGCTATATTACCAATTGGGATAAGGGCATTGGAATTCCTAAAATTTGTTACAAAAGTGCAATTTACTATTAAAATTTTCAAAAAGTGCAATTAAGTCCTAAAACTTATTACGAAAGTACAAATAAATCCTAAAACTTTGAAAAAGTGCAATCATATCATTGGTTCAATCAAATCATTCAACCATTTGAATTTTTTGAAAATTTTAGAGCTCGATTGCACATTTGTGACAAGTTTTGGGATTTATTTCCTTTTTTTTCCTTAAGTATTAGGACTCGATTGCATTTTTGTGATAAGTTGTAAGACTTAATTACACTTTCATGATAAGTTTTAGGACTTCAAATGCACTTATCCCAAAGAAAATTTTATTTAATCAAATTTTCATAAATATATACTTCTCTAAATCATAAAAGAATTATTTTTTTCATCTTATGAATCTAGCCTCAAGTGCTTAAGCCCTAAGCCTAGCCTTGGGTAATTTAGCTCAGTTATCGGGGCTAGCCACAAGGTCAAGCTCTGCAATCAAAGTCTCAGGGACTTGGGCACAACCAGCAAAGACCTAGGCACGAGCATCAAGGTCATGGGCTCAGCCTCAAGGGAACAAGGCTGCTAAGAACTCAAGCACGAGCATTTAGGTCCTTGCGCCCAAATGCCAAGATCTCTAATTCAAACATCGATGTCTAGTTGTATTTGAGAAAATGATTTTGTGACTTTTAAAAATGGAATTCGTATTCCTAAATTTAAGCATAGATTTTCCGTTGTTTATGAAAATATTTTATATTTATTCATTTCCTAAGTGATCCAATTGCCAGAAATTGAGACAAATATTTATGGATAAAATTTTTTTTGCAAAACAAACTGTCTCAATCTATCATATAGATGATTGGAAATGAATCAAATGTACAAAGAAAATTCGAGAGAAGTGCCAAAAAAATCCTAAACTTTTTGGCTTTGTGCCGATTTAGTCCTAAACATTTTTATATTATGCCAATTTAGTCATTTTCGACCAAAATTGGCCGGATTTTGCTGACTGAACGCCGGCCGGCTAACATGGCCTGATCGGCGTTGACGTTGACAACTTTTAATAATGTTTTAATATATTTTTTATTTTTTATTTTTTATTTTTATTAATTTTTTTCTTTTTCTTTTTCTTTTTTTTTTTTTCTTCTCATCTTCTTCCTCCAACCGATCACCGGAGCTTGGCGACCGGCCGAGGCGACGGCCGGCGAGGTTGAGGTCGACCTCACCGGCCACCTCGCTAGTGGCCACGAGGGCAGCCTCGCGCCGGGTGACAAGGGCGAGCCTTGCCCTCCCGGTGCGCCCGCCGGCTTGGCCTCGCCGCCCAAGCCTCGAGGGCAGCCTCGCCGCCCAACACGAGGCCGCCCTCGCGACCGCGGCCACTGGCGAGGTGGCCAGCGAGGTCGACCTCGACCTCGCCAGCCGTCGCCTCTAGCCGGTCGCCGAGCTTCAGCGACCAGTTGGAGGTAGAAGATGAGAAGAAATAAAATAAAAAATTAAAAACTATTCAAAACTATTCAAAAATATTAAAATATTATTAAAAGTTGTCCACATCAGCGCCGATTAGGCCACGTCAGCCGGCCAACGTCCAGTCAGCAAAATCTGGCCAATTTTAGCTGAAAATGACTAAACTGGCACAACATAAAAATGTTTAGAACTAAATCGGCACAAAACCAAAAGGTTTAGGACTTTTTTGGCACTTCTCCCAAGAAAATTCTGTTTGTACTCATAAGGAGGATATGAAAGGTTAGGCTTATTAGACTAACGCGTTGGTTTAATGGAAAACTTTACGTTAGAGGAAAGTGATTGATTTTCCCTTGTTTGGTGGAGGCATGAAGACAAGAGGGAAGTAATTTTCTGGTGTTTGGATTTTGCTTCCAGAAATGTTTTCCTTAAGGATAGATTATGTAATGCCATTAAACTATATGAAGGAAAATGTAAATTATAAAATGAAAATGCTATTAAAGCCAAAAGGACGAGCTACACCACTCAACCCTCCGCCCATCAACCATCTTCGTGAGAAGAGATCTGCATGAGTAAATATTATGCTACTGTACTCAGACGCATCGCTCAAAGCCCTAGCAGCTGCTACAAACCCTAAAAATGAGTCTCGCCACAAGCAGCAGAAGCTCGTGACTTCGCTGAGCTATCATCAGATTACAAGACTCGAATCTGTCACTATTGCTCAGGCAGATGCGAGATTGACCCGGAAAAAAAAAATTGTTAATGAACAGTTTTATAAGGCAGAGAAGTTGTGAAGCTATAGGATCTTCACGAAGTCACCTTTAGAGACGTCCCTCGTCATCTTGTCACACTCGGCCTTGACGCTGGTCAAGTCCTGCTCTTCGTCCTCGAGGTTGTGGCTATTGCGCGACTCGAGGAACCACTGCACCAGGGAGTAGGAGTACGCGATCCCGACCATGGCGCAAACTGGGATCGCAATCTCTGACGTGAGAGCTGAGAGCAATGCCATCCTACTGGAACTCTAGACTACGTCGCTGGAATCGCTGAACTCAACGCCTATTAGGGAGAGCCAGACAGAGAGACAGAGGGAGGGGAATGACCTAGGTCATTGATGTCAAAAGCGAGTGGACATAGTCTCGCCGTGTATTTTGACGCGTCAATATCTTGACTCCACCCACCGCAGGTCTTCGAGTGGAGAGAATACGGTATGGTATACGACTTGCTTGACGCATTTATTCACCAAAAATATTCCTCCTTTTTCAGCCTTTGATTCGCTTAAAAAAATAAATTAATGAAAAATATTTTCCTAATCAATGGAAAATATCTGCTTACCAAAGTTTAAATTCAGGTAAACAAATTTTCCTTTGAAAGGATCTGAAAACATTTTCTGAATATATTGGCTAATGAAACAATTGTTTTTATAAAGATATATTTTAAAAATTCAATTTTTTTAAATTTTTTAAAAATCAATTTTATTTTTATTTTTTCTTTTCTTCTTTTTTCTTCTTCTTCTCAGCTTATCGCTAGCGAGCTCGGCTCACCAGATCAGGTGAGTTGTGGCCTCTGGCAATGAGATCGAGCCTTGCCACCAGAGGCCGTGACCTCACTTGAGGCCAGTGAGCCTCGAGTCTTTTTGAATCAGGCTAGTTCACGGCCTTGGATGGTGAGGCTTGAGCTCACCTTAGGCTAGTGAGCTCGCAGCCCCTGGCAGCAAGTCTCGAGCCTTGCTAGATTGGGTGAGCTCGCCCCTTGCCAACGCCAGAGGCTAGCAAGGCCGGCCCACGCCAGAATTTTGAGCAGTCATAAGTGCCAAGAAGTGAAGAACACACTATCAAGTCAAACTGACATATATTTTAAGCAAGCAGGTATAGTCAAAACTACTAAATTAAGATTCACCATGACAAACCTCCAATTAGCTTGCGGAGTAGCTATATCTCCAAAACCAAAGAGCAGAGAATGAAGTTGAGGATGCATGTCCCCCATGAGGCCTAATTACAAGCAGAACGCCAACATGTGTAAAGATCTAATTAAGTTTCCGCAGATAATTCCCGATACTCAGCTTGTGTCAGTATTTCCCACCAAAAAGTTGTTTGTATTCTACTGATCGACATTATATGGATGCTTCCTTCATGGAATCTTAAACAGTCACAGAAATGCAAAATTCTCACTACTTCACATGAAATTGTTGGCCTCCCCTTCCTTTCTCCATAGGAAGAGAGAGAGAGAGAGAGAGGACAATCTGAGACCGCATGCAGTGCAACTTTTTTTTTCCTTTATTGGCAAAACAGTGGTAAAAAAGAGATCATAGATTGTACCAGAGCAGAGAATTTCACATCCCCGCTGCAACACCACAAGATGAAAAAGAAACATAAAAAAAGAGGGGTTGTTTTTCCTTTTAAAAATGCAGTCTTTGCATGGAGAGAGAAGTAGGATTTCCTGAAAAACCCAAACCCCAAGAACAAAAGATGGAGAGCCTCCATGCCATGAAGGATGGCTCTTTTTCCTCCTGCCCAAAAGAATACAGGCCAAAAGCACAAATGGGTTTTCTTTCAATTATACAAACACTCAATCTCAGATAGCCCCTTAAAGAGGAAGAAAAGGAGGAGGAGAAAAGGCGTGGGAACTCCCGAGAAATTTGTTCTCCTTTGAATTGACTTTGGGAGCGAGCAGAAAGCAATGCGAAGCTTTTTCTTTTTTATGTATTATATGTACATTATTATAATTAGGGGGATGGCTTTTGGTGAAATTACGATGAGTGCCATTGCAGGAAGTTTCTAAGAAATTCTATGAAGATTATCACAGTTGGATATATAACTCAATTTGATTGTTCACATTTACATCTTCACATTTTTTGGGGAAAAAGTACAAGAAGAATCCTAAACCTATCGCATTGATATCAATTCAGTTTAAAACATTTTAATTAGGCCAATTTAGTCCTAAACATTTTCGTATCGGTACTAATTTATTCCATCTAGCTAATTTATGCCGAAAATTACCGATATGGACATCAGTTGTCTTACATGACACGACTAGCATTAACATGGATATTTTTTATATAATATTTAATTATTTTTTCGAATTTTTTGAATTTTTTAAAGATTTTTCCTTTTCCTTTTTTTTTTTTTTTTTTTTTTCTCTTTTCCTCCTTTTCTTTTCTTTCCTTTCTTTTTTTTTCCCCTTTCTTCTTTATTTTCCTCCATTGGCCTCCATGATGGCCGGCGGAAGTCGCTGACTACTGATAAGGGCGAGGGTCGAGATGCCCTCATTGGCAATAGACGATACCGACACTCATTGGCCTTTGGTGAGGGTCAGTGATGATTGGGCAAAGGTCCCCTCATCAGATTGGTAAGGTTGCCCCTCGCCAAATTTGACCCTTGCCCAACCCTCGTCGGCCTTTGGCATTGGCAAGGGGCCTTGTCCAGGTGAGACTAGCCCTCATCCTCATCGACCATGATGGAGGCTGGTGGAGGAAAAATAAGGAAGAAAGGAAAAAAAAAAAAAGGAAAGAAGAAAAGTGAAAGAAGGAAAAGAGAAGAAATGTAGAAAAAGGAAAAAATCAATAAAAGATTAAAAATAATCCAAAAATAATTAATATTAAATAAAAATATCCACTCGGCACTGGGTGTGTCACGTAAGACAATCAAGATCCAAGTCAGTAATTTCTGGCATAAAATAGTCGATAGAGTTAATTAGTACTAATGCGAAAAGATTTAGGATTCAATTAGTCAAATTAAAAGGTTTAATATTAAATTGGTATCGGTGTAATATGTTTATGATTTTTTTAGTACTTTTTCCCTTTTTTTGGATGTCAATATTGACTGCTAATATATATAACGAGAAAGATGGTGACAGCAAACACACATGCACATGGCACATGCGCGAAATCTAGTTTTAATTTAAATGGAATTGTTATTCCACCTTTTAGCCTAAACATTTCCCGTCTATCCAAAATCAAGTATTATTAATTATTGATCTCATGGAAATAATTATTTTTATGTAACTAAGATTACTTGAATTTGTTACTCCATGATTGACAAAAGAAAAATCAGAATTATTATTTAAGTAGTCATAGTTGTTTATATCAAACCATGAAATTATTTATCTCCAAACAAGTTTTTACATATTATAATTAAACACTGTAATAGCAAATCAAAGACTTCACGGGAAAATTGTCCAAAAAATCCTAAATCTATTGCACTTTTGTCAATGCAGTCCTAACCCTTTTAACTTTGCTAATTGAGTCCTAAACATTTTCACTTCTTACCAATTCAGTCCATCCGGCCAATTTTGGCCCGAAAATGCTGACGTGGACGCCGACAGTGCCACGTAGGATCCGTCGATCGACGTGGACAATTTTTAATAATATTTTTTATTTTTTTTTTTTTCCCTTTTTTTTTTTTTTTTGGCTTTTTCCTTGGCCTTTTCCGGTGGCCGGCCACCGACCATAGGCGATGGCCATCTAGCCTCACCCACCACAAGCGAGGTCCGACCGAGCGAGGAGGAGCACCGGCGAGGGGAGCCCTCGCCCAAGCGTGGCCCAGCAAGGGTCACCTGTGCGAGGCCGACCCTCCCCCAAGCTAGGGCGGCCTCGCCGAGCGTCAGCAAGGCGACGGTGACACCAAGCGAGGCCACCCTAGCCCTATCGCGACCTACCCTCGGGTGGAGGGAACAGGTTTAGGGGTATTGTCTAAATGACGGGCCTAAGGCCCATGATTAGGCGTGAGCTCTCCCAAGCCCATACCCCGCGTGACATTGAGATATTCTTTAGGAATTTTTGTACAAAAGGAGTCGCCACTAGTCTATTGGGGTCGGCTAGAAACCAAGTGAGACATAGGAGTATACCTCACTTCCTATGCAACCAGAGAACCTTGGGTCGGGGACTTGATTACATTAATTGACCAATTAGTGCCTTTTCGATACTTAATCTTGTTCATTTTAACAAAATGATTTTTTTTTTCAAGCAATTTAGATTGATTTTATACCTATCCACTAACATGTGGGGTGATCATGCGATTACGCAATCATTAAAGTAACAGTCATTGCTACCAAGATCCTAATTGCAGTAAAATTAACATAAGCAACTAAATAATTGCAAACATAGTTAAAAATGTAGATTAAACATACAATATAGTCAATATATGAGGAATTAAAGGACTAATTACACTAAAAATGCAATACATAACAATTCCTAATTAAACCCCGCAATTTTTAGTTTTTCAAATTTTTTTTTTTTATTTTAATTTTTTTTTAGTTTTTTTTTTTTTTTTTTAACATTTTAAATTTTTAAATTTTTAAATTTTTAAATTTTTAAAAATAATTAATTAATTAATTTTTATTTAAAAAAGAGTCGAATTTTTTAATGTTTTCTGAGTTTTTCTGAATTTTCGGAAAAAAATTTTGAATTTTTATTATTTTTCGAAATTTTTGATTTTTTTAATTTTGAATATTTAATATTATTATATTTCACGAAAATGCGTTCGGACCGGGTAAACCCAATCCGGCCCGTGGACCCAAACCCGGACCCAACACTTTTGGATTTTTTTTCTTTTTTTAAAAATCATTTTCGATTTTAAAAAATAATTAAAAAAATTCCTTTCATTTGTCTTTTCTCACTGCGCACTCCCCTCCTGCGATTCCTCCTTCCTGATACCAGCTTTTTCCTTTCTTTTTCAATATTTTGTTTTACTTTTTCACTTTTTCCATTTCTTTTTCTCTTGTTTTTTCTTTTATTTTTTTTTCTTTTGGTCTTCTTCTCCTTCCTCGCGACATTCCTCACCAAATTTTGTTTCTTTACCAAAACTAATTCGAACAGTAATAATAACCGAAGCACCTAGCACTCCTTCTAACACCAAACCACCCCGACCAGCGCAACTCAACGCCAACTCCGACGGCTGCTAAACCATTTTTGGATGCAAACATCCCTCGGCTCAAACACACATGATTACTTCACGAAAAAAGCATGAAATTGCGATGAAAACATAAAAGAAAGGCATGGTCCAACATATATATGAACAAGCGCAAATCAGACCGAGTTTGAACGCAGGTTGCTTCTCGGTTCTCTTTGAGACATTTTGTCAAACATTGGGTGCGCAGCAGCTAAAAGGGGCGTACGGGCTCACTCGACGCTCGGATTCGAGTAAAGATCAACATAATATGCACAATGACACTCAAGATCCACTAAGGGACATATATTACACTCGAACAGATGTGAACACAGTAAGTATCTTCAGCCACAACATACTCACAGACTCGAATCTCTTTCAGGCATTTCATCAACCGGTTAGCACACACAAATGAACCAAAGGATTTTCGGCTTGATATGGACTCGACACAAACCTAGACGTCTATCAACATATACTACGACATTGAAAAGCTTTCATAGAAAACCAATGGGGCCGGAGCTCGTGCGAACTGGTTGGCCGTGAGCTCCAGCCCGAGACCTCGAAAAGAAGCACAAGGCTTAGAGAAGCCTACCTGGTTCGGACGGCGAGCAACGAGCGCACTTCAGGCGACGGCGAAACGCTCTCTCAGTCTCACTCTCTCCCTTTGGCTCGCCCCTTACTCTCTTTGCTCTCTCTCGACCCCAAAAACCAGCCGAGAACCCCCTCATCCTCTCTTTGCTCTCTTCCTTTTAAGCTCGGCCAACGACAGGCGCGCATGGCTTCTGCCACCGCCAGCCTGTCGCAGCCGACCTGGGATCATGCCGTCCTCTGCCCTCGCGATCCTCTGTTCCTCTGTTTCTACCCTCCTCTTTTCTCCTTTTTTGCAGAAGCGTGGATGTTGCGAGGGGAGGAAGATGATCTGCGCATGAGCCGGATTGCAATAAAAGGAGATGGCCAACCCAAGTGCGAAAAAAGAAAAGGAAAAGATATGTGGGCGAGCCCATGCAGGAAGAAAGACCCATATACTCGGGCTCATTCGATTTTTATACCTTTTAATGAATCTTTTTTTTTTTAACTTTTTTTATATGACAATTTTGGAAAAGTAAAGACCATTCAATATGTCATGCCATAATGAAAACACGATACCTTTTAATGATTTTTTTTTTTACTTTTCTTTCTTCTTTCTTTTTTTTTTTCCTTTTTTTTTCTTTTTTATTATTTTTTTAAAATTCCGAAATTTTTTATTTAAATTTTTTGTAATAATTTTTTTTGATAAATTTTAAAACTAGTGACGCAAATGCTCCTAATGTCTATATGTGATGCAATTTTAGTGAAAACTTTTTGTTAAGGGGTTAGAAATTAATCCCTAATTTTCCAATGCAATTAATAAACACTTAAACAAATTACAAAAAAATTAGGTGTCAACAGCCCCGGCAAGGGCCGACCTCGCCAGATCTGGCGAGGGGAGCCCTCGCCCAGGCGATCGTTGGCCTCGCCCTTGGCAGGGCGAGCGACGGCTAGCCACCGAGCCAGGCTGACGCCCGCCCGACTAGGGGCGAGGGCCGGCCTTGCCAAATCTAGTCTGGGCAAGGTCGACGCTTGCTCAGGCTAAGGCGAGCCTCGGCGAGGGCTACCCTCGCTAGATCTAGCGAGGCTGGCCCTCGCTGGGGCCAGGGCAACCTCACCCAACGAGGTCTCCCTGGCCGAGGGGAGGGTCGGCCTCGCCCGGCGACCCTTGCCAGGGCCGCACTTGGGCGAGGGCTCCCTCGCTAGTGCTCCTCCTCGCCCGGCCGAGCCTTGCCTACGACGAGCGAGGCCAGCCAACCAGCTATGGCCAATGGCCAGCCATTGCCCGTGGCCGGTGGCCGGCCACCGAAAAGGCCAAGGAAAAAGCCAAAAAAAAAAAAAAAAAAAAAGAATTCAAAAAAATTAAATTAAATATTAAAATATTATTTAAAAATTATCCACGTTAGCGCCGGCAGTCCTACGTGGCACTACCAGCATCCACGTCAGCATTTTCCGGCCAAAATTGGCCGAATGGACTGAACCGGCAATAAGTGAAAAGGTTTAGGATTCAATTAGCAAAATTAAAAGGTTTATTATGACTCAATTAGCAAAAGTACAATAGGTTTAGGACTTTTTGGACAATTTTCCCGAGACTTCACTTATATGTTTATGTTTACGTCTACCTAAATAATTAGAATCCAAAACAAGAAACGACAATCATGTTCACTATAAAGATTAAGCTAAAAAATATCGTGAGGATAAGGGATTCCAATGTTACTATAAAAGAATGGACAATGTGATCATTGTTGTTATTTATTAGGGATAAGTACATTAGAAGTCCTAAAACTTGTCACAAAAGTGTAATGCAATCCTATAACTAACTTATAAAAACTACAATCACGTCCTAAAATTTGTCAAATTGGTGCAATCGAGTCATTCCGTTAACTCCGTCCAATTAGACTAATGGAAAATGCTGACATGATTTCTTTTAATATTTCCTCTCTCCCATGTGACATTACCTTACTAAAATGTGAAATATAAAACTAAAATGTCATTTTGACTTGAATTTGAAATCTTAATTTAGAAGGGGGGAAAAGCCACCAAAAACTCCAAACTTTGCCCAAAGTGAAAAATTATCCCAAACTTTTTTTTGTGACATGAAAAACCCTGAAGTTTGCTAATCGTGACACATTTACCCCAAACTTTTATTTGTGACACAAAAAACCCTGAACTTTCATTTGTGTGACACATTTATCCCAAATCATAGGGGTATGTTGGTAATTTTTACTTTTAAAAACTTTTTACTTTTTTTTTGCTTTTTTTTTCTTTTCTTTTTCTTCCCTCCATCGACGTCCGGCGAGGGCCGCCCTCGCCGGCTTCCCTCCGCCGGCTCCACCATGGTCGGTGGAGGGAAGAGAGAAGAAAATAATAATAATAAAAATAATAAAAATAAAAAACAAAAAAAAAATCATACGAAAATGCCCTTAATTGGGTAAATGTGTCACAGTTTGCAAAGTTGAGGGTTTTTCATGTCACAAAAAAAATTGGGGTAAATTTATCACTTTAGGCAAAGTTTGAGGTTTTTGGTGGCTTTTTCCCTTTAGAAGAGAAGAGGTATTTGTTTGTCAATCACAAATGTTAATTTTCCTAAGTCCGTACCTCATGTGTGTTGCGACCTACCCCTCGATATAAAGGGAAATATAAGTTTAGAGGTATTACCTAAATGACAGGCTTATGGCCCATGATTTAGACGTAGGCTCTCCCAAGCCTATACGTTGCGTGACATCAGGTATATAAATTGATGGTTTGAAAATTTTCTGAAAAATGAGTTGTTATTAGCCTATTGGAGTCGGCTTGAAACCAAGTAAAGTGTGAGAGCATATTCACTTCCTACGCAATCAAAAAATCTAGAATTGAAGACTTGATTACACTAATTAACTAATTAGTGCATTTTCAGTACCTAATCCTATTCACTTTTTGTCAAGCAGTCCATATTGATTTTATATCTATCCATTAATATATGAGATGATTATGTAGGCACGCAATCACTAAATTAGGAATCAGCAAGCAAGTAAGCATTAGATAAGTTGCGGAGAAAGACAAGCATTTAATGCTAAGAAATAAGTAATTGCCAATCCTAACTAGTCTAAAGGGTAGCCATAGTCATCATATTGAAAGCACGCAACCAATTGATAAATTGTCTCAAAAAGGAAACATTAAAACCCTATCATAAAACCTTAGGAGTTTCTTCGATTTTGAGCTCCATCTTTTTATCAATGGTTTCCCCACACTTTTAGAGAAAACTACCCCAAAAAAAAAAAATATATATATATATATATATATATATATATATCTTATTTTAGAAAACAAAAAAATTCTCGGAAATGTTTTTAATATTTTAAAAAATATTTAACAAAAATGTTTTAAATTTTTTTTCGAAAATGAGATTTGGGTAAGGTCTCCGGATCTAATCCGGGTCGGGACCGACTCGAATCCGTTGGGTCACGCATCCCAGGCCCTCACACGAACTGGGCTCATTATATTGAGCCCAGTCCGTCCCCAACTTAATAATAAAAAACGAAAGAACAAACTAGTCCAAATGGCGCAAACCAGACCAAGCCGAGATTCTTCTAACTCACATCAAGTCCAAGCCTACTCAAAGCCCCTCAAGCCCGACACAGTTCAGAACAAAACAGAAGCCGAAAACCGAATGAGGCCAAAGCAGATCTGGTTCGGGCATTATGCCAAACGCCTCGTAGGTGTCAACCGAGGGGGCGCATCCGGAGACGTCCGAGATAAAAGCCCAAGCCAAAATCATCATATAGCGAACAAACAATGCCCAAGGTAGACTCCGAAACGATCCCTTCACGTTAACACAAGCATATATGGCGAACAACAAGCCTTGGGCTCAGTCAAGTTGAGACAAACCGAGGGCATTGTCACTGGAGATGGCCCTACCCGACTCGACGACGGTGATTGGATGGCGAACTGGAAATATGTCGGCCTCATTCCGGTTGCCTCGCACGTCTCAGAGCTGGGATCATCGGGAGAACCGATTTGAAACAAACAGAACATGGGCTTACCGAGAGTATGGGCGCTGAAAAGGGAAACCGCGAGCGTCGCCGTTCGTTGGGGGCAGGCCTATCCGATGGCACGAATTTCACTCCTTGGCTTAGCTCCCACTCCCCACCTCACTTGCTCTCTCTCGGTTGTTCTCGCGCCCTCTTGCTCGAATCTCGCTCTTCCGGTTGCCCCCTCGCTCTCCCACTCTAGCCGAAGAAGAAGCCCCAAAAACCGACTAACCCCCCTCGTTGGCCGCTCTCCTCTCTCGCTTTCAAGCCGCGAAGCCAGCTATTGCCAGACCGATCGTATCGTCCTTGCCTCATCCTTCTCTGTCCTGTTCGTCGTTTGTCGGCAAGTCAGCGTCCAACGGCAGAGAAGGAGAAGAGAAGAAGATAGGACCAGGCCGGGGAAAAGGGAAAAGAAGAAGTGGGCTGGACCGGCCCAGGCGGGGAAAAAGAAAAGGGCAAAGGAAGGGCCGGGCTAAGGCTGGCCCTACCCCGGCCTGGCTCCGTTTTTTTTTTTTTTTTTTTTTAAATTTAGTACTAATAATGCAAATATTCTTAATGTCCATATGTGATGCACTTTAATAAAATAGCGATGCATTTTAATGAAAATGATTTAATTTACAATTTACTTTTTTTAGAGACTAATTATGCGATTAATTTTTAGATAAAAATACAAAATTTAGATGTTAATAGCGTAATATTGGTTTTTTCATCTATCAAAATTTGAAAGTGGTCTAATCCGGACCCTTTAAGTCCGGGCTGGGTTAAAAATTTGGACCGGCCCTCAGGGTCCAGTTCGAAAACACCTCATACATATTGGCCTATATTCCCAATCTAGACCGGACTTATTGTATTTAGTCCACATTTTTTATTATCTCTTTTATATCATATTTTATTTTTTGTTCACTATTCTTTTTACTCTTTTATTTTTCTTTACTGAGACTTCACCGAGACTTCACCAAATGCAAACGGTGTTTGGTTACGTTGTTTACTCATTTTGTGGAGTTGCAATTGCATCTCTAAGGCTCTCCAAAGGACTTTATCTAAATGCAAGGTTGGAAGTGTCTTGAGAAGTTGCATTTTCGGAATGTTAAGCTTGATTTAATGAAAAGATTTTCTCCCGCAGGAGTGCTGAGTAGTGCCAATTGAAGCTCTCCCTGCATGAAGACAGTCATTAAGTGACAAAGGCAAGACTAGATCCCATCACCAGTTTCTCACAATATTTTACTTGGTATTTGACACGACGTAAAGAGTGAAAATGAGCATATGTCCTACCATCTACCTTATCAAATACTGAGAAGAATCACCAGCTACTGGCACATAAAAGTAGATATGAACCATGTAACAGATATCAGCCACTGATATGTAATTTGGATTTAGTTCAAACTACCTTGTGAATTAGGCCATTGTCAATAATTGAGCTGCTCGATTTCTTGAAAAGCTCGTACAGCGCTTCGACTTCATTACTTGTAACTGCAACCCACGAAGTCAAAGCAGAAAACAAAAGTGAAGATCCTCTCCTAAACCTTGGACGCCTAAAACGCCATAAGCGTCCAAACGACCAAAACCAACCAAATGCATTGCAATCTCGAGAAGTCGAGAAGCCTAAAAAAACATTAACGACTCTCATTTTCTGGATTGTTCAACGCAAAATTTCGAATTTTCCAGCAAAATCAACCCGATCATTCCGTGCCCCTGCAAGCTCCAATAGCATTCTCTCCATTTACTAGAACGAAGAGGTATGACTATCCATTCACACCGAATTCTCTCGGTCCAGCTTTAACAACCAACCCGGCAATAAAAGGCACTCACATCTCGTCTCGCTGGCGAGGCGGTTGATGTCGCCGAACCGGTAGCAGCGACCTTTCTTGTCGCGCCTCGCCCGGTTCTCGCAGCAACTGCCGACGGCTGAACCGACGATCTCGGCTATCGACACGAGCGGTATGCAAGCGGCACAGATCCGCTCGCCGATCGTCAGAGAGCTCGATCTCTGCCCAGAAAACACCAAGACCAAATCACCGCCCGTTACAAAAAGAACGCGCCCGTCCAGCCAAAAGGGCGCTACCCATTTCGCAGAAAACGGAAAACGAAGCGGAAACGAAGTCAAGTCCGGATTTTTCCCCCGGATCGACAGCACGGGACCGAGCTCGGAGCTGGCAACGTACCGACGAGTCGCGGCTGGTTCTTCGGGCCTCCATTCGCGGTCGCGGAAAACCATCAGCTGGAGAAAGAGGGGGCGGGGTGTGTTCTCGGGAAGGAGATCTTTTGATCTGCTCTCCGAGAGCTTGTGATGGAGAACGGACGACAGGGAAAGCCACGCGGGAAAAGGACACAAACGTCGGGAAGAGGGAGCTCGGGACCGATGATGCCCGCAGGACAAGCGGAGGTGCCCACATAAATAATGCACCGCCTCTCAACCTTAGAAAAGATGGATCTTCTTTCTCTCTTTGTTTTTCTTCTTTTGTCGTTTACGAACGTGTTTGCATCTGACATGGCTAGCGAAGCGGACGGATAACTATTTGGATTACCACCTTCTTAGAGGACTAGGATCGGGATAATTAACATTGAGCGTGGATTTCAATCCACACGCTATACAAAGAAGCGAAAAAGTCTAAGAATGAGTTGAGAGTTAGGGTAGGATAGATAAAAAAATAAAAACAAATGATGCAAAAAAAAGATAAGATGGAATAATGTGATTTCGAATTAATCAAAAGCTCTCGAATCAAAAGAGATGGAGTTTTCGAACTGAGCGTGTCTTACCTCAGATCAAGAATTGCAAGTGAATTTCGTCAGCATTGCATGAATAGATAACTTAATTATTGATATTTCTATGTCTCGAGTTAAAGTTTGTGCATCTTTGTTGGTTACTTGGAAAGGGGGGATATTTAACCATATATGTGATAGAAAATTATACGATTTGAAATGTGGTCACAATAGTATTATCATTCTTTTTGAAGTCCATAAAAAAATTTAGATTTATTATCGTGATCTACTTAGCTGTGCTATGAATAAAAAGAGTTTATATATGATAAAAGGGCCATTTAAATTACACTATTTCATGAGAACGCCATATCTGGTAATTGAATTTTGTTACTAGCTTTTGTTGTCTATGAGAAATCGCAATAATACCATTTTATCTCTATGGATTTGAAATAAAAAAAAATTATCCTATTTTGGCAGCTTATGAATTATAGCGGTACAGATGTTACACTATTAATTGTCCTGGCAAAAGACATTAATTATGTCTTTGGGCCTGTTTGTCTGCGCTTAAGGAAAAGCAAAAAACCGACCAAAAAAAAGGAAAAGCAAAAACTTCCTTTCCTTTCAAAATTTACATCATATTCGAAATTCAAATGATTATGAAAATTAATATTAATTTTACGTGTCAACATTTAAATATCAAAGTGCATGAGCTACAATATTTGAAGTAAATATGAAGTAAAACTAAATTCAGACGGGCACCAAAGATTTCTACCTGAGTATACTACGACATATGTTTTATATGTATATAATTTATTTTACTCATGAAGAACGAATATTTTTCTTTATGTTAGCAAACACGAGCGTATTGCTAACAAAGCAAGCAACTCCTTGATTTAATCCAATAATTGACTTATGCATCTTTAAGTGGCTTTATACGTTTCTAAACCTCTACTTTGCCCAACTCCTTTCAAATGGAAAAAATTAACTTTCGGAGCCTTTATTTTGACTCTTTTCTAATCAAATTCTTCACTTTTAGTTCGTCTTCGATTCTTTCATCTAGTCCCTCCAACACTAAATTTAGCCAAATTCAATTGGCATGGATATGGACAAGTTTATCATGTTACATGGATAAAGTATTTTCATTATGAATATCTCTGTTAGCTAAATTCTATCCATGTCACGTTCTAATAATGTCTATATTGGCTAAATTTCTCCATGTACATTCATGTGGCTGTCCACCCATCCTATTCGCGCAATATTTTGGCATCACCCGACAGCCATATCAACTAAATTTGGTTAGATTTGGTGTGGGGCGAGTTGATTCAAAAATTCATCAAAATAAAAGTATTTGAGTAGACAAAATTAGATGTATAGGAGACTTGATTAGGGAAAGTCCGAAAGTTCAGGGAAAAAAAAGTAGAAATTTTGTGTTCTGTTCTTTTTTTCTGTCTTTTTTAAAGGGAGTCATTGACCAAAGCCAGCTAAGCCAAAGCTGCTTGTTTTGTCCAGAGATATCGCAAGAATAATGATTTAGCAATGATTGGCACGTTAATCTATTACTAATACGAAGATAATTAGACGGCATGTGGAAGCAAGGAGGGGGTTTTGTCTGCGGCTCCATTTGATAACGACTTCTAGGGCGACTAAACTGACATGGGTTTCCTTGAATTTGGTACGTTTATCTATTAGCTTGTATCCCCAAAAAATAAATAATTTTAAAAAATTATAAAATAATTGTTACATGTCACTTAAAATAACTAATTAATAAAAATTATTTTCATTATCGATAATGATTGATATCTAAACATTAGATATCTAAACATTATTTATTTGTATATTTTCATAAACAATGCAAACGATCATTTTTAAGAAATTATTTATTAAGTAAATAAATACACCCATATGTTTGATTAATCGATTGGCCTCCTAGTCAACATCGTAGCAAGAACAAAACTTGAACGGCGTCACGCCCACGAGGCATGTTGGATCTTTCTTATCGTCTCATTCCTTTGAGGTGAAGTGTCGGATTCGAATTTAGAGGGGGTCCTCGGGAGGACGAATCTTGCCCTCACGCCAACACCCAAACTCAAAAAGAGGCTCGTGGGTACGCTTTCTCCATACGTTACTGACGAGAAAGTGGAGCTTTATATGTTTTTGAGGCCATTGCGGAATCTTATATGCACCAGTCATCTAATTAAAGGCTTAAGATTATCAAGCCGTTGTCGCCGGAATTGTTCCTGCGATGAAATATGTTTAACCGAAAGTCGTTCTTCGACTTTTATTAAAAGGGATTAGGGTCCTGCATGAACTTCAAATAGAAGATATCTCATATAAGAAATTATCAAACTTTGTTAATCCAAACGATACTATACAATCCCCAACCAAGTCGAAATTTAATCAACGACAAGATCCAAGAGTTATAAAGTTGGTATCGAACTATGTCCGAACTTAATCAACAACACAGCTTGAGAATATAAATATTTGATATTGGAATTTAATTGATGGTGCAGTATCAAGATAAATACACACACCATAATCCAATCGACCATGCGAATCTAAAAGCTACCGCTAAAGAAATTTAAAGTACAATACAAGAAATGTAAAGATAATTGAAAGATAACATTTTGCTTAATTTATGCGAGGGTCCTTTGTAGGATAATTGGTGGTGTTTATAATGAAGGTGTGGTATTCATTCCTCGACGATGTTCGGCAGTTGTGTTCCTTCAAGTAACTTCCATACGTGTCCTCATCATGTGCTTATAGTTTGTAGCCATCGATTATTGTTCCATGACTTGTGAATAGGAAGTTCTCCCTCCACAGCGTGCATCCTCAGTACTAACTATCTTGATGATTTCAAGCTATGAATGGTATCCGAAATACTTTTAACCGCCAACTGTCTGTTATCATCCTATTTCAATAATTGGACATGTGATATTAAAGAATATCATCATTGATCGTCATGTGTTAGCTCATGTGCCCACTGATAGATTAATACTACAAGATGGTGCTCATGTGCTATACACGTGACTGTTTTTATGCCATGTGTTTTCTCACTCTCATGCCAGGCACATGCTCAGATTTTTTCATGTCAACACAATTTTAAAAGTGTCAATAGGTCGGTCCGGTTTGGTTTTAACACAAACGATATATAGTTTTTATGACATGAACCATACAGAACCCAACTGAAATGATGGTCCAGGTATGTTTGTTTTGGGTTTCGGCTCGCACATTGTCTCTCCATTATTAGCACACTGCTCCATATTTAAAGTAAGGTTTGTGTACTTTGGATTGATTCGTGGTCTTTGTTGAACGCTTCTTCATCTTTTACGTTGGGTGTGTTAGCGAAGATGGAGCACCATATAGCACCCGAGTGTTTGCGCAGCTTTCGACTAATCATCATGAGGTTGCATTCCTGCTTCGAATGGCCAAGACCACCCCTCTCATTCTTGTTCTCGATATTGTTTTTTTTTTTTTCAAATTTAAACCGAGTATTTTGCATAATCCAAAAACTTACTTCAAAAGATCTTGCTCGAATTGTCCGAAGCAGTGGAGGAGCTAGAGAGGTTGCAAACAACACGGAAATAGATGTTTAAGGGCAAATTGCGTCGATGACATGCTGCTGCTGCTGTTGCTACAAAAGGGAAGTCGCCCGTTCCCTCCCTCAGAAAATCTTGAAGAGCAGACCTCCGTGACTGGTAAAGAAGGGAGCAAACACGAGCGACTCGACTACCATTAGCTGGATGAGGATGTTTAGTGGCGGGCCTGAAGTGTCCTTCAATGGATTGCCAATGGTATCTCCCTTATCAACGGCCCTGTGAATTTCTTTAGGGTAATGGGTCTTTGCGTACTCGATCTTTGCGTACTCAGAAGCACCAGCCTGGAAGCAAATTCAGGATATTAAGTAAAAAAATATCTTAAGTCAGTCTAGTTTTCTTAGCAGGTCACTGAACCACCACAGACGAGTATCATCAACAAAAACTAGCTTTCGAGAAGTTGGGAGCAGCTGCATACCCTAATGTACTTCTTCGTTTTCTCCCATGCTCCACCAGTTTTGGATGCCGACATTGCAATCTGTTGAAACCAAGCCCAACAAAAAACATGCATCAGGAGATTAGTTATGCATAGATATGATGATAAGAGCATTAATCATCAGTTCACCAACCTACACAAATTTTGTTCAACAATGAAGAAACTACAATATCTCAACCCCGTTTAACCAGCATTCTATCGAGAGATGCACCTTGAGCAACATAAACCACCAAAATAGATTGACATGGATTACTTTGGGAAAGATTACCTGAACAACGGAACCAATAGAGCCAGCCAAAACACCAGACAGCATCTCTACACCAAAGAAGGTCCCAACGATAAGTGGTGTAAGCATGACAAGGGCACCAGGTCGAATCATCCCCCTGAAAGATGCATCAGTTGAAATTTCGAGGCATCCACTCATGTAAGGGGACCTATAAAGCCTGCAGTGCACTCTTAGCTGATGCATCCCGAGGTCCGCCTTAACCATCTTCAATGCGACAGGTCCCACTCTTTTCATGGTCATAGCAGAGAACCAGTTAGGAAGCATGGTGCCCACGATCAAACCCATGAAAACTTTGGGTGTCGGGATATCAACAGGAGAAATTGCTGCACGACTCACAAATGCACCAAACAGAGCGATAGACACCAGGGAAGCTGATTCAATGATGAATCCCTACATACCATATAAGTGACGGAAAAAGGTCCATCTAATATTAGATTTAAATTACAGGAAAGTAGAATTTGCGTTATCTAAATAGCACCGTCATCGATATACAACACGACACGACATGACACGCCGACATATCGTTTCTTAAAAAATAGAAAATCCTTGCATGTTGTATATTATATATATTATATATATAATATAAATGATAAATTATCATTTTTATGGTCATTTTAATCAAATTAATTTGATTCAAATTCACAAATAAATAAATAATAAAAAAAGCATAGAATGAATTTACACTAAAAACATTAATCCATCATTTATTAATATCATTCATTATTTCAATTCGACAAATTCAACTTCATTCCAATAATTCATAAAATTTGAAAAAAAAAAAAAAAAAAAAACAAGCAATCCATTTTCCTGACTTGTGTGTCATGTCAACGCATCGTCAAAAAAGAAAAAAAAAACAAACTTGAAAAGTGAATTGTGTGTCAAAGAAGTGAGAGTCGAAAGAGAAGAGAAAACTAAATTTTTTTTCCCAATTTATTTTTTTATTATTTTTTTCATATTTATATTTTGATGACTCATTAATTGAATTTTTAAAATTGACCCCATACGTGTTGGAATTCCAAACTTGCATGTCGGAATTCTAGACTGGTGTGTTAAAAAAAGTCAAAAGTTGACCATGTGTCAGATTTTCCAACAACTGTTAACCGAGTGTCGAAGTGTCTAAACGAAAGAAAGGTGATTATAGCCCAACACCATACCACACCAGCAAGAATTTAAATAGACTTGCACAACTAACGTCATATTTAGTCATTTATGGTGAAAAAGAAAATAATTGGATAATGGTGTTAAGTCTAGATGACATGAACATAATTTCATGAAAAGTTCCTACGCGCAGACACTCTCTACTCTGCTATGTTACGGACTTTATTTAATTAAACCACTGAAAAGACAACAGTACAGTGTCAATACTATATTCACATGCAAGGATTGGCCTTACCTTCAAAATGGCAGCTCTAGTATTGCTTAACGGGAGTCTACCGTTAAGGGTTCGCCGGTCAAAGTAAACAACCTTAGCAATTCGTTTAGCATTGTCGCTGATGGGACTGTAAGCACCTATGGCCAATTGAGTGGCAATGGTACTTAGCATCCCAACGGCAGCCACAGCAATTCCATACATGGAAGCAATGCTATAACTCAACAAAATGCTAATGGCAGCAAAAATTGGGATTTTGACAAAGCCAAGGCCAAAACCAACAATCGCGGTGGCAAAATCTTGGAAAGAGCTGCAGAAAAAAGGATCATTAAGTGGTCAGCCCATAACCCCATCAACAGTAGTAAAGATTCATATCATTCATTTACTTGGCAATTTTAACACCTGACGTCATCGTTGGTGTATAATTTAGTGAATAACACAGTGACTAGCCCAGCCCAAAGACCAACACCAGCACAGAAGCACAGCTGCCTGCAAGATCATATCAATAATTAGCGACTACATTTGCTCAACGTTTTAACCCAATCCAGTAAAAGTCCGCTGACATTAAAGCATGTCACATCACCAACATTAGAAGGAAGCAGCATTTAGGATCAGAAAAATATAACTATCATCGAAGAGTTTACCAGTTCTTCACAACTTTCAGCAACCCAAAGTTGTAAACTGTAAATGATGGGGGCAGAGCAATCCAGCTAACAATAACAATTCCAAAAGTCATTAGAATTGTAGAAATAATAAGTTGCTTCCTCACTGCAGGGTTGATTTCCTTCACTTCCTTGATTTTTGAGAAGTTAGCCGTAAAGAGAGTTGTCATCAAACAAACAAGAATACCCATAGAGCTGATCAGTAGGGGATAACACATAGCAGTGAAGTCGTGATCGTTTCCGAAAGAAGAGATGGAAGCAACAACAAGGGCAGCACAGGATGATTCGGCATAAGAGCCAAAAAGATCAGTCCCCGTACCAGCAATATCCCCGACAATATCACCAACAAAATAAGCAATCACCTGAATGATTAAGGTCAACCTCATTTATGACTAAAAGTGAGTGATAAACTTAGGAGATAGAGCTACAGTAAGAGAGTCCATACATCTGGGTCTGGTCGATCTTCTCGGAAATCTGGCTCAGGCTGAGTTTCTTCAAGCAGATGAACACAAACATCAGCAGCCTTGGCATAAATTCCACCAGCGGCTCTTCCAAAGAGAGCCATAAAAGATCCACCCAGACCATAACCGGCAATAGCCTCAAAAAGGCCTTCCCAGTCATTGCCATAGTACAGCTTTAACAGATTGATTGCAATATAGAGCACAAGAAGACCGCTAGCAGCAAGAAGAAATCCCAACACTGCACCAGTCCTGAAAGCAGAAAAGAAACCTTTTCCAACGCCCTTACTCTCTTCCAAGGCAGTCCTGGCATTAGCAGAGATAGCAATTTGCATGCCAAGGAAACCAGAGAGGACCGATGTGAAAGCACCAAGTAGGAATGAAACAGCACTGAAAACGGCAGTGGCAAGTGCAGGCTTGCACACGTTTGAAGGATTAAACCTGCAAGGCCGGCTTTGGGTGCTGAAGCTCTCAATAGAGCCGAGGCAGAGGAAGATTAGGATCGCAAAAGCAACCATGAAAACCCCACCATACTGGTACTCCGTCAACAGAAAAGCTTTCGCAACTGTTCAATCACAAATGATAACTTAGCCTCTCTGAGTCTCTATCAAGCAAATAAAGCAACAATCTGATTCTTGACATTCTACTTATGTGTGACGAAAGAAGGTATAATTCAGTTAAATCCAGTTACTTCATTCCGTTGCCTAGTTTTGTGCAAGCTAGTGTCAAGAAATAAGAAAGCCTAACCTGCAGCGCCTCCAAAAGAGTAACTTAAAATATGATACGGTGTCTATCACAATTCACATTTGGCAAGTTGGACAGTGCAAGTGTCAAAACCCACTGGCGGAAGAGTGACAAGAACATAATGAGGAGGACAAGATGGGAAAAGGGATGACAGAAAGTACCCAGTTCTGCAAAGTACTTGATGAAATGAAAAGAATTAACTACAACGTCCTAGACCCAGAATGTTGTTGTAAACACATCTAAACATTACTTTAAAATTAAAGCCTTACAAACAAACAAGAAACTAGAAACATATTATGACCTACAATAAACAGTAGGTTAGAACCAAAAATTAGACCGAGATTATGGAAAAACATCAGAACTAAAGTTAGAACTGAACCTATATGTTAGAACTAGAAGAGAAGGGTAAACTACTATAGAACTGATAATGCTTTAGTTCTAAAGATTCTTCAAATCAGAGTGATAAGTAATGGGTATGAAACATTGTCACATGAAAGGATTGTTGAGGAAATTTCCCAAATTGATTTTGAAGATTGACAAAATTTATCCAACGTAAAGACTTTGACTATGATGACAAGTATTTTTCAGATAGAAAATTTAGTGGAATTGATCAGACCATATTAATCTAAACCAGAGTCATGGCTTAATTATTTCCTTCCTTATGTATTCTGTCAAACGGCTAGGAAGAAGATAATATCATTGTGCAATGGCTACAGGCAATTAGTTGGATTTCTTATCTTATATATGAGGAGTTTCGAAAGGAAAGTTTTCCAAATATCTCTCGGAGATTCAACTTTTCTGGAACTATACTTAAGGTGAAACATTCTTTCCAAGTTGAAGCACTCGACTCATGGAAAGTAGTTTACAAATTGTTGCATGAGCAGTAGAATCTACGGGAAGCTTTACTCTTAGCGTCCTTAAAACGATAAGATGTTCTAAGCAAAATCTAGGCCAACAAGTAGATTGATTGGATAATCCTCCGAGAGATATATCCAACAGTCAACTTGGATAGGAACGAGTATAAAAAGAGGTCTCGATGCTAAAGGGAGTGAGAGCACGAGAGAATTGAAGCTTATAATTCCAAAGTCTGAAGAGTATTTTTGATCAAATACATTCGTCTTTGTGAGTAATATTGTATAATCACTTAGAAGTTGAGAGCGTGTAAGGAGTTATTCGCATGAATTTGAGTATTCACTGCTCAAATCTTATAATATCTTATTGGTTCTTAATAGTGGAATCCAGCTAATAGGCTGTCGCGCAGAAGAGTGGACGCAGACTTATCATAAGTTGAACCACTATAATTGTTGTGTGTAATTTTCTCTATTCTTTAATCTTTCATTTATTCTGTTTATTGCACACTATAAAGTCCGTCATTGTGTAGTTCTTCATCAGACATTGCAGAAATTGCAGAAAATTTGATCACCGCAAAGTTTTTCATCGGACTTTGTTCTTTCATGATATTGAACTTGGTTATTTTAAATTCCACTTTAATTGTTAATAATCACATGTTTACCCCCTCTAGGTGAAAGTTAGGAGAAGCAAGAATTTAACACAAAAGAGAACCTTAGAGAAATAGGTTGGTTACCCATGTATTCTTAACTAACATTATAGAATAAGTGTTTTGTCAAAAGTATGACAAATTAAGAATGACAATCTCACGAAAATGAGAAATGTTCTATGCCAAATCACAACGTGTGATGATAAATCCTTTTAAAACATTCATAGATGAAGTGAACAAATACATTAAAAATTTATGGTTGTACATCCTCAGCAATTCACCTTTTTAATACAATATGCTTCTACTAAAGCCAATTACATAGAAAAAAAAATTATCCTAATTTTAATTAACTTTACCTTGTGTCAATAGTTACACATACCAAGCTTCCTATAAAAAAAACAAAAAACAAATGGAAGAAAGAAATTTAATGAAGCCCCGTTTGTTTCATAGATAATTTGATTTTTCTAAAAATTGTGTTTGAATAAGATTTTTTTTTGGAAAATGACAATATTTCTCAACGTTCAACTAGAATTCGAACATAAATTGGAAATTATTTTCCATCATTAGAAAAAAGAACTTGCTTTTATTTTTCTGAAAAGATATGCACTATTTGTGTGACACAAGAGTTGCACACGCTATATTATCAATTGAAATAAGTGCATTAGAAGTCCTAAAATTTGTCATAAAGATACAACCAAGTCTTAAAACTTTCAAAAAGTGCATTAAAAGTACTAAAACTTGTTATGAAAATATAATTGAGTTCTAAAACTTTAAAAAAGTGTAATCATAACCTAAAACTTTTCAGATTAATCCAATCAAATCCTTTAGTTATTTGAATTTTTTGAAAATTTTAAGACTCGATTGCATGTTTGTGACAAGTTTTAGAACTTAGTTACATTTTTTTGAAAGTTTTAGAGTTCGATTGCACCTTTGTGATAAGTTTTATAACTCAATTGTATTTTCGTAACAAATTTTAGATTTGCAATGCAATCCACCCAAATAAAATTTTATTGAACCAAATTTACATAAATAGATACTTCTATAAATCATAAACCAATATTTTTTTCTTCTCTTATGGAATCTGACCTCCGATGCTTAGGCCCCAAGCCTAGCTTGGGGTACTTTAGCTTAGCTATCGAGGTCCTCCACCCAGCCACAAGGCCGAGCTTCACAATCAAAGTCTCGGGGACTTGGGCACAACCAGCAAAGGCCTAGGCATTAGCATCAAGGTCTTGGGCTCAGCCTTAAGGGACCAAGGCTATTAAGAACTCAGGCACAGACATCTCGCCCTGTGCCTAAGGTCCGAGATCTCTAGTTCAAACATCAATGTCTAGTCGTATTTTAGAAAATGATTTCCGACTTTTAAAAGCGGAAATCATATTCCTAAAATTGGGCATAGATTTTCTGTTGATTATAAAAAGATTTTCTATTTATTCATTTCCTAAGCTATCTAAATGATAGAAAATGAGACAAATATTGTTTGATAAAAAAATTTCCACAAAACAAACGGGATCTTAATCTATCACATAGATAACTGGAAATGAATCAAATGTACAAAGAAAAATCCTATGTATGTACTCATAAAGAGGATATGAAAGATTGGGCTTATTAGACCTAGAATGCGTTGGTTTAATGGAAAACTTTTTGGTGGAAAGCATGGAAACGAGAGGGAAGTAATTTTCTGGTGTTTGGATTTTACTTCCAAAATGTTTTCCTTAAGGATAGATTATGTGATAATATTAAACTATATGAAGGAAACTGTAAATTATAAAATGAAAATGCTATCAAAGCCAAAGGGACAAGAACTACACCAGTCAACACTCCACCCAAGAGCCATCTTCGTGAGAAGAGATCTACTTGAGTAAATATTATGCTACTGTACTCAGATACATCGCTCAAAGCCCTAGCAGCTGTTACAAACCCTAAAAATGAGTCGCCCCACGAGCAGCAGAAGCTCATGACTTCGCTGAGCTGTCATCAGATTACAAGACTCGAATCTGTCACTATTGCTCAGGCAGATGGGAGATTGACCCAAAAACAAATCTGTTAATGAACAGTTTTATAAAGCAGACAAGTAGTGAAGCTATAGGATCTTTACAAAGTCACCTCCGGAGATCTCCCCCGTTATCAGATCACACATCATCCTATCCGCGTATAAGCACCGCTCTTCGTCGTCGAGGTAGTCGCTATCGCGCGACTTGAGGAACCACCGCGCCAGGGAGTAGGAATACGCGATCCCAACGACGGCGCAAACCGGGATGGCGATCTCTGTCTCAAGAGCTGAGAGCAATGCCATCCTCGCCGGAACTCTAGACTCCGTCGCTGGAATCGCTGGACTCGACGCCTATTAGAGAGAGAGAGAGAGAGAGAGATGACCTAGGCCATTGATGTCGAAAACGAGAGTGGATAAATCTTGTCGTGTACTTTTGACGTCCCAATAGCCAGAAGATATTAGGTACCTAAAAGGACCACAATATTTTCTCGTGCTTTCCCCTCTGAATCCAACAGCCAAACCCATCAAAAGCAAAGAAAGAATAAAACAAAATCAGAAGCAGAAAAAGCAAGACACCCTCCAAAGGAAAAAGAGAATAATAAGAAAAGGAGGAAAACTCTGTAGCCTCAGCAGCTGTACTTTTTGGAGAGATGCAGTGAGAGGATCAGAGAAAGATCATGATGATGATGCAAGCAAAGGATAGAAAGGATGGTGGTGAGAGAAAATCTCTGGCGAGAAGAAAATTGACGAACTTTTTTCTGCGGGGGAGATGGCAATTGACGTGCTCCACCCAACTTCAGCATGGGACAATTTTTTCACCACTGAAAAACTCTCGAGTGTGTATTCATTGCTTCGAGCGTTATCATACGCACTTATGACGACTAACTCGGATTTTCCTCATGATGATGGAAATAGTTATGTCGGGTTTCAGAAGATTTTCGGTTCCGTCCATGTCCTGTGTTTCTTTTTAATAAATAAAGGGTGCTGAAAAAAATATCTGAAACAGTATTTTCAAGAATATCTTTGAGACTCTTAGAGGAAATAGATGGAGATTCTCATAATTAATTTCATCGAAAACCAAAATCTTTTTTCATTAACGAAATTTTATTTATAATATAAGGGAAGACTACACTAACTTGAATTAAATTGGCTATATTTTTCTACTTCTTACTTGTAATTAGAGACATCACTTATAAATTTCTTCAAGATTGTTTAGAATGAACAACAGATTCTTCAATGGATTAAGTAAGAAAAAGGTTTTTGTCTAAACAATGATCTGATTGCATTGAAAATAACATTAAGCTGTTAAAGCATGTCAATTTTGTAGAAAGAGTTATAAAAGTTAACTTTTATTTCAATGATGTTATTCGGAGTTTTTTCAATTACGTTTAGATTGGTTTGACCTGATTTGACCTATTTACTCAATTATATAATCATGTTTTAATACCTATTGCATATGTAAGTTGTGCTAGGGTTGAATTTTCTAACATGATTATTAAATGGATTGTGTTCGAATAGATTTAGTTAATGTTATAGCTTTAAGTTGGCATGAAATGCACGACTCATGAACACGAACAAGTGACGTGAAGGTTTAGTCAAATTTCACATCAACTCAACATGTAGTGCTTTTTGTCATTGGCGGCGATGTGTAGGAATATGCTAAGAAGCTGAATCTCCACATCAATATACACAATGAAGTACAAAAAAATAAAAATAATAATAATAATCTATTTTCCCCTAGCACTTAAGAATTAAGAAATCAAAGAAATATATATTTGTACAATATGGACTGATAAATTTGAAAATAATCCAAACAGATTTGTATTTGCAAATTTAATAATCTCATGCACAATGAGTATATTTAACTAATGAATGAAGAACTTGCACATTGCACGATTAATACTTTATATCACGTAATCGATAAATTAAAACATACTAATTAAATAAAAGCTTTTCAGAATTATCACTTTTTCTTATAGTTGCAAATATCTATATCGTGGGAAGACCTCTATAATTTTAGTACTTTGAATATCAGTAAATACGAAATACGTTACAACAGGCCCACGCATGATGGGCTTTGGTCAACCCAAAGCCCCCAGAAGACCAGTCTGTGTGAACATTTTCCAGCATTTGATGAAGGATGAACATTGGAGAGCAACACCCAACCATGGGAAGCCGCGTTGATATTCGTTCTCTCCCTCACTGCAGAAGTCGAGAGTTCAAATCCCCGCATTGCTAACATGACTTAAGTGGGGGGTCATGGGTGTTAGGGTCCTCTAGCCTCCCCAAGGTTTTACATCTAAATAGCAACTTGCAGCGAGGCCCGACAGTGTCACCAGATACCGGCGGGTCGTGTAAACCCGAATAGCCGAGTACCATCGGGTCTTGTGAACCCGAATAATGTAAGTGAAAGGGGGCTCGAACGGCTCATTAGTATAAAAAAATAAAAAATAAAAAAATAAAAAAAAAAAATAAAAACATTGAAGAGCAACGACCGATTTTCTTTTCTTCTATTCTTTTTTATTTTTCCAGCGAAACCTATCCCGCGACGCATTATACAGGTTCGTGAGCCAATGAAATCTTCCAAGACACGCGGGTCGCCCCATCCCGACACAAGAGAGATAGGGGGACCGAGTGAGTGTGAAGGATTGAAGCCTGCATCGTTTGACTGTTGAGAACATTGATCAACAATACTGAGAGTTACTTTTAGGGTATGTTTTTTTTCTAAAAACTTTATGATAATTGAAAATATTTTTCATGAAAATCATTTTTAAGGAAAAATTGTTAGCTTTCATTTATTTAATGGTTTAGAAGAATCAATTTCCTCCTCGTCAAAAGGAGAAGTCATTTTCCCTTGTTTCAACCTTGTTGTACTCATGCATGGAAAACGTTTTCTGTGAGTACATCAAGTTTCCGTCGTCCAAACACTGAAAAGTCAGAAAACAATGTCCGAAAAACGATTTTTCTTCGAACAAACGGACCTTAAATTTCATTAGAGAAGTCGGAGGTCCATGATCCATTAGCATTCATGTATAAGCGATACACACAGCTGTCAAACATGCACTCTGTGGTGTCATCCACTAGTGTGAGCATGGATAATAGCAAGATGGACAGCGATTCGTTCTACGTCAACTGGTGAGTTGAAAAAAGGGGCGGAAACTGCCGTAGAAAAAGTGGTGATTTTGGGTTTGGCCGAAGGAGGAAGATGGGCACAATAAATGGAGTGGTTCCCCCCATCAAGCTCACAAGTTGCGTCCACTTTGACGTTGAAAAAGGTGTTTGCATCCAATTGCCCATTTCCTACACTCTGTCTCTCTCTAGATCCATATTAATCTCTCGCTTGGAAAAATATATATGACTTGGTGTATTTGCTTCAAAGAAAAGTCAATGATATTGGAAAATACTTTCCCATAAAATATTTTCCAACAATACAATTAGTTTTTTTTATATACAGTAATATATGATCAAAAATGTTTTTTAATGTTTGAATATTATTGGGAAATGATTTCGATATCACAACTTTATTCCAAGCCCAAAAAAAGTGCAATTTAAAAAAAAAAAATCCAATTTTTAGTTTTTAGTTTTTAGTTTTTTTGCTCCTTTTTATTTTCATTTTCTTTTAAAAAATCAATTTTTAATTTCCTTTTTCTCTCTTTTCTTTTTCTTTTTCTTTTTTCTTTTATTTTCTCCCTCCTCTTCGCTACCGACCAGTGACGGTTATAGGCAAGCTCTGCCTTGCCGAGATCGAGCGAGCTACAAGCTCACTAGCCTTGGTAGAGTACGAGCTCCTCAGAATTGATCGAGCTAGGAGCTCGCCAACCTCGGTGAAGCCCGAGCTCATCAACCTTGACGGAGCTCAAGTTTTCAACCTCGAGCTCGCTTGGATCGGCTAAGCCTCAAGTTCATCCGTTTGCATCTTGGTTGCTCATTGGCTGCCGGTGATTGTCGACAACGGAGGAAGAAGGGGAAAGAAGGAGAAAGGAAAAAGAAGAGAGAGAGAGAGAAAAGAAATAATAATAATAATAATTCAAAATTTAAAAAAAAAAAAATCAAAATTCGATTTTTCTTGAAAATTTTTTTATAAGAATAAACTTTTTAACAACCAAGTACCCTAGGACTAATGAAACATTTTGGAAAATCCTTTCAAGTTCTTTTAAAGGGGAAATCATTTTCCTAAATTTAAGCCTTCATAGGAAACATTTTCCATTAACTTTTTTCCTTAGCGAACCAAAAGCTAGAAAATGAGATGTCTTTCCCGGAAAAGGTTTTTCATAAAACAAATGCACCTTATCCACAACGAATCCATTTTCATTTTATTTGTCACATCGTGCATTGGTTCTATGTCTACCAGAAATGGCCTTTCATTTTCTAAATTTTGGACAACACGATTTCTTTAATATTTGCAAACCTCGGACAAAATACATATAGTAGAACTATTCATGATGAATTATTGTATTAATGTATTGCGGGGAGTAATGACAATGGGTGCAAATCTATTGCTTTTTTTTTTTTTTTTGGGCATGGATGATAACAATTTTGCTTATAAATTAATTTCTGAAACAGAAATATATTTTTCTATTTCTACTTCCAGATGAGTTTCTGGATAAAAAATATGTGTTTGATAATGATATAAAATTTTTATTTCTAAGATAGAAATTTATTTGATAAGGACATAAAATTTCTGTTTCGGAAATAAAAATTCGTTTGATAAAGGTACAAAATTTCTCCCTCCCAAGCAACGAGCAACGACAGGAGATGGTGGCCACTAGTGGGTTGGCGGTCGGCTAGTAAAAAGGATGAGTGATAAAAAGAGTTTTTATCTCTCATTTCTATTCCAAAAATAAAGGAATAGAAAATGTTTACTTCTTATTTTTGTTCCAAAATTTGTTCCAGAAAAAAAAAAATTGCGTTACCGAATAGATTTATATTCCAAATATGTTTTTGGAACGGAAATAAAATAGTTATCATGTGCGCTCTTCGTTTTTATTCCTTTCCATAGTGAAACATAAAAAATAAAATTTGAGTTTTCTGGTTTTTATAATTAAAAGAAAAGGTGTAGGAACTCCCGAGAAATTTGTTCTCCTTTGAATCGAATTTAGGAGCGAGAAGAAAGCAATGCGAAGCTTCTTTTTTTTTTTTTTTTTTTTTTATGTTTTATATATACATAATTATGATTAGGGGGATGGCTTTAGGTGAAATTATGATGAGTGCCATCGCAGGAAGTTTCTAAAAAACTCTATGAAGATTATCACAGTTAAATATGTTACTAAATTTGATTGTCCGCATTTACATCTTTACATTTTTGGAAATACAAAAAAAGTCATGAACCTATTATATTGATAATAATTCAATTCTAAATATATTAATTAGATTAATTTAATCATAAACATTTTCGCATTGGTACGATAAAGTCCATCTGACTAATTTATGCCGGAAATTATTGATATGAACACCAGTTGTCCTACGTGATACGATCGGCATTGACGTGGATATTTTTATAATATTTAATTATTTTTTCAAAATTTTTAAATATTTTTTCCTTTTCCTTTTCCTTTTCTTTTCCTTTTCTTTTTTTCCTTCTCTTTCCCTTCTTTTCTTTTCTTTCCTTTCTTTTTCCATTATTTATTTTCCTCCACCGGCCTCCGTGATGGTCGACAAAGGTTGCTGGCTACTAACAAGGCCAAGGCTGGAGACACCATGGTCGGTGGAGGTTGCAAGTTGCCAACGAGGGCTAGGCGGCCCTCATTGGCAATAGGCAAAATCAGCCCTCGTTGGCCTTTGGCAAGGGCCAATGATGGCCAATGATGGCTAGGCAAGGCCGCCCCTCACCAAATCATGAGGGGATCTTTGTCCAATTGGTCAAATTAAAATGTTTAAAGTTGAATTAATATCAATGTAATAGATTTATGACTTGTTTTGTACTTTTTCCCATTTTTTGGATGCCTTGCAAATGTTTATATGTATATCAAGAAAGAAGATGAAAGCAAGCATGCACGCACATGGCACGTGCTCGAAATCTAATTCTAATTTAAATGGAACAGTTATTCCACCTTTTATCCTAAAGATTTCCCGGCTATCCAAAATCAAGAATTATTAATCATTGATCTCATGGAAATAATTATTTTTATATAACTAAGAATGCTTAAGTTTGTTACTTACTCCATGATTGACAAAAGAAAAATCATAATTATTATTTAAGTAGTCACAGTTGTTTATTTTAAACTACAAAATTATTTATCTCTAAACAAATTTTTACATATTGTGATTAAATACTATAATAGCAAATCAGAGACTTCACTTATATGTGTATGTTTACATCTGCCTAAATAATTAGAATCCATAACACGAAATGACAATCATGCTGGCCTAGGTCGCACGTCCCAGCCCTCACACGAACTGGGCTCATTATATTAAGCCCAGTCCGTCCCCAACTTAATAACATAAAACAAAAGAACAAACTAGTCCAAATGGCACAAACCAGACCAAGCCCAAATACTTTTAACTCACATCAAGCCCAAGCCTACTCAAATATAACCCCCCAAGCCCGACACAATTACATTAGAAATGAATTTAACCAAGCTCACCCGACGAACTAATTTTCCTCTTCCGCTTCTTCTCTGTCTTCCACGCCCAGTTCACATTCCTAGAACCTGACTTCTTCATAGCATCAAGTCTGAGAGTGAGCGTAAAAATAAAAATAGAGTAGGATCGAAAAATAAATAAAAAACTCTCAAAATCTCTCCTCTCTCTTTTCTTTTATATTTTTCTCAACGTTAAGGCTTACAAAGAAAGCAGCAGAGGAGAACCTCGCTTATTGAAAACACACGTTCGAAAACCATCACACTACGCTGGCCGACAAGCACGCAATGCCCCAAAAGGAAAGACGCCTCTAACAACGAAACAACAATTAGAAATTCAGCAGAATCACGTTCAATGACTAAAACACAGTTCAAAACAAAACAGAAGCCGAAAACTGAATGATGCCAAAGCGAATCTGGTTCCGGCATTATGCCTAACGCCTAGTAGGTAGGAGTGTCAAAAACCGAACCGAAAATCAAACCGAAAAATTTGGTTTTTTTCGATTCGATTCTTATTAAAAACCAAATTTTTTTTACCAGTTCAGCTTTTATTGGTTTGGTTAACTGAACCAAACCAATAGAATCTAAAGTTTCTCCTTTTTTAAATATATATATTTCTTCTTCTTCTTCATTGGCCAGTGGCCGACCAAGGTGGCAACTGGCAACCGGCCAATGAAGAAGAAGAAGAAAAAGAAGAAACAGAAAAGGAAAAAAAAAAAGAAAACTAATTAAAAATATATTTTAAAAAAATAAAGAAAAACGATAGAAAGGGGTATATGTAGGGGAAAAAACAAACACAAAAGTAAAAATTGAAAAACCGAACCGAATTGGAATTTCGATCTGGTTCGGTTTCAATTTGAATCGGATTTCAGTTTAGTTCAATAAATTTCCTTATCAGTTTGGTTCGATTCAATTTTTTTGAAAAACCTAATCGTATCATTTACACCCCTACTAGTAGGCGTCAACCAAGGCGACGCATCCAGAGACATCTGAGACAAGAACCCAACTCGAAATGATCATATAGCTAACAAACAAAATGATCTCTTCACATTAGCGCGAGCATAATTGGCGAACGACAAGCCTTGGCCTTGGTCAAGTCGAGACAAACCGAGGGCATTATCACAGGAGATGGCCCTACTTGGCTCGACGACGGCAAATGGATGGCAAACTGGGAGATATGTCGGGCTTAGTCTAGTCACCTCGCACGTCTCGGAGCCGGGATCATCGGGAGAACCGATTCGAAACAAACAAAACATGGGCTAACCAAGAGTATGGGCGCCTAAAAAGGGAACCGCAAGCGTCTGCCTTCGTTATCGTTGGGAGCAAGCCTCTCTGGTGGCACTGAGCTCACGTATTTCACTTCTTGGTTTAGTTCCCACTCCCCATATCACTCGCTCCCTCGGTTGCCCCCTCGCTCTCTCCCTCTAGCTGAAGAAGAAGCCCCAAAAACCCGACTAACCCCCACTCGTCGGCTGCTCTCTCCTCATTCCCTCTCAAGCCGTGACGCCAGCTGTTACTAGACCGATCGTACCGTCCTCGCCTCGTTCAACAGATGCGGTGCCGAGATAGAGACGCGCCCGGAATCTAATTGACTGCATGAATATGAAAACTAGAACTAAGAAAATTTAAAATACAGTATAGGAGAAGTAAATATAAATGCAAGATAACTTTTTTTTTTTTTTTTATTACTTAAACCCAACCCCTTGAATATGTCCGTTTGGCAATGTTCTAATTTCTTTATTTTTCTGTCCTTTTGTTCCTTGGAACAAAAAGTAAACAAAAATCTATTTGGTTCTATCAACTAATTTTTCTAATCTTGGAATAGAAATGTGGCTGAGGAATAGATTTAAAATAGAAATAAAAAATAGAAAAAAAAAAAGTAACTTCTTATTCTCAGGAATAATTTCTAGAAATAAGTTAGTTTTTCTTTTTTCTTTTCTTCTTCTTTATCGCCCACAACCCCCCGCTGCCCCCACTATCCAGCCACCATCAGCCACTGCCAGCCAGTCACCAGTAGAGGTTGGCAAGGAAAAATAAGAAAAGAAAAAAAGAAAAAATCTTAAAAATTTATTAAAAATTAAAAGAAATTTTACGTTACAAAAAAAAAATTGTGGATTATACCGAACATATTCTTATTTTCTTTCCATTCCGAGAATAGAAATTTTACATAGTTATCAAACATGTTTTTTTACTCAAAAATTATTCTAGGGAATGGATATAGAAAAAAACTATTTTTAAAAAAAAATTGCTCCTTAGAACAAAAGAATTAGGGAAAATTTCAATTTAGGGCCTAAAGTGGAACCGTTTTCTCAAAAAAGGACTCAAAATGAACATTGTCTCAAAAAATGACTTGAAGTGACCAACTTAATTTCAAATAAAGGCCTCAACTTAAAAGCCAACCAAATCTTATTTGCATCTAGGGGTATTTTCGTCTAAAGACTTTTTTTTCCTTCTTTTTTTAATTTATTTTCTCCTTCTCTTTCTTTTCTTCATCATCATCGTGCCTTCGTTTCACTCTTTAGATCGCATTCTCCAAAGTCCATCTCTATCTTCCTTGCTGAATTAGCCATCAACGCCCTCAACCTCATTTGTCATTGCCCTCAACAGCAATTCCAGTACCTTTGTTGAAAGATGGAGGTCAATCCAAGCCCTAGATCGAGCACGAGTGGACCAAGATGTGACGCTCAGCTCGATTTGATCCCCATATCTTGTGGTCACCGTCAAGCACGAAGCATGATGAGGTGTAAGCCATTAGCTTGCTGCCCTCGTTGTCATCAATGCTTGAATTCAAATCAGTGCTCACGCAGGCTATTATCAATCTTAGTAAGGAAAAGCCAGATTGAAGTGCCTAATCCAAATTTATTAGAGGTTTTTGAGGAATCTCTGTGATATTCATGTGCATTGATTTGTTCAGTGAAATACGTAATTTTGGAAATTTCTGAGTGATTTTGCACTTTTTTAATCTTGTTATTCTCTCTCAAATTTGTGTAGATAATATTTCAGAGTTAGAGAGGCAAATTTGTTTGAACATGTGTAGACCCGAGTCACTCGTTTTTTAGATTGAGTGTTGTCTGATTCGAATCACCACCAAAGGCGAGTATCTTCAATCACGGGTCAGAATGATTTAGCGGCTTTTGAAAATAACAAGCATGCACGACACAATTGGACCCTCTCAAGAAGCCACATATTCCACCTCAATGCAAACTGCATCTATGAATGTTATGAATAATCCAACCCGGACCCAATAAAACATTCCCAAGAAGCTACGAGTGAAAGTTATCATGGCATAGGCAATTTCATTGGCGGGGAGAGCATGAAACTATTATTTTAATTGCCATAATAAGTTTTTACAAGCAAATTGAATAAAAACAAAACCCACTGATGGATATTTCTTGATTCTCAAGTTCATTATTGTTATCAGAGAAGGTGAGTGGTGGCGAATAACTTAAAAACCGACTTATGCCGAAATTGATGAGTTCTTGGGTGAGGATGCAAAATTGCATAATGTAAAGAGCATGCGCTTTGAAGTTTGCTGATGGGGAGGCCGCAGAACTAAAGCACGCAATTTGCAGTTTTGCAAAACTGCATAACTTCTCAAATATCTTTTTGTTTTCTTCTTTTCCTAAATTGTTCAAATTGTTTTGCACTTGTGCAAGCTCATGCGTGAGGAATCTAATGCATTTGTCAAGAAGGAGGTGAGCAAGATGAAAAAGAAAGAAAAAAAAAAAAAAGTCTTTAGACGAAAATACCCTTAGCTGCAAATAAGATTTGACTGGCTTTCAAGTTGAGACCCTTTTTTGAAACTAAATCGGTCACTTCAAGCACTTATTTGATACAATGTCCACTTTAGGCCCTTTTTGAGAAAACGGTTCCACTTCGGTCCTTAATTGAAATTTTCCCGAAGAATTATCAAACGGACTCAAAGTAACTTCATGTTCTCGGGAACAATTTTAAAAAATAAGTCATATTCTATCTTTTCTTCTTTTTTTTCCTTCTTATTTGTTGCTGATGGGGAGGCCGCAGAACTAAAGCATGCAATTTGCAGTTTTGCAAAACTGCATAACTTCTCAAATATCTTTTTGTTTTCTTCTTTTCCTAAATTGTTCAAATTGTTTTGCACTTGTGCAAGCTCGTGCGTGAGGAATCTAATGCATTTGTCAAGAAGGAGGTGAGCAAGATGAAAAAAGAAAGAAAAAAAAAAAGTCTTTAGACGAAAATACCCCTAGTTGTAAATAAAATTTGACTGGCTTTCAAGTTGAAACCCTTATTCGAGACTAAATCGGTCACTTCAAGCTCTTATTTGATACAATGTCCACTTTAGGCCCTTTTTTGAGAAAACGGTTCCACTTCAGGTCCTTAATTGAAATTTTCCTGAAGAATTATCAAACGGACTCAAAGTAACTTCATGTTCTCGGGAACAATTTTAAAAAATAAGTCATATTCTATCTTTTCTTCTTTTTTTTTTTCCTTCTTATTTGTTGCTACCCCTCACCCCCCCACCCCGCCATCCACCCTCTCCCCCAATCGGCCACCACCGGTAGCAATTGCCGGCCACCGCCGCTGAGAAGAAAAAGGGAAAAAAAGAAAAATCTAAAAAAATTATTAAAAAATTAAAAGAAATTCTAGGTCATACCAAATGTATTCCTACTCTTTTTCCATTTCAAGAATAGAAATTTATATAGTTATTAAACATCTTCTTTTATTCAGAAATTGCTCAATGAAATAAAAATAAAAAAAAGACTATTTCTGTAAAAATTCGTTCCCCGAAATATAAATGATACCAAATAGACCACAAGTGGTCAAAAAATGAAGCTTTTTCTTTGTTAATAAAGTTAGAAAATAAACATTTGAAAGAGGACGCAAAAGTACAAATGCCATTTATTTCAAAACTCGTCCAGTTACCTATTCTTTGAAAATGTTTTTTGTGATCAATATGTATGATTATCTAACTAAATAGAAGGTAGTTAAAATACATATACTTTTGGACATGTGCATACGTGTACGTATATTCATAGTTAAGATGGGATTGTGTGGGATTATAATTAGTTGCGCGCTTGTATGTATATTGAATGTTTCATGCTCTCAAGACTAACCAAAAAAATTGTTAATTATTTTATTTGGTGCTCAATTTAGAGGGAGGCGCAGCTTGGCCGGTACTTCATTCAGAAGGAGATAAAACTTATTTTAAGAATATTTCTAAAGATTTCCCATTTATTCTGGCCAGCCATCAGCCATGCGACCGGATGATGCCCGGTGACCAACCAAAGAACGAAGAAGGGAAGAAAAAAAGAGAAAAAATAAAAGAAAAGAATAAATAAATTCAAAAAATATTAAAATACTATAAAAATTATCCGCGTTACTGCCGACTGTGTTACGTAAAACAGATATAATTTGAGGTTTTTTGTGTCACAAAAAAAGTTTGAGATAAATGTGTCACACAAGTGTAATATTTTTTGTATCACAAAAATAATAATTAGTAAATATATCATATGGGTATAATTTTGGGGTTTTTATGTCATAAAAAAATTAAAATAAAGGTAGACGTGTTATGGTAAGTATAATTTAAGGTTCTTTGTATCTCTTTCCCTATGTTGCTTGAGAATTGAATTCAAGCCTTTTCGTTCCATGGCCGGGAGAAATAAAACAAAGACAACCAATTCTATTCAACCACCTAACTCATTTTTAAGGAAAAATTATACTTTCCACAGCATATATTTTCATGCATTTTCTTATCTAATCCCTATACTTTTAATCGGTCTAATTAAATTCTTATAGTTTCACAAATTATCTCATCATGTCTCCTCAACACTTAATTTGGCCAAATCTAAATTGTGTGGCTATTAGACAACGTCGTTGTGTGATGTTGATAATATTTTCCTAAATTGGGCATCTGCATTGGTTAAATTCTATAGATGTAACGCTCCAACATTATTACACATCCCTAATACTTTGTAATTAAAATTTATAAAAGTAAAATTATTTAATTAGACAAATTAAAAATACATGAATTTATTTTTGTTTTAGGGCCATGCAAAGAACAACGTGAAACTCTTCGATTTTCCCAGCTTTCCATGATCAGATATCTTTGGTTTTCTTTTCTCTTTTTCATTGACATCATTCTCCCTAATGAAAGTGTTAATCACACTTGTGGGTTGATATAGTGGATGGGCTTGGCCTCGGCCATGGACCTAAGCTTTTTTCCAAGATTCGTTTCAATCCACCAAATTGATATTCTTCAACAACTTATGCATTAAAAAATTAGTAAGGTTTAGACTTCATTTGTTTCACAAAAAATAAATAATTAAATCTTCATGTAACACTGACCAAAAAAAAATCTTCTTATAACAAAATTAGATAAAGATTTTGGGCACCCTCAATGCGTAAGTAAATTTTTGAGCACCTTCCTATTTAATAAGTCTCGATTCTTTTTGAAATTTGACTTTGCGCAATCCTCATCATTATATCAGCTCATACCGATTTCGTTGCAATGACACGAGTAATTTTTCTGAAATGGTTTGAGAGTGAATAATTCTTGACATAAGATCGGCGCTCACAAGTTGGAGACAATTGTTGCAGATGAATCAAAACCGAAAAATGGATTTAGTGCCAGCAGAACTTGCTTAATTACAACTAGATAAATACACATTATGGTCAGTAATTGTGCATGAGCGCTTGCTAGCACAATTCTGGAAGAACTCGAAACACATACATCCTTGTCTCGAGGCAGATCGAATTATACAATTACACATGGGATCACACCGGTCCATCATCAACTCAACGTGTGACTTAGGTGACCCTAATCGAAGAGGCTTGATCCAACTGATGATTCGGGAAGGCGAGTGTCAGCTCCAGATTAGGATTCGAAGCCTGACGCCCGCTTGCAGACGAAGCATGGTTAGTGAGATTTGAACTCGGGAGCTCGCGATCACCGAACGAACATGTACGAGGAGAGGTTAGCAGTGCCATTCTCGCTCTGCTATCTCGCCGGGTTGAGCCAAATTGGGGCGAGAACAGACATACTGGGGTGAAAGATTCAATTGGCTTGGGGATTTGTCCATGATGACGAGCACTGCATCTTTCCATCCCCACCTGGGGCAAAAAACACATGAATTAGTGCGCCAACAAGCGGATTACTATATTCCAAAACAATGAATAAACAAAAGTGGAGGATAAAATAATTAATTAGTAGCCGAAATCGCAAGACTTTGGGCATGAGAAATCGCTAATCGCGATTAATTATATCAAAAGGACTTGACTTGTGGCTAATTTAGCTTTTCTTCTAACTTGGAAAGAGCTTGAGGGGGGTCGAGATGAGTTACATCGAAGAGGCTGGGACGACGCTTGTTCCGTTTGTGGAGGAAGCTGTTCTGGCGGAGGAAATACTTCTGAGCGTGGCTGGCGACCTGGGTGGGCGTCCTGGTGCCGACGAACTTCTTGGAGATGCCTCTCCAATCCCCCTTCCCTAGCGTCTCTAGCCCCACCAGGAACGTCCGATGCTCCTCCTCCGTCCACGGCACGCCTGTCCCATCACACATCACTTGATCTCATCAGAACATCAGTCTAGAAACCCTAATCATCCTGCTCTTCAAGATTCGTTAGAGATTGATGGTGGGAGTGAAAACCCAACCGGAAACTTCACGACTTTGCCTGATCAAATGGATCTGCAGAGCTGAGATGTTACGAATCTTTGCCCCCCCGTGAAAAGCAAAGAATCCAAAGAAAGACTACAGTTGCATCATACGAGACAGGTCAGCGAGAGACAGACAGACAGACAGACAAAGGCTGAGCTGACCTTTTTTCCTCTCTTGCGCTCGCCCAAGAAAGCCATCTGAGGCGTACCCATCATTACTGGTGCCGTTCGCCGCTTTGTTGGGACTCTCGTCTCGAAGAAGACGATCTCCGACGTCACAGGCAGCGCGCAGAGAGAGAGAAGAATTGGTCGCGGAAGACGGCAGCGAAGACGACGTGAGGACGCGCACGGACGGCATCAGGCAGTCCATGCTCAGGCTCTTCTTCAGTGCGAGACGCGACGGGACGCCACAAGGGTAAGCGGCCTCCAGTTGCACCCCGAACAGCTTGACTCTCCCGCCGCCGCCGAAGCTCGCGTCCCTGCCCCGGATCGACGCGCAAGTTCTTGAATTGTGACCCATGAATCCACAGTGCGAGCATTTCCTTCCCATTCCGCCTCTCCCTCTCTCGCGTCCACACAGGCAGAAAGAGAGAGAGACGAATCAGTATTTAGAGAGCATGCGACGAGCTTGTCGTTATATATAATTACAACATTAACGGCATAAAGGAGGAGTGCGAAAGCAAGCAAGATTTCCTTAAGCGTAATAAATATGTTCATACACCAACCATTTTGCAGCAGCAGCAGGACAGCCAAACAGTATGCGGGTTGTCCTACCCAATGCTTTGTAAGGAACTTTCCGTAGAATCTATTTGAATATTAGGATACTGGTCATTATTTACCGGGTCCCATGGCGTTTTATAAGACATGCTTGGTACGAGATGTTAATTGATCGCACATGATATGAAAAGAAGTCATATCAAAAACCGTAGAAAAAAAACATTCAAATCGGTTCCTTAGTAAGTGCGCAATTGGATGTAGAGTTTTTTTTTTTTTTGGGGACAATTGGATGTAGAGTTTGAATGTTGATTTTGGTGACATGACATGAACACGAGACGGAATTGCTAATATCGCCTATAAGAAAATATCTTTTTATCGAGGGTGAATAATACTGATTACTCTTGCACATTTGCTGGAAATTCTAAAATGTTCCTCTACTCTCTCTCTCTCTTTTTTCTATTTTCAGAAATACTCCTTAATATTGGTCACGATTTCGTATTATCCAAAAAGCGACCTCTCGGGAGTTACTCCCGATCTCCAAATTCCAGGGTGCACATGCAAATTAATAGACATGTACAAAACATGCACAAAACAACAACGAAGTATTCCACAAGGCTCGGATTCACCACCGAACCCTATCCCCAACAATAACTTCATGCACGTGGTCCTTCAATTTATTTCGCTACGTTCCTACCCGTGCACGGGTACAAGATAGCCCGCCCGAACCCAAAAGATCACCCGCCTCTCGATCTTCACCATCGCGACGTGGCGTTAGCGATGGAGAAGGCCTTTTGCCTCCATCCGATTCGACGGTGCATGCCAGCCGGGCTCACATAATTCGAATGCACTCTTCCAAGGGTGATGACGTCGACCTTTTGGATCTGCGAGCCATGCGTAACGTAGATTTCCGAGGATGTGGCCTCGTGTGATCCATGAGTGTTGCTTCAGTCAAGCTTTTTGTCTTGACTCTTTTGCTTGCTGAAACAGAAAGCTGCTCTCTCTGCTTTCACTGCCTTCTGTCGTAGCCCTAGACAAAATGCCAGTCGCCCCATGCCAAAACCTAAAGCGCCAGGGACGACGTATAAAAACAGAAATTTGAATGCCAGAAGCAAGTAATTTCTCTGGCGGACTTTCCTAATCTTATGTACCGATAACACTATCGAAACGAAGAGGCAAACTTAATTTGACGCGATCGACCGTCGGCGCCGCTCTTCCGCTGCATTTCTATAAGTGCGGTTGTATCTAACTTTGGTTATATTAATGGACGTGTGTACTATAGACATCACGAGAAGTTAAATTTCCCAAGAAAAAGAAAGAGAGTTAAAAAAACAAGACCGACGTTCGATTCTAACCAAAATATTTTAATGCTTTTTTGTCTCCTCGTCAAAGCTGTCCGGTGGACCTAACAGGGGTCCTTTAAATCTCCCACCCTCTGGATGGTCCTCCTCTCATGGTGTCAGCTTCTTTTTAAGATTTCTAGGGACAAATGGACCACCACGTTTTCTTCCTGACCTCGGACTATACTTGTCTTGTTCGCTGTTTCTAATGATCCTTTAAGATAGATCCGCAGTTCCCCGATAATTATGGAACAAAAGAAAAATTGGGTAAATCTCGTCAGCAAATCATGTAACTTTTTGCATCTTGTGTGTTATGACATTTTGTATAATAATTATGTAGATTTGTAGGGAGTTACGATTCATTACGCCTCAAGGATTTATCTCTCGGTATATCATAGAACTACCTATGCCAAAATTCTCCCTGAAACAATAACATTCTACAATTAATGGTTGGCTCCGTCTTCGATTGTACATGAAGAATATTCAATTCTCTTAGAAATTTTACTCAAGTTTATTTAATGAATTATGCTGTAAAAATTGGATGAGTCGATGAAGGATTGGCATTATTTTCTGTAAATCTTGTTGAGAGCAAAATTTTCTAACCGGTTGACTTTATATTTCATGCGTATCATACCTAACACGATCAAATCACCTACCGGCTAATTTAGAAAGTTATCCCTTTTCATTGGTTCTTTCTTCACTTGCTTTTGTCTTGTTAAGTGGCATTATATCTTTTACAAAGTGCCTTATGACATTTAATACGCTTCTTGATAACCAAATTACAAATAAACATGTTGAGAAAATTCAAGGATAACTTTGCATCTTAAACATAAGTTCAAGAACTAATATCAATTACTATATATAAATATATTATATTATATATTCTTAATTCTTTCATGTTGAAGAAAAGCTTGAATTTGATACTTTGGAAGTGCCCAATCAGATAAACCATTTCTCTGTCCTTCTGCTTTTTATTAATTTACTTTGTCAAAGGTTTTTCATGTGCTAACATATTAGGAAAATGCCAGACTTAAAAAAACCGGTTTACAAAATTGATTTACTAAACAATATGTCAAGCTGTTATTGGTTCTCGAATACGACTCACTTGTTCACTCGTAGTCCAACCCACACGTCCGTAAACCGGTCTTGGTAAGTATAAAATTGGTAAACATATAGATTTTCTAGGCGTAGATTGTTCCTAGGTTTTTCTCCCAATTTTTATAGGGTTACAGCAAACATTTCATTGTCACCGAATTTGGTGGAACGATGGGAGAGTGGTTGGTGAGGGAGAAATCAGCTGATGAAGCAGTTCAGGAGGAAATACAACAGGTCAAGCAAGGCCAAAGACAACCCAACCGCATCGCTCCTTTTCTTTAATCTTAGCAAACCCTAAATCGCCAATCAAGAGCACGAATCGTGACCATTAGCACATCTTAAGGAAAGCACCCACGTGAAAATGGAACGAATGGATAACTGGACTTTTTAGGGTTTTGCGTGGTTCGGTGCTGCTACTTTTATTATTCTTTAATCACAAGTAGGTGAACCACAACCGGCAGTGGGGAAGATGTGATTAGTGGCGGGGGGCTCCTGGTTTTGGTAGCGAAAGAGGACGAAATACTACTAATCCTTAGGGCTCTTGTCTCATTCGATTTCTCATGATTTTCTTTTGCTGTGTACATCTCTCTCTCTCGAAGCTGAGGTTTCCTCCACTTCCGATGTGCCGTCTTTACCTTCCATGAAAAGCCTCGGCCTTTTCGGAAATCATGTGCGACGATGCGCCAGAGGGACTTACACGGGAGAAATCAATGGACTTAGTACGAATCTTAGAGACTGATTTAACAAAATTGGTTTGCAATGCGACGTTTTCAATTGCGAATAATCCTTAAAGTAAGTGGGTCATGGTCAAGAGTAGATGGTGATTTGACACGTCATTTGGTAAATTAATCTTGTGAGTCCCATCTTAATGAGTCTTAACATTTTCCACGTGTTCATGTTATGTAATAGACATGACTGTCTACAAGATTTATGGGATTAATGAGCTGGTAAAATTTAGTGTTTTCCGGTAAAATTACTTTCCGAATTTGATGCCACGAATTTTTGTTTATTGTGTAGACATTTTAATATTTATTTGCTGTTCATCGCATCATTTTGGACTCTATTGATCTACTTAGAGGCTATGAAGGGACCAAAACTGTTGCAATTTTTTGATCACATCTCTCAAGCATCTTTACACTAATAGCATAATCGTTTATGCTTGTCATGATCAGATTCTATTATTTTGTCAAATCATGTCATTGTGCAAAACAATGTATTTTCATCAATTATACTCTAAAGCTCATAATATATACATACATACATATATATATATATATATATATATATATATATATATCACACATACATATATACATACATATACATACATATATACATATATATATGTATGTGTGTATATATACATATATATGTATATATGTATGTATATATGTATGTGTGTATATATACATACATACATATATATCGTGTCAACTCTATCAATTACGTATTTGCATTGCAATCGTGTCTAGACGTGATAATATATATATATATATATATATATATATATATATATATATACATATATATATACATATATGTATATATATATACATATATATATATACATATATATATACATATATGTATATATATATACATATATATATATACATATATATACATACATATACATATACATATACATATACATATACATATACACACATATATATATATACATATCGTGTCAACTCTATCAATTACGTATTTGCATTGCAATCGTGTCTAGACATGATAATTCATATTTAAATTGTCGGCCCAGCATAGACGTGGTTGATATTCCAAGCATTCTCACTTTGTCAATATATAATAATAGAAGCACTTCTTTTTGCCTATGTCCTGTAATTTGTTCTTAATTAAATTAAACGCAGCCCATTGGTTTCCATTTTCAACCAGAGAATGATGTCAAGAACTGTCCTTGTTTGACAATGTCGTCACTCACTATAAAAAATTAAACTATTTTTTTCCCATTAACAGGGAAAGTAATATTATAATATATATATATATGTATCATCACATTCTCTTCTAAAAGCCAAAAAAAAAAATCGAGACTATTTCTACATGACATCAAATTATAAATGAGCTTTGCCAACATAACAGTCATTTGAGTGTTATAAAAATAACAGTTTATTATAAGTTATAAATTCTTAAAAAAGTGGATTCTATAAAAATTTATAATTATTTATGATTTGATTTTTTATGATTCAGAAAAAATTATTATTCTCACGATATATTAAAAACTGTTATGTAATTATTTCTCCTTATAAATTCCCTCTTGACTTTTGCTCGTCGATCTGTGTGCTATTTTGCAATATAATAATATTCTACCTTATAGATAAGATCATTATAACGAAAATTAAAATAGCAATAAAAAGGACACATTAGCTTTAAGACGCATTAAAACCGCAACGTAGGATTCATGCATGTGTCTCCCACCTTTTAAATCTGGAATTACAATAATGGTTCTTCATGGTACGATGCGATACTATGTTTCGAGAAAATGACATGAGCTTAGCTGACTCAGAGAGCACTAGGCTACCTCACCATCCACTCTCTTTACTCTTTGAAGGCCGCTCGTTTTCTAGGTGACGACTGGTTATTGAAATGTATTTCTGCGTGGCGTTTTCAATTTTTCAGGTTAATTTATGAGCTTGGAAGTACGACTTCTATTTTTGAACTGATTTTTTGGGAGATAAATAAGAGGTGATGTGACCCTCCTAACATACAAGTTTCTTGAGTTACGTCACGAAATTAGCAACGAAGAAATTAAAAAAACAATCTTAAAATTATTGTACTATACTAATTCAGTTCTAAACATTTTAATTATATCAATCTAATTTAAAACATTTTTCATGTTTTTCCATTCGATTCCATGTAGCCAATTTTGACAGGAAATCAATATAGTAAGCGCTGATAGTCTTATATAACACGACTTAATAGGAGGACCAATGCTGGCGTTAATATTTTCAAATAATTTTTTAATAATCTTTTTAATTTTTCTAACAATTTTTTGGTCTTTTCTTTTCTCTTGGTTACTTTCTTTTTCCTAAGGGCTGACAAGAGCCACTAGCTGATTCTCACTGGCCATAGGTGAGGCCCAGTGACCCTCGCTCAATGCCTCGCCTAGATATGGCAAATGCCACAACACCCAAATCCAATTAGGGCATCTTAACTTTAAGGCAAAAAAAAAGGTAAAGAAGTGAAAAGGAAAAGCCAAAAAAATTGTTAAAATATTATAGAAAATTTTCATATCAATGCCAGTCGTGCCACATAGAATTGCCGACAACCATGCCATCAATTTTTGGCTACAATTAGACAAATTGACTCAATTGACAAAATCTAAAAATGTTTACAATTGAATTTGTATAAGTATAATAGATTTAGAACTTTTTTTATCATTTTCCTAACTAGCAATAGTATGTCTTGCAATTGGTCTCTAGCTCATCTAGATTATTGCATAATAAGCAATAGTATTGATGAGTTTTTTTTTTTTTTTTGGTCGTAAATGAAATTTCATTCAAGAACTAGCTTCAATACAACCCACAGCTAGTGCATCCGAACAGAGAAGATCAAGCAAAAAAGAAGGGGGCACCATCGCCCAATTAGCAGGAAGGGTGCCATTTGTACGGACTTTTGCAGCCCAGTCGGCCTTCCCAAAACTGACATGCTCGAAATAGAATGCCGAGCTTGTTTCGTGTGGCTCGACCAAACTTTCCGTCGATAAGACAATGATCGCAACGATCCTTTTGTTGTAGATATTACTTGTTAGAGTTTTTTAAGTAAGGTAATGGCCAAAGTTTAGTTAAAAGTTCAAACGTTTCCTTAGAAAGAAAATTTTTCGTGATGATTATTATGAGTTAATCACGTCGTTAATAGAATAATCAAAACGAATTTGGGAACAGAAAAACCCTAAGGGCCTCGATTGGTTGGGCCAACTCATGAAAACCCTAACCCCTTGGACGAAAGATGGGCTTGCAGTGGGTCCAACATTGGGTTCTGGAGGGCCCATCTTCTAGGGAGATCCACAAAGTCATTATGCTTCAATAACCCAAAAAAAAAAAAAAAAAAATGCATGAGAAAGATTAACAAAATATAGATATTAATGTAAATGTATTTTGTTCTAATGAAGGAACTTGCATACAGGCACAAGTATAATTACAGACAAAATATAGAAAATAATAATGAATGCATTAAGGAAGAAAAGATAGATGGTTGGAGATTTGGTCTCTTTAAGAGAAAAAAAAAACTCTCGTCACATAAGAACTTAAATTCCAAGTTTGGAAAATATGAGAAATTTTTAAGAATCAAATTATAGTTGTCTTGATTACTTTCCAATTATACATGATTTCGCTCCATGTTAGATATCGTTGCCTCATTATTATTTATCATTTGCAAGAGCTTCATAAATTATTTTCTTGCAAAATTTTAAGAGTCAAATTGGCCTTCGAATTTGCTTTCTATTATGATACATCGAATATAACACTTGAATGCTAATAAAAGCTTTTGAAGAGAGGCTTCCTTTGTTACTATCTTGATGCAAATATTTGTTTCATTGTCGATACTATTATACAGTATTGGCATGTCACATAATATAAGTATCATATGAGAAAATTTTACTTTTGTGAAGCAATGACCGTCCATTTGCAACATAGCTATCTTAATTCTCTCCCCTAGTTCTATTCTCTTGATCATTAGGTGAACTCCTCAAGTTGGTCGTTGGTTGGAGTGTCTAAAAATTTATAGTTCAGAACTTGAGGTCATAGCCCATTCAAATCTCACCAATCATTTGTAAGATGTTCTGACTCAGAATCACATGCATTTGTTAATTAGCCTTAACTAGCTCGTGACACATACGGTTGTTGTATGGGATAGCAAGCCTATATGTTCATGCCGCTGAGAAATAAGAAGAATTCTTTTAGATATATGGTATACATGTGCGAAAGGGCAAGATAAGCCTCAAGAAAAAGTAACATAGGAATTTTTTTAGTGCCATAACTCCTCTGGTCCACAAGAATGAAGAATGACACATGAAATCATAGAATGGAAAATAAGATAATTTACATGGAGAATTTTTTCTTGTTCCATACAATTAATGTTGAGATGTGGTTTATACTTCTCATTGACAGGATGGTATGGGGATCCAATTACTAGGTAGATATGATCTTTTTTCTTTTATAATTGATGGATGTAACATAAAGGTGCGAGATACTAATTATAATGGAATCCTCTGTTGGATGTAATCATAATTTAAGGATGAACCAGTATAAAACCCCATGTCTGCAATACTCTTTCTCACTTATATTCTCTATTTCATTATGATTGTACATCGTATCTAACAATGAAGACTTCTTTGAATATTTGAGCCGGCAACGGCACCGCCATTAATCGATCTAAGCGTTTCAAAACTTCGATAAAGTTTTTTGGGAGAAGGAAAGTCCGAGACCACCCGGTGGATGAAAAGCCAAGGCGAGACCCCGATTCACCTCCATCACGCTAAATCATGTGTATGTCTCATGCGAAACTCATCATGATCTATCCGTGTGCATGGCCCCAGGCGTGCGCACGAGGAGGACGGCGTGGGGGGCCGTGTGCGGGAGCGAAAAGTAGTGGAGGGTGTAGGAGCGATGAGACATCGCACGCACGAGAGTTGGTTGGGCCTCTCACATGATCCACGGATATCGCAGCTAATTTTTTCCTCCTTCCAACTCTTCAACGACCGCGACAACTCTCCCTCTCTCTCTCGGTCTCAGTCTTCCTTCTTCTGGCTTCTTCTGGCTTCTTCCCTCTTTGTACTACCGTCAAGAAACGCCCGCAAACACGCTCTCTTTTTCCATCTCCGAACTTCATTAATCCTATCTAAAATTCACGGATTGTATACGTAGGTTTTTGGTCAATGTATGATGCGCTTTAAGAAATATCGTACAGTGTGGATGTTGCGTATTGCGTATCTTATCTTCATTGAACCCCTGAATAAGCAAGAATCAAACCTCTTCGTCATACATGCAACCTCAAACTTTTGTAAAGGTGTCGACTCGGATACGGGGAATCATCATGAATGGGAAGGAGGGCCGTTGAGATATTTTCTACCCTAGAATGATGTGTCGATAACATTATATAAGTCGAGTACCACAATCTAGGGTTTCTTTCTTTTTGCTGTGAAAATCAATTCTATCTTCCGTGCATGTGATGTCTTTCATTGTTTCTTACCATGCCAAATAGTCCACGCTTGGATTTAAATATTGATGATGCTCAAAGACACACACACAAAAAAAAAAAAAAAAAAAAAAAAAAAAAACATGGTAGGTCATCATGGTCATCGCCAACAGCTTGTCTGATATCATGGCTCAGGTTATTTTATAAATCTCTGAGACTCTCTCTATTTATATATAATATAATATATATTATCCAATCTCAGTGAGGTTATATAAGGCTGATGATGGGTCATTATTGGTCAACGGACGTGAACTGTCACCATCTCACTTCCTTGGATGAATAAAATACTTGCGACTCTTCAAATTTATCACCCTAAAGTAATGCAGCAGCGCCTCGGGGCCCCAAGCTGGCTAAAAATAAACATGGCCCCACGCGTCTATAATTGAACGATTCCCATTTGTCGTGTTCCAAAAGCAAACCATATAATAACCAAAATATGCCGCATCGGGCAGGCAAATTTCCTGTTATAGTTATGTCTGCGGCCCAAACCCGCCAATCATATTCCATCGTTTTATAAAAAGGTAAAAATTAATTTCAGGTCCGGTTTCCTAAGCGCAAAAAGAGAGGGAAAGGAGACGACAAACCGGCTGACGAGTTTGTAAATAAATGCGGTCCACGGGCGTATCTATCTGTCCGAAAGAAACAGCCCTAACCATCTCCGCCATAAAGGGCTTCGTCTTCCTTCCTCTCCGGCGTCGCCTTCTTACTCCTCCTCTATTCTTCCGCGCTAAGTCTTCTTTTGCTCCGATCTCGCGCCGGCGAGGGCGTCGGAAGGGAGACGGCGAGTGGAGGGAGGGAGGAGAAAGAGGGATAGAGATTGGAAGATGGAGCCGAACCGGAGCCGGAGCCGGAGCCCGCCTCAAGGACTGACCCCGGAGGAGCTCGCGGAGCTCGACTCCGTCATCCGGACCTACCACAGGTTGGAGCCCTCGCCCAACACGTGCACGTCCCTCATCACGCAGAAGATCGAGGCCCCCGCCCGGCACGTCTGGCCCCTGGTCCGCAGCTTCGACAACCCGCAGCGGTACAAGCACTTCATCAAGAGCTGCCACATGCGGGGCGGCGGCGGCGGCGGCTCGGTGCGCGTCGGGTGCGTGAGGGACGTCACGGTCGTGTCGGGCCTCCCGGCGTCGACGAGCACCGAGCGGCTCGAGATCCTGGACGACGAGCGGCACGTCCTGAGCTTCCGGGTCGTCGGGGGCGAGCACCGGCTGAAGAACTACCGGTCGGTGACGTCGGTGAACGAGTTCGAGAGGGAAGGGAAGGTGTACACGGTGGTGTTGGAGTCGTACGTCGTGGACATCCCCGAGGGCAACACCGGCGAAGATACGAAGATGTTCACCGACACCGTCATAAAGCTGAATCTCCAGAAGCTCGGGGTTGTGTCCGTGGCGTCCATGCATGGAGGGCACGGTTGATATGGTCGTCGAACGATCAATTATTTAGGTGAAATTCTTGTCTAGACCCGATTCCGCCCCCAGTGGAGGGGGCCGATCGCTACTAGGGATTTTCTTTTTCCCTTTTTTATCGGGTTCGTGCCGTATTGAGGTTTACTTTGCTTCCATGAGAGATATAAATGTTTGGTTGAGAAGGAAAGACCTAAGTTAAGTATGCTAGTAGTGATCAATGCTTCTTTTTTCTTCTTGGGTTTCTATGAAATGTTGAAAGATAGCTCATTTCCGCAACAAATCTGACTTATCTTGCCCTTATTTTCAAATGCTAAAGATCTCTCTCTCTCTCTCTCTCTCTCTCTCTCTCTCTCTCTCTCTCTGGACTTGCAGTAGCTGCTCTATCCATTTTGTGCCTTGTAGTCTCATTTTCCACCTCAGTTTCCGTGCACTCAAGTTTGAAAAGAGATTGTGCAATGAGGTCAAAAGCTTCAGCCTTTGCTTTGTGCTTTCTTTGGGCTTGTTTACGTGAATCCGACGTTCCTGATTGCATCGGATTCTTCCATTTTGGGTCGAGGTAAGAATATTCCCTTAACATGACATTACATTTCTCGATCTCGAACTAGAATTGCATTTTCCTCCGTCGGACTTTGGGACATTTGTGTTACACACATGGATATCGCCCGCATTTGCTTTGAATTAAATTTTAGGCTTGGATGGTGTTCATACACATGACCCGCAAATTAAAGAGTCCATCGGAAGGCAAAACATGACCCTTTGAGCAATTCTTGCATAATTTGGCTACAGACAAGGGGTCCAGCACCATCCGGCGTCGATATTTACTGGGTGCATGTGCTTCAAAAGTGTACGGAATGCTTTTCATCCCGATTCCAAAAGAAGGAACTATCGATGCGGAAGACAAAACCAATACAAACATATAAAGTGTTACATGTTTTTCCAAGCGAGAGATTAATATGGATCTAGATAGAGAGAGAGAGAGAGAGAGAGTAGGAGATGGGGCAATTGGATGTAAACACCTTTTTCAAAGTCGAAGTGGACGGGGCTCCCTTGGGAAACTTGTGAGCGGGATGGAGAGAGAACATGTGACCTTGAAGCTTGATCGTATCTACTGCCTACCTTTTGCAGCACGTCAACTTATCTTATCCACTTTTCACATTCAAAAAAGACTTTAAAGCTGCTGCGCCTCCCCTGTCCTCCATTCATTGTCCCCATCTTCTTCCTTCGGGCGAACCCCAAATCGCCACTTTTTCTACGGCGGTTTTCCGCCCATTTTTTCAACTTACCACGGGACGAAATCTATCTACCTTGCTATTATCCATCCTTGCACTTCGACTTTACTAGTGGATGACACCGCAGAATGCATGTCTGACTGCTGTATGTATCGCTTATGCATGAATGCCAGTAGATAGCAAACCTTCCGACTTCTTCAATGAAATTGAGGGTCTATATATTTGAAAAAATAGAAACCATTTTTGGAGGATGGAAAACTGATCAACTTATGAAAAATGTTTTCCATGCACCGAATGCAACAAGGTTGGAACAGGGAAAATGACTTTCCCTCCTGACGAGGAGGAAATTGATTTCCCTAAACCATCGAACAAACGAAAACTAACCATTTTTCTTTTAAATTGATTTTCATGGAATATATTTTCAATTATCATAAAGTTTTTAGCAAAACAAATGCATCCTAAAAGTAACTCTACGTGTTGTTTGACTGCCACTGGAAAAATCAGTGCCATCAAGGTGTGGGTAATGTAATGTCGAGAGATCGGTGTTCGAAACGATGCGAGCTTCGGTTCTTCACACTCACTACATCCCTTGATTTCTACTGCATTGGGATGGGGTGACCTGTGCGTCTCGGAAGATTTCGTCGGCTCGTGAACCTGTACAATGCGCCACGGGATAGGTTTCCCCGGAAAAAAATAGAACGGAAGAAGAGAGACTTGGTCGTTGCTCTCAAATGTTCATCCTTCGTCAAATGATGGAAAATGTTCACAAAGACGGGTCTTCAATGGTCTGACCACAAAAAAAAATAATAAAAAAAGTCTTCTATGGGCTTTTGGTTGACCAAGGCCCATGCATGCGTGGGCCTGTTATCGGGTCAGAATTGGCCGAGGTCGCACGGGTTGATTTATATGGACCGGTGCCCAATGAGATCCACCGGGTTGGGTAAAAAAATTCACATAACAATAGGACTCTAGGGTGCCGAATTTATAATTTTAATAACTTCAATTATATTTTGTATTTACTGTTATTTGAAGTACTGAAATTATAAAGGTCTTCCATCGATATAGATTGAGGATTTAACATTTCGATTTTTTTATTTTCAATTATAAGAAAAAGTGATAATTCTGAAATGTTTTTATCTAATTACTATGCTTTGATTTATCAGTTACGTGATTTAGAGTTTTAAACTGCACAATGTGCAACTTCTTCATTTATTAGTTAGATATATTAATTGTGTGTGAGATTATTAAGCTTGCAATTATAAATTTGTTTGGTCTGGATTATTTTCAATTTTATTAGTCCATGCTGTACAAATTTATTTTTCTCTGATTTATTGATTCTTAAGTGCTAGGGAAAATGGTCTTTCATTTTGTACTCGATCGTGCATACTGATGTGGAGATTCGGTTTCTCAGTGTACTCCTGCGCATCGCCAATGACAAAAGGCACCACGCGTGAAAGTTACCGTGTTATTTTACTAAACCTTCACTTAGCTTGTTCGTGTTCATAAGTCGCATGTGGCATGTCAAATTAAAATTATATCATTAACTAAATCTATCCTAACATGATCCATTTAATGATTGTGTTAGAAAATTCAATCAGAACACGACTTATATATGAAATAGATATCAAAACTCGATTGAACAAAGTGGGTAAATGGGTCAACCCAATCCAAACGCAGTTAAGAAAACTCCAAATAAGATCTTTGAAATAAAAGTTATCTTTTATAACTTTTTTTATGAAATTGCATACTTAATGCGTTAATTTTATTCTCAACACAATCAGATAATGTTTAGACAAAAATCAATACAATTATGAACTATTTTCTTACTTAACCCATAGAAAAATTTGTTACCCATTCTAAACAACCTAAAAGAAATTAATAAGCGATGTCTCTATTCACTCATATTACAGTCATTACAAATAAGATGTATAAAAATGTAGCCAATTCAAATCAAATTAGTATAGTTTTCCCTAATATTATAGAAAAATCTATGTTAATGAGAAAAGAATTTGATTTTTTCGATGAAATTAATTATCTAAGAAATATCCATCCTTTTTCTCTTAATTACATAAGAAATGTTTATTTATTTCCTCTAAAAATCTTAGGCTTTGTTTGATAACCGACCAAATAATGACTATTTCTATTCTTTTGTTTATTGGAAACAAAAAAAAATCCGTTTTGTGATTGTGACATTTTTGTTCCTAGGAATTAATTAGAAACATGATGTAAAAGTAGAAAAAGCTATTTATTTGTTCTCGAAATAACTAAAAAATGAAATATTTTTCTTTGTTCTTTTTTGTCTTTTCTTTATCTTCTTCCTCGAGCTAGTTGCTAACCTCAATGATGGCGGCGACCCGCCAGATGCCAAAAACCTAACCATGGCTGAGCAAGGCTCTACCTCGCTAAGGGTTGAGGGCCAGTGAGGCTCTGTTGAGGTCGCCGACTCTCATTTTGCTGAGGCCAGCAATCGACTAGAACAGAAGGAAGAAGAAAAATGTAAACGCATTTTTATTTCTAAAATACAAATTTTATACCGTTACTATAGACACTTTTGAATGTTCAAAAATTCTTCTAAAATAAATAAATAAAAAATATTTTCGAGTAAAAATTATTTCCAAAAACAGGAATAGATACTAGACACGTCTCCAAAGACAATCTCATAAAAGAGTGTTTTGGATTTTTTTTTAACACCACCATTTACTTATTAATAAGAAACATAGGACACGGACAGAACCGAAAATGTTCTGAAACGTGACATAACCATTTCCTTCATCATAAGGAAAATCCGAGTTAGTCGTCATAAGTGCGCATGATAGCGCTCGAAGCAATGAATGCACACTCGAGAGGTTTTCAGGGGTGAAAAAATTGTCCCATGCAGAAGTCGGGTGGAGCACGTTAATTGCTACCCCCTCCGCCCGTAAGTTCGTCAAAGATCTTCTCACCAGAGATTTTCTCTCACCATCTTCCTTTCTATCCTTTGCTTGCTTCATCATCATCATCTGTCTCTGATCCATTTCTCTCACTGCATACCTCTCCAAAAAGTACAGCTGCTGAAGCTACAGAGCTTTCCCTCTTCTTTTTTTTATTATTATTATTTTTCTTTGGGGTGGGGAGTGGGGGGTGTTTTGCTTTTTCTGCTTCTGTTTTTGTTTTGTTTTTTTCCTTGCGTGTGATGGGTTTGGCTGTTGGATTCAGAGGAGAAAGCACGAGACTTTCGTTACCCCATTCCCTCACCTTTCTCATCAGCATTGGGTTTGTTGTCGAAAATGGCTAAAAAAGCAAAGGACTTTCCTTTTCATCTCTGAGGAGGGGTTAAAAACGGAGAGATGGGAGAGGGTATGGTGGGTGATGCTGAGAGGACCTGCCATGAACAGGAGTTGGAACAGAGAGAATCCAGATATTTTGATTGCGATGATTGCAGGAGGAGAGAGAAGAGAGAGAGAGACATGATGCAGCAGATGGTGAAGGGTTGTGAGGAGGACAAAGTTGATCAGAGCAAGGCTGTGATAGCAAATGGGCCCTCCAAAGCCTGTAACACATATGAGTGCCTACTGCAACCAACAGTAATCTCTCTCTCTCCAGTCTCTGTGAGAGTGTGTTTAGTAAATGGGTCCAGTTCATTCAACCCTGGTGCAGAAGCCTGCTTTTGGACTTTTTGACACTCCTTTTCTTCCTTTTTAAGGGGTTATCTGAGATTGAGTGTCTGTATAATTCAAAGAAAACCCATTTGTGCTTTTGGCTTGTTTTCTTGTGGGCAGGAGGAAAAAGAGTCGTCCTTAATGGCATAGAGGCTCTCAATCTTTTGTTTCTTGGGGCTTGGGTTTTTCAGGAAATCCTACTTCTCTCTCCATGCAAAGATTGCATTTTTAAAAGGATAAACAACCCCACTTTTTGTATGTTTCTTTTTCATCTTGAGGTGTTTGGGAAGTGGTGGGGGTGTGAAATTCTCTGCCCAGGTACAATCTATGTTCTCTTTTTTACCACTTTTCTGTTAATAAAGGAAAATAAAGTTGCACTGCCTGTGGTCTCAGATTGTGCTTTTTTTTTTCTTTTTTCAACTATGGAGAAAGGAAGGCGAGGCCAATAATTTCATGTGAAGGAGTGAGAATTTTGCATTCCTGTGACTGTTTTAGATTCCATGAGGGAAGCACCCATACAATGTCGATCAGTAAAATACAAACAACTTTTTGGTGGGATATACTGGTACAATCTGAGTATCGGGAATTATCTGTGGAAACTTAATGAGATCTTTACACATGTTGGTGTTCTCTTTGTGATTAGGCCTCGGGGACATGCATTCTCAACTTCATTCTCTGCTTTTTGGTCGAGGAAACAGCTACTCTGCAAGCTAATTGGAGGTTTGTCATGGTGAAGCTTAATTTAGTAGTTTTGACTATACCTGCTTGCTTAAAATATTTGTCGGTTTGACTCGATAGTGTGTTCTTCACTTCTCGGCACTTATGACGGCTCCAAATTCTGGTTTCTGCTTCCTGCATTTTCTTCAATTTACCGTAATAGTAGGAGAGGAAAACCTAGAAGAGAGCTAAAAGATCAGTCTTGTTTGACTGTTTCTCACTTGCTTTACATGAAAGGCACTTTCTCACTCCATTTCTTGGTTCTTCGAGGGGATGTGATTGATGAAGTGCTCGGCATAAGTTTCTAACTTTGAATTGGAAGAGCATCGAATGGGATATTTGAGTGTGCGATGATCTCTCTACAACCAGAATATGTGATCTGCACAGTTATTTTGATGGGTTTAATGGTTATGATGTCATGTTGCATCCTCCACATTATTGTGTAACCGAAGTGACTTTGATGTTTTTCAGGGAAATGAACTTTGAGATAAGATGAATATCTTCATGAGCCAAGTTTTCGAATAAAGAAAAGGGTTTCGACAGGGTTGGGACCTAGCTCATCTTCATGAGCCAAGTTACGTGAGATCCTAGGATTGAAGATTTCCAACTGACCTTCGTCAGAATTGTGATGTGTTGATATTGCAATGGAGCATAATTTGTTTGATGTTTCGGTAGATATGTCGAACCGAGCCTCTTTCTTGCTGGATGGTGTTTCGGCACACGCATCTGCAAGCTCCTTCCTGCAGTCAGATATACTCAACAAGAATAACTCAGACCACACAGTCGGGTATCCAATACATTCGAACATTCAAGGAGAATCGATCAGTGATCTACAAGCTGGAATAACCGGTTCACAGTTTATTTCCGATGCGTCGGTTCCCTTTCATGGGATTGATGCCATTCGGAATGCTCCTGACTTCAATGGAGCAATGCCAATTTCTCCTGCTTCTTTTCCTGCAATTTTGGCCTCAAGAAGGGATCTCCAAGAAAATATAAATGGCTTGCCAATTTCATTGCCATCAATCGATCTGTTAGAAGTTGGGAATATACCAAATGATGGCTCTAATGCTTCGCATATGTCATTTGGAACTTGCAGCTACGATGAACCGGCCGGCACATGTAAGTGGAATGCTAACAGGTTTCAATCAAGAACTGTCTGTCCACCTTATCCTGTTGCCCGAAATACAAATACTGTTGGATGGATATCATCCGGGAACCTAAATATACATATGGGTTGTGCTTATTTTCCCCCTAATTCCAGTAATGAGCTCTCACTCAGCCTTGCCTCATCAAAGTCTTCGATAATTAATTTGCCGAATATCTCTGATCAGTGCTCAGAGATAAGCAATGCCGGTGCGAGTCACCATTTTTCAAATGAAAGAAGAGCATACAAATCAGAACTGAATTCCTGCAACAATAAGGAGCTTTCTCTATGTTCTGCTTCTTACGGGGCACCTCAGTTGTCACAACTCATAGCCGGATCCAAGTACTTGAGTGGAATTCAGGAAATTCTTGCTCAGATAGCAAGCTATTCACTGGAAAATCTAAACAAGGTCAGTTATGTAAGTAGCGGGCTCGGGAGTGGGACTAGCAAGTCGCAATTCTCATCAGACTGTCATGTCGATGAAGGACAAGAACTTGAAGTTTTTGGCCAGCGACAAGAAGTTGAAGCTAAGAAAGCCCAGTTGTTGACTCTGCTACAAGTGGTATGTTGATCTAACTTGGTCTATGATTAGGTTTTCGGGGATGACACTTGCAGGATATATCATACACATTAGAGTAATTGGCAGGAGATCGCATAAATCCGTAAAACAAGAGATGAAAATGATGCTCTTGAAATTGCATTCTAGCTCAATAATTTAAAGGTAGGTTCAGGTACAATTTATATCAAGCTGATTTACGCCTTTACAAATAGATGTCACCGGCTATTGTAATGTAACCATCCGATCACAGATCTCCATTTCTGTGAATTTATGCCATTCCGACAAGAATTTGACACCCATCTCTTTAAGCCATTAGTACAGTACACCACAAGTGATTCAGCATAGCATCTCTAGACATCAACTGCTATGTTAGTTAAGTATGGACTTTGACAGTGATGTTGCCTCAGGTCGATGACCGATACAACCAATGCTTGGACGAGATCCACACAGTGATATCTGCATTTCACGCGGCAACTGAACTGGACCCAAAGATACACACCCGCTTCGCACTTCACACCATCTCGATTCTGTACAAGAACCTCAGAGAGAGGATCAGCAACTATATCCTTGCGATGGGGGAGGATTTCAGCCACTCAAGCACGGGAGATCGGGCAAGATCTTTTGAGGCCTCATTCATACAAAGGCAGTGGGCACTCCAGCAGCTCAAAAGGAAAGACCAACAGTTATGGAGACCCCAGAGAGGCCTACCGGAAAAGTCCGTCTCAGTGCTACGGGCTTGGATGTTTCAAAACTTTCTTCACCCGTGAGTCCTCTCTCTTCACAGTACCTTTTTTATTGTTTGGACTGGAATTCACGGAATGTTAGGTAAATAGGAATTTTTGTTTGTCTGTGGAGATTATGCTAAGCACTCAACAAAAATCAGGTATCCCAAGGATGCCGAGAAGCATCTACTGGCACTCAAAAGTGGACTGACAAGAAGCCAAGTAGTCTTTCTTCCTCACTTTGTTAATTGGAATCTGCTGGCTCTTTGTTCCAGCGGATTTGAAGTAGCGTCTGCTTTGATCTCCCTCTTTCCCTGAATGTCGATGCTTTATTCGGGTTATGAACAGGTATCCAATTGGTTTATCAACGCACGTGTCCGTCTTTGGAAACCAATGATTGAGGAAATGTATTCCGAGATGAATCGAAGGAAGGCTCATCACAATGAGGATGGATGCAGTGGTGCTAACCAAATCCAGAGGAGCATCAACATCCAAAAGTTTCGCATGAATTAATTTGGAGACACAAGGCAAGTGAGCGAATCAAGTATTTACAGAATATTTTGCAATGAAAACATATCATCGACAAGTTTTCGTTCGTGCATCCTCTATGCCTTAAAAGTTACCTCAGGCAATTGTACTGTGTTTGCTTATCCGTTGTGTTGGCTCGTTGCAGGACAATTAGAGGGATGCTTCTCGACACCTTCTAATTGAAAACGCTCTGGTTCAGCAGTTCTGCTGTCTGAAGGAGTGATTGCATTTGCTTAAGTGGTTATCGATCATAAAGAACGCCTTTTGGATTTAGTCACGTATCAACGCCGCAATGTATAGAAGGTATAGGCCAGCGATCTGCATGACATGTTTGCCTGCTGGAAGAGATCTCAACCCAAGACCTTGTCAGCTTGAAAGGTGTATACCTTAGGCATCCGACCGGGAAGAGAACGCCGAAGTCGGGAATTTCCATGGCTTTGCAACATCTCCTCCGATCCCATGCGAGGGATGCAAATCCCCTTACTCTATTGGTACTTTTTTTTGAATCCCCAAGTGCATGGACTGTTCAAGTGATATACAACGTGAGAACGCTATGAATTGATGCCTTTTTGGAATGGTGGGATGATTAGAGAATCCTATGAATTTGATCAGAAGAGAAAGAGGCCTCTCCTTCCTCTTGTAGCCTTGTTAAATTTGGAGGATAAGACGTATGAAAATAGACACAGTACGGTGATGGTCCCTCAACGAGAAACGGTGCAAATGAGCGGGCCATCTTTGTTGTGTTCCTATGGAAAAAAGAAAAAGGAAAGGCTATTCACTTTGGTCAATGCTCTTGGTCATAAATTCATGGTCTCAATAAAAAATTTAGGCGAGTCCGGATAACGCCGAGAGCAAATAGAAAAACTTCTTGGAACCATTGAGAATTGTTCGTGCGACAGATTTGATGGAAGACGAATCCGGACCCCCCTAGAACACGACAAATTGATATGGACGAACCAAGAAAAGAAGAAAACTCGAACTCGATCGGTATGTGGCCAATTGGCCATCCATATCGAATGTGGCGGTCCTTCATATTCTTGATTATTGACCTTAACGATCGATAAGTTCCACTGATCGAGTCATTGTCCCGTTGAAGGAATCCGAAGGGCAACGTTCCCATCTCATATAAGGATAAGGATAGAGAAAGAGGAAAAAACGGAAGATTTCACTCACATAGTACTTTTGATCGAAAAATAAATCTTTCGTACCGTTCGCTCAATGAGAAAACAGGTCAGATTCTACAAGATCAAACCTATGGGACTTAAGGAACGATGGAAGGGAATAAAAAAAGAAATCAAAAAAGAAAAAAAAAAGAGGGAAAAATAATAAAAATGAAGTAGAAGAACCCAGATTTCAAATGAACATAAGGAGATCAAACCTATGGGACTTAAGGAACGATGGAAGGGAAAAAAAAAAAGAAATCAAAAAAGAAAAAAAAAAGAGGGAAAAATAATAAAAATGAAGTAGAAGAACCCAGATTTCAAATGAACATAAGGATCTTTCTAGGGCCCCATCACAAGGCATGATTTTCATTTGAGATGACTCCTGAACAGCAATATACTCAAGAATGTCCATAGTTTATACAAAACGTAAGCAAAGCTTAGCGTATGAGAATGCGCAAAATACCGCTTCACCATGACAAATCACTGCGGTACGACATAGCGTATGAGAATGCGCAAAATACCAGCAATCTCATATGATGCCATCTTTGATTTTGCCGTCCTTTCTTTTTCTTCTTTCTCATTTAGCCTCAATGCTAAACGACACCACGAATATCATTTACTTTCTGAGAAAACGGGACAAATGCTTAACTCGCCCATCAAAAAAAATATGGAACTTTCAAAACCCAAACATCTCAGGATTTTGATGCGGTCAGCTAATGATGTAAAAAATCAGTTCCACGAGCTAAATTAAGACGACAAAGGGCTTTCATCGAGCAAATTCATGCCGTGTGCATATTGGTATATGGATTCTGCAGCTGCTTGTGTGAAAAGTTAAGACTCTGTCTGCAATATAAATCCTTCAAACTCTCATGTTCTATGAACAAAACATAACCTTTCAGCAAGAAAAGTGTAGGATCAGATGAGAACCCATGTAAAAACTCGTTGCGAAGAACCAGTTACTTGCAATTTATTTGCTTGCCAAGATCCAGATAAGTGATTATTCCAGAGATTTACAGATCCTGAACCCCTCCTCAACTATCGGTTACGCTTACAAATGAAAGAATCGACTTTGTTCTTTCTTGCAAAATTTGCCTCCTGACTCTCTCTTCTCTCTCTTTATCTACACTCTAGATCCTATACCATTACAGTCCAATTCAAAGGAAAATGGGTACCCTTGAAGTAAGTAAATTACAAAAAAAGAAAAAAGAAAAAAGGCAAGACAGCACCTTCGACTCCCCATCTCCTTTCAGACTTCCAGAGAGATCCGTGTTTTGATTGGTTTCAATTTCAAGCCCATGCTTTCAGGGGATAGGAGGTCCGGAGAAATGCACGACGGACTCAAAGGGCTCCTTGGACTGACGCTTACTTTTGAAGCCTTGTACAGGCCATATCCCATGAGAAAATACTCGAGCGGTATTAACATGGCATGAGGCTGCTCCTCAGTTACCATCGTTCCACATGCCTGAACCTGTAAATCCCAGAAAGTTGGAAACACATCAAGTTTTAATCAAGATCATTTTCAATCAATCCACCAGGCTGGGTCCCGAGATAAGAGAGCCATTACATACCTCTACTAACGCGCTATATCTTCTATCCATCTTCGAAGTCATGTGAACTGCCTCCGAATGGAACGGAGAGTACTCACCTATAAAGATAAGCGAGCGACATTGCAATTTTCTTAACCCTTCACTTATGTCTGGCCTCCTGCAAGACAACATTACAACTTTAGGCCCAATCAAAATGAACAAGGTAAGAGTTCACGTCAAACCATGCTTTAGGCTCATTTAGTTTCAAAAGAAAATTTCACTTGTTTTTCATTGATATAAAGGTGATTAGCGCTTTTAGTCAATGTAGTCAAATTTCTCGACAACGTGTGGTACTATAAAATGAATTTTATTTTATTTTTTTAAGGGTAAATATTGTTATCAAATACTTGTTTTCTAGCCAAACTACAAGATAGGTCATACTAAATGAAAACGCTGCATTCACCAACACCAAAAAGTTACAATCACTTCGTAGCTTTAATTTTGACAAAACTTCCCAAACTTTCGTTCTCCAACTATGCCAAATGCATTAATAAGACTGTTTTCATTTAAAACGAAAGTGCAAATAGAAAAATTTGAAGAATTCTTGCAAATAAATAGGACCCTTTTTTCGTGACAGAATTTGCAAAGATGACATGACTTTCACCAGAAGAACTGAGCCATGTAGACAATTTTATCCCAGAGGAAGTGACCATATTTTTTCATTATCCTTTAACTTGTGTGTTGACTATTTTCTGGGAAAGGAATATATCTCTTGATGAGGATTATACCCATTAATTGCCTCAAGAAAGCGCCAAACATTAGAACTCTGTCTCTCGTCCAGCAACTGCAATATGAAACATTGCAACAACTGGTATCAGAACAGCATTACAAGCACAACTATTACAATAAAACAAATCCACACTTCCAAATCAATTGATAGTTTATCATGAAAAAAAAAGCGAAAGGCTGGAGAAGGACATACCCTTCTGCAGGCTTGAACTACGTCTGACTCTGGTACTTGGGCACAACCGCGCAACTCCTGACTCCAACAGCAAATTCCATCAGCACAGATAAAATAGGGAACCAAAGGACCCAAGGAACGACCATAAAGACCAATATTACCTTGCTAAAATATCTCTTAAGCAGTAATTCTTTGATCACTCCACACATGCCATAGAAATAAAGTAAATTTGACATAACCTAAACAAGTTACAAGTTCCAAGTCAGAGAACCAAAAAATCAAACATCAAGCAAAATTAGCAAACGGATGGAAAACAAGACCTTATTTAATAACCATTCTGTCCATGATGGTGCTGTGCATAGAGGAGAAACAAGTATAAGACCAATAACCCGGTGCTTGTATTTCATCTGTCAATTTGAGGACACCATTCAGGTTGGATATTAAAAACTTGAAAAGGCAAAATTTCCATATGCTACCCAAAAAAAAAAAAAAAAAAAAGCATGCATCTTACAGCAAAAAGTGTTAGGATGTAAGCTCCAGCTGTAACCCCCATACACATCACAGCTCCAAGCCTGCAATATAAGCTTTAAAGTCAACTAAGATGGAGCAATAGCTGTAGCCATTTTCTTTGTAAAGCATGCTACCATTGGAAACTCAACATATATGTAATTTATAATTACCCAAAGAAGTTGAGAACCTCAGCAACCTGATCTGCCAAGTCATCAACAGAGGGAACAGGATCATCAGGGCTCATAGTGGCAGCTCCTAACTGCAATGCCTCTTGAAAACTTTCCGAAATAAGAAACGGTGTGAATCATGGCATTCAATGGAACAGAAACTAGAGAAAGCCATGCATAAATTCCATCCAGACAGTGCCAGTGATTTGTCACGCACCTCATGCCCAGGAGGGCTAATGTGATATATACAAAAGTTGTGAAGCAGTAGAGAATATGCTTCTGGGCAGAAGAATAGTCCTTGGAAACAAGACATATCTGCAAAGAACAGGGAAGAGAACAATGTCCACTTAGCTCTTGATAAGCAACAAAGATGCTAAGCAACAAAAAATTTGGTCAATATGAAGATAGCAAGTACACCATCACAATTCTTCTAATTTCTGACATTTAACTTTATTGCAAAATTTGAAGAAACAGCAATTGTGTCTTTTAGAAAAAGGCTGGATGAGATCATGAAGTACCCCTACATTCCAGAGACTTTGCTTTCAAGCTATGTTTTCATGCACAATTCTTTTCATTTTCAGGGACAACTGTGAAGATTTCACAGAGTAATAGGTATTGATAATTTGTTTTCTTCTCAGACAAAGCTTTCTATAAAGAGCTCGCCTCGCTAAAAATGCAAAAACAATTTGGGAGAAAAGAGAGAGTATTTACTCAGACAAGGAAAACGAAAATTCCATTTCACTTACAATTTAGTGCTAAATCAGGATAAGTCACGAGGGCTGGCTTGTCTGGATCTCCAAATACTGCAACCGACACTAGACCTTGACTGGTTCTTACGAGGTGCTCCTGAACATGAATACCCAAGAAATGATGTCAATGAAATAATCATCTCGCACCAATGCATAAAAAGAATTATAATAGATGAGAGAACGAAATTCAGCATGATATAAAGAGATCCCAGTGATGAAAGAAAGAGACACTAGGCCCTTGTCTGGAAAACTAGTAACCTATTCCTAAAGCTAGCAACTTATGTTTGCAATTGCATGCGAAACATGTTCCATTCGAAGAAACTGTAAATACATAGCTCATACTGATCTCGATCATTTATTCTATCAACACCAAAACGGCATAAAGCAACACCAGCTCCTTCCTATAGAGGAATTACACCCCTAAAAAAGGGCAGAGCCGCTGACAATCACACAACATCGCGAACAAGGCAAATCGAATAGCTCGGAAGTCATCCAATCCCCCACCCAAAGCCGCAAGTCATCGCTTGAAGGGCATGCTTCGATCAAAGACCCAAGGAAGAGGCCACCATGGGCAACAACTATATTCCTTGCTTCCATCAAAGTAAATTCCCAAAGCCCATAAAAGTCGAAACTAATTCTAGACCCAAATGGCTCCTAATCCCATAAGGGTCAATCCCAGGAAGGAAAAATGCGCATTCTTTGATCATTCCCTCTCGGAAACCAATCCGGAAACTCACATAACGATCTTCAACGCTCTCGGGGGACTCCATAAAACACAATTCGCAGTCAATAAAACCGGCGGAAAACCAGAAAATGCCACCCAGAAAAGCAGAGGGCCAAAAAAAAACACACAACAACAAAAACACGCGAAGCAAACGTAGGAAAACCGAGACCAGCCCACGACTCCCCACATCATCCTCGTCCAAAGCAAATCGCAAAAACCATCCCGCATTATCGAAGCAAACCCAAATCCAGAAATCGCATCCGACGCGCAATGCGCGACAGCAGAGACGGAGGAAATGCGGGCTACCTTTCCTCGAGGGGAGTAAGTCTCCATGTCTATCGACACCGAATCGCTCGAATCCGCCATCTCCCTCCTCCCTCTCCCTCTCGCTCCCTCTCTCTCTTGATTCTCTCTCTATGTGGGTACGTGTATTTCACTCAAATTGAGGACGCATTTGGCGAGGCGTCCATGGATTAAATACCCTGTCCCTTTCCCTTCCCCTTCCCTCTCCTTCTCTCTCTCTCTCTCTCTCCTTCTCTCTCCTGTAAAGGCACTTCCTTCCTGCAGACACCAGCTCCCCCCGACTCGCCGAGTTGACCCGGCCCGAGCCACCGACGCTCGATTTCAGGAAGAGAGGGGGGGGGGGCCCGCAGCAGGAGGATGTTGACCGGCGACCCCCGACCCCTGGTTAGGTGTCCTAACCGGGGTTAAGGGGACCGACAGCCCCGGCCCCGTATTTACGGAAATGCCCCCCCGGGGCCCCCGCCGGGCCGACGTGGATCCGTATGGCGTGTCGGTACGCCTTAAGCGGGATTACGAGGAGGTGAGGCGCCCTTGGGGAATCGGTTTATACGGTTAATCGGGTTGACTTTTTGACTTTTTGTTGTTTAGGGGGGGGGGGCGTGGAGCCAATCACGGGTCGCCTCGTGGGTCCCATGCGCTTTGAATAAAAAAAAGGGGGAAAAATTTTGTTACGTAAACCTTGAAAGGATTTCGAACATTAAAACCGTGATTAGATCGGGCGAGATTCACATGAGCGGGCCACTGGTCCCGATGGCCACGAGTGGTCCAGCCTACTATGCTTCATACCCATCGAACAAGTTTTCTATAACTAGAGGCGACGAATCTTCCTTCTTATTTTCTCTTTGTTTTTTTTCCCTTGATTTTCTTTCTGTTTGGTAAAACCGGCCTATCATCAAATCATTGTCTAATTTGTCATATTTAAATGGCTCGGAGGCTAGATTGCATCATCATGTTGTTAATAAATCAATATACAAAATCATACTCCAATCTAAATTTTTCCTTTTTCCTTCAATCTTTTTTTTTAATGAGATTCTAATTTGGTGGGCATCCCTAGAATTTTGAAGGGTTTAGTATTATAAATATTATTTCCATTATTACTATTGTTTTTTGAAGATGCCAAGTCTTCCTCGCAGAGCAAGCCGGATCCTTTGGTTGAGACATCATCCATCCGGGTTGGATTCAAGCTCGGGGTCAATTTGAAGGCTAGGGCATCATTTTCATTTGTTTAAGTTGGTATCTGTCATTGCCATTTACCAGACGCTTCTCACTCCTCTTAATTAATCCACATTTTTCTTTCATTAATCCTGCCTGCACTTTTAATTAAGAGAACACGTGCTTTCGAGCCCTTGGAAAGCAGGGCTTTCAGCAAAAGATCTGATGTGATTAGCCCAACAAAAGAACAAAAATCTCAAAACCCCAATCGATTCTTCTTTTTTTTAAATTCAATTCTCTTGATTTGCACATGATCCTAAGTTCTTCTAGTAATTTTTTTGAAATTGGGTCGATTGACCCGGAAGATACCAAGTGGTCCTATGGCACCCACCATTGATGAAATAGTTAATGCCCCCTCTTAATGAAGAGTGAGAATTTCCCACCCCGTCATTTTTTTTTTTTGGTCGGTCCACCCCGCCATTAGGTCTACATCAATCCTTACTTTTTTTTTACCGATTAATGAAGAACGAGACGCGCGGGCGTGGCTGGTGAAGATACTTCCTGCTGATCGAGACTTGCTGGAGAAGGGAAGGGTGAAGTATACAGATTTTTGGGGAAATGAAGGATTTGACGATGATGATTATGCTAATGGGGCCAATCAAATTTAATTTTGCCCCCCACATAAGCCTTGCTTTTTAGGGCGAAAGCGACGGGATATACGAAAATCAACGACATGCGCACGGGTTCCGAATGTTGAATGTCGGTAGCCAACGTAGAGATCTGGATTCACGAAAAATGTTTACAGAATCCGTAATTGATTTTTAGGGGGCAGATCGTCGTTAATGTCAAGCGAATTCCGATCATGATGCTAATCTTCCGCGATATCTTTCGGGTTAGTTGGGAAAGTTGTCTAATTCATTACGATAGTAATATTAATCAAGAAAAGTCAAGTCATGATGGGCACTAACTACAATCATTAGCTTTCTAGAATTTTTCACCAAACTTTTTACCCGAAAGGACCACGTTTTTTGGGATGTGGTGACTACCCATTTCATTAATCACGACATAAGTTTCAATGTACATCTCAGATTGAACCCACTACCAACTTGGACAAGACAATCATCTCCACTTTTTTTTGACCCAACTCTTCAACCATTGCGAAAGAACATATTACCGTCACAGGAATTAATCGCACTCTTCGCATCTAATCACATCAAAACACTTTGGAAATTGTGGGATTCATGCTCCTTCCCCTCTTTTTTCCCCCTAATTTCACTAATTAGGGAGGCTAAACATTTCATCTTTTTTTGGGGGGGTCAGACTGAAAAAAACGACAGACGTTGTAGGGGCCGTGTGTCATGGAGGGGACAACATTCGGAATCGATGGCCTTAAATTCAACGAGGTGCACGTGGGAAATCTCATTCGAAAGTGAAGAGACTTTCGTGCATCCTCCATTCCCCCCGCCCCATGTCACCAAACCATGACTGTCCCTTTGCCACTGCGTTAGCCTGGCACTGTTGACTCCCATCACCGACACCATGCGCGTTCCCCGTTTAGGGTGGTGTCACTCTCTCTCTCTCCTCTCTCTCTCTCTCTCTCTCTCCTTCTCTCTCCTTTTAAGTTTAGATTCGATTTCAGTGTCCCGAAGCAGAAACCGGCCCGACATATCGCGACGACGATAAGCATTTGCCTACACGCGACATGCCATGTGTAGTCATTTACGCGTCGTGATGATAAACAGTGCGAGATAGCGAGTGCAATGTCGATGCAGGCAGATTGCGTGACTTCCTATATAGCACTGACAATGACACACAATAAGCACACGACACGTCAATATGTTATTTTTAAAAAAATTAGAGAATTTTTACACATTCCGATACGTTATAGATTAAATATAAATAATAAAAAGAGCATATAATTAATTTACACTAAAAATATTAATTCAACATTTGTTAATATCATTTATTATTTTAAGTTGACAAATTTAACTATATTATCCATAAAACTTGGAGAAAATACAAACAATCCATATTCCATTATCTATAAAATTTAGGGATATGTGTACTACAAGTCTTAAGACTTATTGGGAAAGTACAATCGAGTCATAAAACTTATCAAATTGGTACAATCGAGTCATTTCATTAACATCGTCAATTTATTTGATTGAAAATGCTGAAATCTTATTTAAAAAATAGTAAAAAAACTTCTAAAAAGCTAAAATTTTCTTATAAAACAAAACTAGAAAAAAGGCAGGTCTTGAAAAAAAAAAAAAAAGCATGTGGGTGGCTAGGAATAATTCTAAAAAAAAAAAAATTGGAAAAAGAAGAAGTCAAAGTCGTGAAGGAAAAAAAAGGCAAGGTCATGGGTGGCTAGGCATGCTGTTGCCACCGTTAGAAGGAGCTGGCAACCTATATGGTAGGGGGTGGGTGGTCCTCACCGGCCTAAGCGAGGCCCAGGCGAGGGTTGCCTAGATCTAGGCAACATCAAGCCTTACTTGTGGCAGGCAAGCCTCCCTAGCCCTAGGGAGGCCTCGTTGACCCCAAGTGAGGGCTAGCGACCCTCGTTAGGCCCAAGCGAGGGCATGGCGTCACCCAAATCTAGGTGAGCCTCGCCGGCCCTTGCCTAGCCAGCGATGGCCTCACCTGTGGTCGGCTAAGGCCGCCTCCCCTCTGCCAAGTTGCCAACCCCCTCCGACGATGGCGGCACCCAAATCCCTATTTTTATTTTTTTTCATATATTTACATTTTGATCCCTTAAGTATTGAAAAATTTTAAAATTGACCATGTGCTTATCGAAATTCCGAACTCGCGTGTCGGAACGTGTCAGGGAGAGTTAATCACGTGTCGAATTCTTCAACACTTATTAACTGTATATCGCACACGTGTCGGAGTGTCAAACACGATACAAAGACCTCAAAAGACAGAGTGTCGGTGTTACATAGGTGACTTCTATGATTAATGATTACGTCATATGACTTTGTGATTCCCCAAATCGAGTCTGAAGTCTGAATAAGATATCTACGCCTATCTACTTTTCCCCAACTATAGAGTCGAGTCGGTTTAAGCACCCAATCATATACAGTCTAAGGATATCGGATTTTGTCCACCTTTTCCTACGTCGAGAATTCTCCCTTTTTCTTCTTTGATTCGAACCCGTTTCCCATGTAAATTTTCCCTTTTGCCTTATCCATCACGGACCTTTCACCCCTTTTTCCGTCTCGTTTCCATTTCGTCCCTTCTCCTTTTTGTCCCTCTCAAATGCTTTTTCTCTGATCCGAAGAAAGTGGAAAGCGTCGGTCATGTGATTTCCACCTTAAAGAGCCTCATTAGCGTACTCAAGGGTTCAGCCAAACCGTAACCATTTTCACATCCAATCATTACCATCGTACTTATATGAATTCTTTCGAGCCGGTTTCGAGATCGAGGACACGTCCGTGGGGGCGAAGGAGCCGTCGTCTTCGGAAAAGATTAGTCAAGTATTTGAAAAAATCTCGAACCCACTATTATGATGGAGAAGGGAGAGATATATAGAACGCGAGCAAGCATAGTACATCGAACAAATAGTGGGGAAAACTAAAAGTAAATAAATAAATAACAGAATAAACGTTTGAAAAATCCTATGTTCATTGTATGATGGTCAATTCAATCGTAAAATTTTTAATTTGTGCAAATTTAGCTCTAATTTTTTTTTTTTTTTTATGATTTGCTAATGTAGTCACTTCGACCAATTTTTGTTGAAAATCACCGATGTAGATGCTTAGGCGTTCATGTAAAAAAATTTTGTATTTTTTTAAAATTATGATTTAATTCTTTCTTTTTCTTTTTATTTATTTTTTCACCATTAAGGGTTGATGAGGGGACGGGGGCTTGTGAGCCATCGCTGAAGCCCTCACCTCGCCAGATTTGACAACAGCATGGTAACCCTCGCCAAGGAAAAGGAAATAAAGGACTAAAAAGCAAAAAAAAAGGAAAATAAGAAAAAAATTTACAGAAGTCATCGCGTCAATCTGCTATTTAAGACAGCCTTTAGGATAGCCAACGTCCACATTAATAATTTTCGATTAAAATTGATCATGAAATAGGATCCACATAAGAAAAAGCATTTGCCATTCGTTGGTTATTAGGAGTATCCCGAAAACGTCCGAGTCGAAATATGGCTTTCAAATTAAGTTCTGAATTAGTGGATGCTGCCAAAGGGAGTGGCAATGCCATACGCAAAAAGGAAGAGACTCATAGAATGGCAGAGGCAGATAGAGCTTTTGCGCATTTTCGTTAATCCATGAATAGAGGATCTATATAAACACATAGATTCGTGGATCCATATATCTCGATCGGAAAAGAATCAATAGAAAAAAAAAAGAATCAGAATTGATCGATATACTTCTCGAAATAAACAAAAAAGAAACGAAAGATGAAAATGATTATATTAACAAACTTTTAAGAGGTTTATAAATTAGCCCACGAATAATAAGTTGGGAACTTATCAGATAACTTTCCTAAAAAGTAACATCCCTTCCTAAACCACCAAGAGCAAAACGAGGGGGGCCGTTTCCTTTTCCGATCCTTTGTTTCCGGACTATCCTCCCACTTCATTTAAGTAAATTGTCCTTATCGATGATGGCCTAGCGATCGGACACCCCCCCCTCTAAAAACCCTCCTCCTTATTTTATCAAAGGGAAAGAGAAATACCCAGTCGGCGAGAGATAGGGAGAGACGGGGGAAGGTGTCGGCGGCATGATTTCCCCCAATGATAAGTAAAAGGAACGGCAAAGTCGCGGAGATAGATTTCGGTTCAATCCCTTCTCGACCCTTTTTGCCTGGCTTGAAATCCCGCGTCGAGACAAAAGGCTGGTGAGAGATCGCTGTCTTGCCTCTCACGTCACAGCTTAATGGCAGTCACGGCCTGGCCGCCACGTGGCGGCCTTGATGCCAACTGGGCATCTGCCATCTGTTCTTCTTTTTTTCTAATCCTTTTTCGAGACTCGAGAGTCGATATGGAAAATTAAACTAGTCGTCTTCCGCATTGCTTGTGTTGCAGGGAATGGTGCGCAATCTGTCTTCCTGCTTCGGTGTCCCTCTGCAATACGTTTCCCCCTCTTTCCTGGGTTGACGCGGTACTTTAATTTATTGAACCATAATGGAGGGGAGGGGAACGTCAGATTGCCTTCGTTTCTGGACAAGTTTTGTAGCTGTTGGAGAGCTTCGATGAGGTAGATAGGGTGGGACGGGATCTCGGAGAAGGGGATGTGGTTCGGATCTTGCATGTGGGGAGATGCATGATCCATCCGAGAATTTAGTGCATGTTTCGTAAGGGTGATCGGTTCCCGATTTGGTCCGATTCCACCTAAGAATCAGGAACCAAATCAGGAGGACCAGTTTCCAATTTTTGGAACCAACCACTTAATAAAAAAATTAAAAAAATACTAGAGTTGATACTACTTTTAGAGTTTATTGCTAGTTTTAAGAAATGAAACAATATATATTTTAAAAGAGTCGGTCCGGTCCAATCCATTTCTCCGCCAGAATCGAGAACCAGACCAACAATCGCTAGTTCAATTTTTATGGAACCAGAAAGCAGACCAAACCGGCCAAGTTAGTTTGGTTTGGGCGGTCTGACATGCTCGCCCTAATGTTTTGAGCTCCTGATCTACCGACTCCACAGCGATCGGATGACGGTAAACGAGGAGGTCGTGGAAGGATCTGAAGTTTGTCTTGAGCCAGCCATGGCTGAAAAGCTTCAATACCCAACATGTTTTGAATGAGAGGGGCCGGTCCTCTCTCCTGATTTGGGCCTAAAGGGCTTGTTCAAATTCAGTTTTTTTTTATTTTGGAGGGGCCGGAAGTTCACTGATACACTCAGTTATCAGTTTCAACCGTTGCTCCGATAAGGGTATTTCCACAGTTCCATGACACAGAGAATTGACAATTCAGTAGGGCTACGTTTAGTTTACATTCACAGGGAATCAACTAACTCCTCAACATATGAGAGAGAGAGAGAGAGAGAGAAAGAGAGAGAGAGCAAATCTGATTGTATAAATATGTTCTTGTATTATCTATAGTGTTACAGTAATTCGATTGGAATTGAAGACTGAGATCACATGCTCTCGAAAGATTTGGATTGCTCCTCCTAGCAACAAAATAGGAGAATTTCTCGATGCACTCATACTATCAGAGATCTATACCATTAACTAATAAGGTCTGCCGAGAAACAAAAGTGCAGCCCAAGATGAAGTATAGAAATGGCCAATCGACTCGAAGATGGTAAAATGATCACAGAATGCAAATCAAAGAACCTCTTCGAGCTCGAAGATAGAACTTTAGAGCCGGAACGAACATAGGTTGAATCAGTGCCACGCTAGGAATATTTCCATGAGGAAGGATAAAACATCTTTTCCGCAGCTGAAGGAAGATGCAGTGGGAGGGCCCAAGCAAGCCTCTCGAGCTTGACCAAAAGAGAAGAATTCCAAACCAAAATTACACATCCTATAGCCTTTGGATGTGTCACGCCTCTTGAACTTAATGTTCCATACGTAATGGATCTTCCTGGAGGATGGGACTATACTCCTCATTCCTACTGCTTAAGCCATTACCAACACATGAGTGAAAGACATTGCATTTTGCTACATTCTCGTGAATATGAGATTTGAGGAATTTAACAGGTATCTCCCCTTCTTCCTTCCTCCCATCTTTGCGCTTTCTAGTACCATCACTTGTTAACACTACTGGACAAGTGTAAGCCATGAAAGTGGCATCCTCAGAATCAACCATATCCAGGTCAGCATCATCAATTGTATCCTCCACTATGCCCTCATTATATGCATCTTCAAAATTGTCACCTCTTAGCTTGAAGACTGGGAGCTCATACTCTATTCTTGACTTGCAAACTACTGCCTTCGCATGAAGCTTCAAAATATCACTGTCAAAGACTCTAATCCCTAGATCCTCTACAATCAGCAGCCACTCTGAAATACGAGAAAATGTTTCAAATCTCTAACTTGTTTTAAGTCCTCTTAATGTTTACAACAGTCATTAATCACGTATGTAGTCAACAAGTAATTCTGCATTAGAAGGACAATCGGACCCTTGTAGCAACATAGCACATAAAAGGTAGAAGAGCCGTAGCAGATAATGATATCGAAAACGGTATCAAAAGCAAATAAAGATATAAGAGGGACTCACTAATAAGTGCTGCTGGAGTCGATGCCGTTGGTCTGCTGGTTATTCTCCCCGGACCAGTTTGACAAGTCACCCATTTGAGCAATTGGGAAGGTAGGCAGGATTTAGAGACTGCATCCTTATAGGAGTCTACTTTGCTACGGTCACCATTTTCCCTACAGCCAGTTTGACACGTCTCTCTCATGTGATGATTAAATAAGCAAGTGTAGTGAAGCAGGAGTGGTATTCATGCTCCCATACCTAATGAATTGCATGGCGCTTTCAGCTACCAACAACAACAAGACAGCCGAGCTCTTCAAAACCTCATCACGAAGCTTTCTCCCATTTTGAGGGCTTAGAAATGGATAATCCACCATTATCAGGGCATCATATAGGACTTCTCGTAAGAGAATTTCATCCTTGAATTTCTGCAGAGAGAAAAATTACCAAGCGTATATAAGAAGAGTTGGACATTAGCTACGTCTCCATTAGTAAGAGCAACAGGATTTCTTCAGGCATATTTCAAATCCAAAAGTACCACAACAAGGTTATCTAGAGTTTTAACTTTAGACTGGTATAGCAAATATGAGACAACAGCTTATGAAGGGGTCCTTTACAATCCCAGTATCCTCCAATGTCATCCAAATAACCAGATTCTCCCACATAATCTGGTTCACACCATGAAGTGTAAAAGTGATTGCAGTTCACCTAGGAAATCGGCAAATCAAAAGCATGAACAATATAGTTAACTCTCATAGATTGAGCCTCTGATCCTTTTAACTCATGATACAAGCATCTTTGTCCAAAGTAGATCAACTGAGCAGGCATTAAAAGTCATTTGTCTAAAGAAGTGCACGAGTTCTTTTAATTTTGCATAAAAGTCTTAGTGCAAGCTAATCTGCACACATGACTGTCTTTTGCTCTGGAGCCAGCTCCATGAAGATAAAAACATAAGTATTTATCTCTTTCATGCAACTCAAAGGAGGACAAAAGGTCTGTATGACATGAATTGTGTTTTACCATCCTGATCAAGTGTTCTGTTTCCATTGGGATTTTATGAGACTTGATTTAACTTGAAATTTGCAAAGTAAGGTACATTAAAAGCTTCATACCTCCTACCTTTTAAATTTAAGGGGAAAAAAACACTAAATGCACTTACTAGCAGCAATGTCACGGGTGTAACTGGATCCAAGAGCATGCTAAGAAGAGTACCTGACATCAAATCAAACGATGGTGGTATTGAATTATCAAGCTGGACAAATAATAGTGTATTAATTTGACAAAAATTAATGATTGATTGAAAAGGGACAAATACAGTATTCAACACAATCGAGTAGCCAGTGGATGCCACGAACGGAGCCTCAGACTAGTTCACGACGCATTAAATCAATGTTCTGTCGAAAATAGGAATCCTGCATGCACTATGGAACTCCGTTGAACGCTAATCACCTCAGGAATAACGTTCGGTCATAAACATATACAAATCTGAAAATGGTAAGACACATTACACCGACAGAGTGACGAGGCACTTTAATATTGCAAATGGAACTACAAGCCTGAAAAAAATCCAAAAACAAGCGAACCCGAAAACGTGTTTCTCACCGAAAAAGCAAAAGTTCCTAAATCCAGCAATGGTCTGGACGGCCCAGCTATGCATATCCCTCTCCAACTCGGCGTGCAGTGTCCGGGCGTCCAACTTCAAGCACAACCTCAACAAAAACGCCTCGGCCATAACAACCCCAGCCAAACGCCCCATGCCGGTGCCGCAATCCTTACAAATCCCCATGCGAACGTCATCGCTGACGACCGGAAAGAACGATTTCGCATCCTTCTTCGGCTTATCGACCATCCAGACGCGAATCAAATCCAAAAAGCACGGACTCAAGGGCTCCAACTCATCCTCTTCCTCAAACTCCCCGCCGCTGCAGATGCTAACGTAACTAACCACGACCTCCAGCAAGTCCTCCGCCTCTTTCTTCAAGCTCCGCCGCTCGACCACCAGAGAGTACAGCTCGTACACCACCGGGGCGAGCACGGCGACCTTCTTGACCGCATTGCACGAGCTGGAGCACGTCACCAGCAGCTGGAACAGGTCCTTGACCCTCGACACCTGCTCCGAGGCGTCGGCCGCGTCCGCGCCGCCGCGGCCGGCCGCGGCCGACTTCGCGGCGTGGTGGGTCAGCGCGGCGTAGAACCAGACGGTCTCCAGGGGCGGGTCGGGGAGGCTGTGGAGCAGGCGGGAGAAGATGGAGGTGAAGGCGGAGAAGTCCGGCGATCCGCCCCGGTACTCCAGCAGGAAGCGGTCGACCGACTCCTTCAGCATGGGGTGGAGAGGATCGCGAGGGCTTCGGCCGGTCGATGTCGCCGGATCCATGTCGAGTCGGAATTCCGGTGGGATTCGAGCGAATTCGGGATGGATTTCGGGGGGCGATTGCTCGGTGGGGTGGGGGAAACCCTAATTTTGCGGGGCCTGCGCAGGGGAGAAAGGAAGAAGAAGAAGAAGAAAGGGGGAAGGGAAGGTGGGGGCAGAGTTCGGTAACGGGCAAATTTTTTGAATTCGGGCTTAAATAGAGAATGGCGTGTATTTTCCTTTTTTTTCTTTTTTTTTTATGAGAGAGAGGAGAAAAATTAATTCGAGATCAATTTATGATAAATTAGATAATGGACCAACCTGCCCATATAAACCACTGGGCGAGTCCCCACGCCACCCTTCCATCTTGGAAGGGGGAGGTTAGGGTTCAAATCTCCACCTTCTCAGGGGAGATTAGGGGTAGGGAAGATTTCATTTCAGGGGTGGGTTTCGACTCCCATGCCCTGCAAGGCAAAAATCTGAGAGTGAGTGTTAGAGTAGGATTAGCGTAAGACTGACCCAAAAAAAAAAAAACCTGCCCATATATGTTTTCCGAAAAGACTATTATTAATATTATGAGGATTATTTTCACGAATATTATTATCTCGAAAGATAATGTCGAACTTTTTTTTTTTTGGTCGGAAAGCATTTCAAAGCTTTGAAAATATCACACAAAAAGATAACGGTTTCCTATGTCAAATCCTTTTCTGCAAAGTTGATTTTACTGCAAGACGCCATGTGTTGCGTTTCTATTGGCTGGCATCTCCAAGATGATGTGATGGAGAATATCATCGTACAATATCCCTTGTAATCGTGGCCACGACTCGGTACCTTCAAGATACGAAATGCACGAATGAACTTAATTAACTTGATTTGTTTTACCAAAAAGTTTTAAAAAATCGATTTTTTTTTCAAATAATCATTTCTCGGAAATGATAATATTTTTAGATATTTTGCAGAAATTTGAAAGTGAACTGAGAATTATATTTTCATTTTTCCAAAGAGACGTGTATTATCCATGCATTATATAAGTTATATATGCATTATATTTTTTTATCGATAGATGGTTGAAATACATATTCAATGACCTTTTAGGGAAAATCTAGTGAATGGATAATTTGAAGTGAAAAGTTGCCAATGTTCAATTTCTTTTTAGTGAACCACTCGAGGTTCGCCCCAGTGGCCACCCTTCTATCTTGGAAATGGGAGGTTGGGAGTTCGAATCCTCACCTTCTCAGAGGGATTGGGGTGGAGACGATTTCATTTCAGGAGTGGATTTCGACTCCCACACCCTGCAAGGAGACAGGGCAAAAGTTTGAGAGTGAGTGTTAGAGTAGGATTAGCGTAGGACTGACCAAAAAAAAAATTCTTTTTAGTGTAAAAACCACCGATGCTTTGTGGGGAATAAAAACATACACAGACAATAAGAGAATGCAGATACCAACATGTTAAAGTAAAAAACGCAGTCTTGCTAGGCGCTGCACTAGGGAACTACCAAGGAAGGCCTTCACAAGTGGCAATCCCCCGGTTATTATCCCTGCATTATGTAAGCTATACATGCATTATATTCTTTTATCAACAAGTGGTTGAAATAAGCACCCTAAAAGAATAAAGAAATTGGTTTTCCTTTTATATATTGAAGCCGACTTGCCTGTTCTTTGTTCTACTACTCAAAATATAATAAAACGAGACCCGAAAAATATCGGCATATTATAGCACGCCGAGTGAGCAGCAAGGAAGGAACCAATGAACTTGAAAGGGGGACATAAGTAGGTGACTACTTTTTTCTGTAGCTGATTTGACTGCGAAGTGTCCGTTTTTTTGTTTTTTTTAAATCTTTGACTTTAAAGACAGAAACTATTCCAAGTTCACCTCTTGCCAGAGGACATCCACATGCCCTAACTCCCGACTTGGAACCTCTTGAAAGCCTCATGAGTTTAGATGCCATGACTGACTCGGTCTTGGGTGTCAAGGTCGTGATGATTTAGGCACGACCTCTCCTTAGATCCTAGCACAAGGGCCAAGGTCTTGGGTCCAATCTCGAGAGACCCGGGCCGCCACCAAGGTCCTAACACAAATGTCAAAGGACCCCAGCCTGAGCGTTCTCTACTAGATCCCTAGCCTTGAGGGACTCGGGCCCAATCACTAAGGTCCCAAAGCCTAGGCATTAGGGAACCATATTGGGCACTAATGATTTGGGTGCGCCACCCCTAAGCGTCCTAACCCTAGCCTTGAAATAAGGTCCCAAAGCCTAGGCACCATATTGGGCACTAATGATTTGGGTGCAAGAGCTGGGATTCGACTGCAAGCATGGGTTCTCTACTAGATCCCTAGCCTTGAGGGACTCGGGCCCAATCACTAAGGTCCCAAAGCCTAGGCATTAGGGAACCATATTGGGCACTAATGATTTGGGTGCAAGAGCCGGGATTCGATTGCAAGCATGGGTACCAAGGTCTTTGGCTCAACTTCAAAGGACTTGTACCTAGCCTATGAGGACCTAGGCTCAAACTCAATGGAGTAGTTCCAAACTGCTAGTGATTTGAGCATGAAAGCCAAGTAATTGGACGTAGCTGTCAAGGTCTCATTTGCGGCTTATGTAAATCCATACTCAAACGTTAGGGTCTTCGTGTCTAACTACCGAGATTTAGTCATATTTTGAAAATTGATTTTTATTTTTAGAGAGGAAATCATTTTGTTGAGTTTAAGTTTTCCACTAATTATGCAAATACTTTTCGTTTACTTATTTTTAGCGATCCAAATGTAGGAAAATGATTTTGACAGTAAATTTTTGGCAAATCAAACCAACCCTAAAAGTAAAAGCTTCGAAAATGATAAAAGTATTTTCCTAATCATTATTCCATTATATTGCCTTTGGCATAAGGGCGGGGATTCTTTTGGTTTGGTTGTTAAAGTATAATGGAATAATGATTATAAATATACTTTTATTTATTTGAACTAATTCATTTAACGCAAGAAATATTCTCATTAGAAACACCCCACCGACACTTTTCTAAAACCACAATTATATGATTGACGAAAGTTAGTAATTACGATAAACAACATTAATTGTTTCATTTAAAGTTTTTTTTTTGTATAAATTATTGATATTTAGCATATTGACTATATTATCAAAATTAAAAAAGAGACCGTAACAATTTTTTAAGCCTATGCTTGCGGAAATAATCTCGATACAAAAAACAAATTTTAATCTTTACAACTTTGAGAAGCCATGAGTGAACAGGTAACAGACTAACAGTAGAAGTAACGTCTCCACCATAATTGCTGGTCTTGTCTAGTAAATTTGATACTTCTATTAAGTAATTCAAAGGCATAAAACAACATAAAGTGGCGAGGAATAAATATACATTTATCAATCACATATAACGTGAGAGACGAATATGATATAAATATGGTCACAACAAAGAATTAAAAAAACGACGATGCTTTACTGGGAGTAAAAAAAAAAATTGAACATAATGTATATAGACATATATCATCGTGAAATATAAGGAGAATGAATTGTGAATTTAATCCCATGAATAAGCAAGCAGTGGAGCAGTAAGGGTGCGCATGACAAAATTTCTTGAATAGAAATTGATTTCTGGCCAGAAATTGATTTCTGTCCAGAAATTGATTTCTCAATTTTTATTTCGGAAACTAGAAGTTAAAAATTATAGCTTTTGATTTCTTCTTCAAATCTATTTATAGAATAGAAATATGTTCCAGAAATAGAAAAATCAAATTGAGTTATCAAACGGATTTTTGTTCTAAACCTATTCCAGGAAACAAAGAAATAAAGTAATAGAGAAGTATAAAATTTTATCATGCGCGCCCTTAGTTCCATATAATTAATGCACAAAAACCCTTCTTTTATTTACGCAACAAAATTGTGGTTGCATAAATGAAAAACGAAAATATAATCGAGAAAATTAGAGGGAATGTGATGTTTTGATTATCTATTTCAATATTTTTGCCTCGTCTTTGTCTTAATCGAACAATAAATATATTTAGAAAATTAGAAAATATAATTGAGAGATTTTGACCATCCAACACCGCACCGCCTCCGCCGACCATCGTCCCCTTCTCCTTGTTGATCGGCCCAACACGCCCCCTTGAGCCTCCACCGTCTATCTCTCCACCGGCCGCCAATCTGATCGAAGCTCGGGACGTCGGATTCGATTCTGCCGAGCCGATTGTAGCGCCGCCCAAGGCCGGTGAAGCCATTTCGTGGTTTTTCCAAAGGTCTCGATTGGCACGGCTAAAGAGGACGTAGAGGGATAGAGACGCGTGCATGTCAAGGACGCGACAAACGGCGACGAGCGACGCCTTGAGGACATGCGCGGCGGTCGACGACGCGAGATGTGAGGCGACATCGACGGTGCTGCATCGCGGAGCGGTGGCGACCTGCGACGGTTTACGGGTGGGAGAGACCGAAACGAGAAAAGGGAAGGTTGCATTGCACGATGGTTTTCGCAAAGCGATCGAGTACGGTTGAATGCACAAGCATACGGCCAGGAATATCAAACGAACGGGCGACACTTGGAGAGGAGCAGTTAATTCTTACCTAAATATCATGTGATATTGAATTTCGAGAACATACTAATTTACTACTCCTACCAAAAATAAAATAAAATGGAGGATGCCTGCATGACCGCACTGTTACTTTTGATGAGTAATGGTGCAACCTAAGCCATCCATTTTATCTTATCTACTATGGGCAATCGGAGCAGCAAATCATGGTTTTACGTTTGTGTAAGAAACAAATCTAATGACATTATTCAAGGAAAAGAAATCCAAGAGGTAGTTGACTACAAATTTTAGATGGTGAAATATTGTCCGAAATAAAATAAACGACATTTAAGAATTCATACATGAAGAATACTGAAAATACACAATCGGCACGTAAGATAAATACAATGGACTTTCATTTTTTTTTCCTAAGTTTATTTATTTTACTGAATGGTTAGCCATGCACTCGATTTTTCTTCGGCGTCACTTCATTATCGTGATATGGTTGTCATGGAATGTTTGTATTATTGCAAACTTAAAAGAAATCAGTGATAGAAATACACCAAATATTTTAAGATTCAAGCTCATAGCCATGGCTGCTTAGTTTGAGTTTGCAACAATCATGGGTTCAAGTCACGAAGCTCGAAGCTATTGTGTCCAATAGATCTTTTCGAGTCACGAAGCTTGAGTTTATGATTGGTCGATTTGAGCTCTTGGTCATAGTTACTCAATTGGTGATGACTTGAATAATTACGAATTATAAAATTTATATAGTTATAGGTATTTTATTGATTTTATTCACGTCAATCCCTTTCCTTATTTATTATTATTATTTTTATCTTATAAGGAATCTCACTGTTAAGGATATTTTCCTTCCTAATTTTTGAAGGAAACCGACTAAGCAATTCAACCGGCATCTTTGGGAAATTGCTTGGCTGGGAAGGCACCGTCTCTTTTTTAAGAGGGATGGTGCCGTTACCGGAGCATTTAAAAAAATAAAAAATAAAATAAACTACATATAATGAATCCTCACGATAACATAAATGTTTATAATAATTTAACGACAAAAACTTATTGCAAAAGCTCCCATATAATCAATGCCGAGAAACTCACTATTATGATCGGTTATTGATTCGGTCTGGTCCCACTCTAGAGTCGAGAACTAAATCAAAATCGGGGACTAGATTGGCTCAATCTAGTTCTCAGGTATCCATGGGCCCATCTGACCAATACTCGACCACAAGCTCATTGAAAAATCCCATTCCCTTTTTTTTTTTTTTTTTTTTTTTTTTGTGTTGTGTAAGAAACAAATGTAATGACGTCATCAAGAAAAGGAAATCCAAGAGATAATTTACTATAAATTTTAGATGATGAAATATTGTTTGAAGTAAAATAAACGACATTTAAGAATTCATAGATGAAGAATACTAAATACCCAATGGGCACATAACGTAAATACAGTGGACTTTCATTTTTTTTATAAGTTTATTTCTTTTACTAAATGGTTGGCCATGGACTAGATTTTTCTCCAACGTCACTTCATTTTCGTGATATGGTTGTTATGGAATATTTGTATTATTGCAAACTTAAAAGAAATTAGTGATAGAAATACACCAAATATTTTAAGATTCAAGCTCATAGCCATGGCTGCTTAGTTTGTGTTTGCAACAATCACGGGTTCAAGTCACAAATCTCGAGGCTATCGTGTCCAATAGATCTTTTCAAGTCACGAAGCTTGAGGTCATGGTTGGTTGATTTGATCTCATGATCATAGTCATTCAATTGGTGATGACGTGAATAATTACGAATTTATATTGTTATATGTATTTTATTGATCTTATTCACGTTAATCCATTTCCTTTTTTTTATTTTTATCTTATAAGGAATCTCACTATCATCCTATTAAAGATTTTTTCCTTCCTAATTTTTGAAGGAAACCGACTAAGCAATTCAACCGGTATCTTAGGAAAATTGCTTGGCTGGGAAGGCACCGTCTCTTTTTTAAGAGGGATGGTGCCATTACCCAAGCATTTCTCAAAAAATAAAATAAAATAAACCACATATCATTAATCCTCACAATAAAATTAATGTTTATAATAATTTAACGGCAAAAACTTACAGCAAAAGCTCCCATATAATCAATGCTGAGAACTCACTATTATGTATGTATGTGATAGGTTCTTGCTTTGGTTTGGTCCCACTCTGGAATTGAGAACCATATCAAAATCGAGGACTAGACTGGTCCAGTCTAGTTCCCGGGTATCCTAATGGAACCGGTTGAGTTTAAAGGAGAGAATGTGACAAATTCTATAAGAGGTGAAGGAGACTCGAAAAAAGAGAAAAATCGAAACCAAAGAGCATGCACGAGTATCGTGGGGCGAAAGGAAAAGATGGAAAGAGGAGAAGAGGTGTGCGTGAGGCATTTATAAAATAAATAAAAAGCAATTGATTATTTGGACATCGATTCCACTTTTAAGAATTGGAAACGGGATCAGGACTCTCAATTTTTGAACCTAATTGGCTGGTTCGGTTGGGTCCAGACGTTCCCAGTTCGATCAGTGCGAGTCTCGGTTCAAGGCCCAAACCCGATCTCCTGCGGATCTGATCTCCTCAAAAAAAATCCATGGGCGCATCTGACCAACACCCGGCCACAAGCTCATGGGAAAAATCCCATTCCCTAATTTTTCTTTTTCCCCCCGAATATCTAAAATCTAAGATATAAAATAAAAATACCACTAAAAAGAACGAAAAAAAATAAAAAATAAAATCTCACGGCGAGATCTACGCACCGTATATAAACCCCCACAGCCCCTTCTCTCTCCTCTCATCTCCGTTTCTAGGGTTTTCTCTCTCCTCCAATCTCCCTCCCCAATGGCGGACGAAGCTCAGTACGCCTCCGATGCGGCCAGCAACAAGCGCAAGTACGAGGAGCAGACCGGCCTCTCCCCGCCCCCTCCCCGCCGGCCGACCGGATTCTCCTCCGGCCCGATCCCCTCCGCCTCGCCGCCCGACTCCGGCGGCGCCCTCCCGACCTCGTACAAGAGCGTCCCGCCTCCCCCCTCCGCTGACGACGTGCAGGCGCAGGTCCAGAACGCGAAGCAGCGCGCCCAGGAGATCGCCTCCCGTCTCCTGTTCAACGCCAGCGCCGGGGTGGCTGCGGCCGCGGCAGCCGCGGCGGCCGGCGGCGGCGGCGGCGGGTTCGATGTGAAGCGCTCTAGGGTTGAGAACGGGAGCGGATTTGATTCCATCGAGAAAGGTCTCGCGATTTAAGATTATTGGAATTTTCTTTTTTCCTGTTATTTTCCCGTTCTGTTGCGTTAGGCCTTTGTTTCTAATGCGTCTGGAATTGTATGCACTGTCGATGGAGGACCTCTAGATTTCAGTTGTGCGGTTTGAATGTCGGCTCTCGTTTTGCCGCATTTCGAGTGTAAAGTTCACTCGATAACGTTTCCAAATGCATGATTTCTCCTTTTTTTCTTAACATATTCATCTCGGTAGCTTATATGATCCGTTAGAGCCTGTGAAATGATGCTTGTGCGGGACATCTATTCACTAGTTGTCTATGCTTCCGGCTTTTGTCTGATAGAAAGCTTGTGCACCATGTGCTGCTTCTGGTGCTTCTTTTCGTTGTTGTAATTTTCGTTGATATGCTCCATCGTTCTATCAACATGTTTTATTCAAACGCTCGTGTGGTGACTTTTTGGCATCTACGACTTGTTTCAGATGGGAAGCCCATGATGAGTACACCATCAGCAATTCCTGTTTCATATAGCTATGGCCAGGGGACAAGCAAAAAGATTGATATTCCTAACGGCAGAGTTGGAGTGATTATTGGTAAAGCTGGTGAGACCATCAAGTATCTTCAGCTCCAGTCTGGGGCTAAAATTCAGGTCACTCGCGACATGGATGCGGATCCCAATTCGCCGACTAGGCCGGTAGAACTAATGGGTACGCCTGAACAAATTGCCAAGGCTGAGCAATTGATAAACGATGTTCTTGCTGAGGTAGGTTTTTTTTTTAGTTTATCACCTGTTTGTTATTTGCTGTTATTGGAGTTGTGCTTGATTGTGACCTGGAACATGCCCACAGGCTGAAGCAGGGGGCTCAGGCATAATCTCTAAAAGAGTAACTGGTCAGACTGGATCTGCTGATCAATTTGTGATGAAGATACCAAATAACAAGGTATATTTAAGTCTTTCGAACATCTAAGTGGTTCATGTATGTACAATTGCCATAGTATTCTATATGCGGCTTGTTCTCAGGTTGGATTAGTTATTGGCAAAGGTGGCGAGACAATTAAAAACATGCAAGCCAGGACTGGTGCTCGTATTCAGGTATAATATAAAATCTACTGCTCTATTCCTACTTAGTTCATCTTTTTTATTTCCTTAGTTTATATTCGTTGCTTGTTTGTTAGATGTAAATTTACAGATTTTACCAGAAGTTTTTGCATTAGCTTGTGGTGATAAATTTGTTTCTTTAATGGCGCAATGGTTATGAACTTTCAAACTTTTGTTATATTCTATACAGGTTGTACCCTTACACCTTCCACCTGGTGATCCAGCAATTGACAGGAATTTGTATATTGATGGCACAAGTGAACAGATTGAGGCTGCAAAACAATTGGTTAATGAAGTTATTAGTGAGGTATGTGTGGTCTATGATTGTTGCCACGTGGAACATGTCTTTCTGTCTCTTTATTCGGTCTATTTAGAAAATTTGCCACCCAGATTTGTTGGGCAATTTGGTTATTGATGTAGACTACTTCACACCGACAAAAAATACAGTTCAACTGGGAATGAAAGAGCTGAGGACTTTGTGCCATTTTTTCGTTCTTGCTGTTTAGAAGCTTAGTTATTTGCACACTCTGAACAAAATTGCTAGCCCCTCTATGTACAATGTTTAATTTTTTCAGTGCCTTAAGTCATTTCATGAAGAACGGCTTCCTATGTTGGACAATCATATTCCATTCTTTTGTCCATTATTGTAAGAGGATGGGATTTTAGCTCTCTTGTTAACCCCACCGCAGTTCTGATGAGGATAACAAGAGATAAATAAATAGATAAATATAAATAAAAAAATGGAAAGCAAACAAGTAAGTAAGAAAACTCAAAAAGGAAAGGGAAAAGTGGCACTGCACAATTTCTTCTGTTGATCTGGCCTATTCAGTGGATGGTTCCATTTGTTGCTTTTACTTTATGGTTGCTGTGATATTGATCATTCTGAATGTCAATAGCTCTGTATACGAGTGTGCATGTGTGTGTATGGGTTCTGTGTTTTTTTGGCTATGGTTGAAGGGGAAACCCAAGCGGTTGCGGACGAACCTTGTCTCTATTGGATTCTGAACTATCCCAGTTTTCTGATTGGGCCTTAGACTTTCAGAGCATGCTTCCTACTTTTCACAGGTGAAACTGTGACCATGTTCGTTGCAATGAATATCCATCTTCACTAACCTATAGCTACTGGGGAATTTCGTTTGAATTTTTGTACGTCTCTTACTCTGCATACTGGCTGATGCATTTTTTGGCAAACACTTTCAATTGCTTCATACGATCATTGGACTTTATAAATCCTGAAGGGTGCAAGGGGTAATAACTTCTGAGTTCAGGATGGTTTCGCCGTTTCAGGTCTTGGGTCATTCTTGTGTTTTGAAAAGACTTCAAGTGAGATTGAGTCATTGCCAGCATCATGAGTTATATGCTTGTTTTTCAATATGGTTTGGGGTGTTAACGGGATTGCAATCTGCTGTCCAATCTGTTGGTATTTTGTAGCAGATGTAAATCTACGCGCTTCCTATTAATTTCATCTCTTAACCGTTGACTCGTGACTTCATGGATCAAGCTTGCCTGTTCTCAGCTGCTTCATATCATTGAGTTATAAGGTGGATTGCCGATAGATTATTGATGGACCAGTCTTCAATATTTTTATCATAATTTATTGATGAAGTGATCATAGAGGACGATTATGAAGATGTCTGAGGATAACTGCTGCTTGGCGGATCAGTTTCTGGGGTATAGCTTTCATTTGTCTTAGTACTAGGGTTTTGCAGGTTCATGAAGTTCTGCGGATAGTGTAATGTTATGGTATACACATACGTGAGTCGTTAGTTGCTTCCTAGCTCATAATGTTGGGTTGTCATTTCCTAGCGCATGATATTGGGATATTTACCACTTTTAGCCTTGACAGTGCTTAGTAGTTGCACATAATATTTACTGATGATATTCTTGGGAAATATTGTAGGGTTTAGTGTCTTTTCAACTGTTGGTGACACCAACATCGAACTCTATGTTGGTATTTTTTCAACATTGCTCTGGTATGGTTCCAACCTCATTTTTAAGGAGTGCTACTGTGGGGGGAAGGTGCAAAGATCATCTTTTCGGGGATATTTGTCATTGGAGTTGACATCCAACACAATTGGATGATGAATCTTGAGCGTGGTTACCCTTGATGAAGTTGTCATTGGGTTGGGCTATGATATTGCTAAATGCATTGCTTAATTGTGAAGCCGATTGCCTTATCACGATTGAAGTAGCCATCCTCCTGAATTTAAGTCGCTTTCATTATAGTTAGAGATATTCTCAGTATGCTATCGGTTAGTAAGCACGAATTGGAAACTAAAAATGTTATACACATTGTTCATCACTGAGCTGTATTGCATTAATAATGCTGAGAAGTCTTTCTAATTTCCTTGTGTTTCTGGTCATTCTGTTTTCCGTCAGGTTAGTCCCCGAAACTATTTTCTCCATATCTAGTACTCATTAGTTACTTGTTTAGACCATCGGCTCAATTTCAAATATCTTAATCCTCTCAGTGGTAACTTTTCCAATGTTTTGGTTAGTTGCTGAGATAATATCCTGAGGTTCTGCATAAATTGTTGTGTCTTATTGGCTTCACAAGTTTTGCCATCAATGTCGGTATTGTAAAGCTGGCATTTTATGGCATGAATTGTGCAAATTATTACTTGTTTATGCTACTTTCTCATAATCCTGTGAAGATGCGTTTTCTTCCTGTGGTAACTATGGTAATCGCTGCATCGAGCATCATGCCTGCTGGAATGTTCGGTTGCAACACCTGGGTTCCATGGACGCAACAATTCTGCTCGTCTGGCAGAAGTGCAGCGACACCTACTTGCCTGAATTTGCTCTTACAAATTTTAGCACCCAATGATATATAGCATCATGATGTATAGGGTGTACTGAATCTTTTATGTCTTGACTGTGGGTTTAGGAATCTTTGATGATCACATTGATTAGAGAATTATACAACCTCAACATTTCTATATTGCTAAGAAGCTTATATATGCCCTTGCCTGTTTATTTTTAGCGGAAGTAGCGTTGTAGTTTTTGCCTTCTGTTTGTACCATTCCCTTTAAAATAGGGTGTGGATGGACTTCTGCTGGAGTAACTCAATAATTACAACCTCCATACGGTATGTAGGTGTCCACAACTCTCTCGATACAAAATGATCTTTAATGCTTTTACATTGTACTTTTTGCTTTTGTGTTTTATGCTTATATCTGCTGATTGTTACATTTTCCTCCTTTATTTGTGAATTTTAAGTTGTATATACAATGCCTTTCTTTGCCTTTGCATTCCATGAGGATTGAAAGCATCAACCCTGTTCATATGAAAAATCCTTTTTCTTGCAGAATCGTATGAGAAATTCCTCAATGTCTGGAGGATACCCCCAGCAAGGTTACCAGGCAAGACCTCCTGCAAGCTGGGCTCCCCCTGGGCCTCCACAAATGCAGCAACCTGGTTATGGCTATGCACAACCTGGGATGTATCCAGGTGCTCCACCCCAATATAACATGGCTCAGCCACAATATGGAGGTTATCCTCCACAACCAACTTCTGGTGGATATCCCTCGAGCTGGGATCAGTCTGCAGTCCCACCATCTCAGCACACTGCACAGGGTGGTGGTTATGATTACTATGGCCAGCAGCCTCCAACACAGCAACAGCAGACCCCAAGTGGTCCTACAGGAGGGGCAGATAGCTCGGGTTACAATTACAACCAGCCACCAGCTACTTCCTATCCACAGCAAGGGCAAGGATATACACAGGATGGATATGGTGGTTATCAGGCACCTCAGCCTGGTTATGGTCAGCCTCCTCCTTATGATCAGCAACAAGGTTACAACACTGCCGCTGGCTATGGCACCAATCCAGCACAAGAAGGGCATACTCCTTCCTATGGAGCTCAAGGGGATACTGCTCAGGCACCACCACCGGTCCAGCCTTCAACTGCCGGTCAGCCAGGATACGGTGCTGGTCAGCCACCAAACCCAACCCTTGCTGGCTATCCTCCCCAGGGAACTGGTCAAGCAGGTTATGGCATGCCCCCGACTTCTCAAGCTGGCTATGGCAACCAATCGACTGCGTATGCAGCGGGCTATGGACAACCCCAAGCCCAGAAGCCACCTGCTAATGCTCCGGCTTACGGAGGAGCTCAACAGTCTCCAAGCACACCAGGAGGCTATAGTCAGGCCCCTAGTGGGCAGCCAGGCTATCCCCAGTCTCAGCCACCATCGTCAGGTTACTCTCAGCCTGATGCTGCTGCTGCCCAACGTGGTCCCCCTTCAGGATATGGAGTCCCACCTTATGGTGCAGCGCCTGCACCTCAGCCGGGCTATGGGCAGCAGCCACCTCCATATAACAGCTACAGTGGTGGTTATCCGCAGGCTCCTGCTTATGCTGCTGATGTTGGTGCTGGGGGTGGTGGTGCGCAGGGTGCTCAACAGAGCTCGTCTGCGAAAACGTCACCCCAGAGTTGATTACAAGTGGAAATGTGGGATGTCATGTTATAATTTTGTTCCCGTGCTCGCCGTTGTCTAAGATTAGTTAGTCTCATGGTTTTAGAACAACTTATGCTGTAGGATACTTGCTACCCATGTTTTGTGCTTTGTTCATTTTGGATTAGTTGTGTATGATGCCTGCATGTTATGAGTACTCTTTTCATGTTATGAACCTTATGTTTTTTATGACTGCTCTTTTCATGTTAAGAACCTTATGTTTTTTGTGACTGCTCGAAGGTATTTCCGTAATCTATGCCGATGGATGAGACACTGATTGCGTATCATACGAGGATTGGCTTACAAGTGTTTTACGCGGTGAATGGATGAATGTTTTCTAAACCAACGGTCTGGTCGGGCAATTAAATTGTGATCGTTTGAGCGGGGTGGCTGATGTCTCTGACGGGGTGGGTTTTGCACGTTCTCATTCTCGTGAATGGCCGTGGCTTGTAAATTAAAGAAAAAAAATGTGGACTAGTGGAGTTTGCTATACATGGGGTCTGCCTGGCCGTGGTTACGATCAAGCACGCCCATTTGTTTTTATTTTTTCAGAAGGGTTAATGAGAGCATAGGTCCTTATTCATGATAGAAAAGATTATACTTTGATGGAAGTGAGTCGCTGTACAGAGGGCTACTCATTAACCCCAGTGCCTGCCGTTTTGTCCAGAAAGAGCAAAAGAAGGGTAGAATTTCCCGGTGGCTTCCAAAAGCAAAACATAGAAAAAACAGGAGAGAAAAAACAATTTCAATTGCGACATATATGATTTCGAAGGTCGTGCAGAATGAACATTTGGAATAACACCGCTTCGGCAAAACGACGTCGCTCGGGTCAGGAGAAGCGTGCGGGGGACGCTTCGCTCCAGATTCACACGCTATAAAAAAGGCACCACGAAGCGCTAGGGTTTTCTCAAGCTCCGACCTGTGTCTGTTCTTCTCGTTCGTCGACATCGGCTCCAGGCCGCCGAGCATGTGGTGCTCGTGGAGATGGCGGTTCAATTATAGGTGAGAAACGCGCGGTCTTGTCGATTCGCTCCCTTTAGTAGTAGCAGTAGTAGTTTACGCTAGTGTTTACATGGCTCCATAATCCGAGTCAACAGCGGGCACCCGTCCATGGTGGCCTGTCTGCCGCTTGGAGCCGACAGCAACCTTCGGCCGGTTGAAGATCCTTGGGACTCTTTTACTCCGTAGTCCCACAGACACAATACCCGGCCACATCCTCACTCTGTATCGCACGAGCCCCGGTTCGCGCGTGCACTTGCGTGTCTTGATTCTCGGGGGATCTTTTCTGGGTCTCTTCACACTCGTTCTGTTTAATCCCCTCGGATGCGCCGGGCTCGTGCGGATCGGATTCGCGGAGTCACTTTTGGCTCCGCATTCGATGCGTTTCCGCTCCTCGTTTCCAGTGTAGTGAAATTTCTTTCTCTTGTGATGTATGCGAGTCGGCACTCCAGTCAGACACGGGTGTTTTGTTTGACATTGAGAAGCAGAACACCTTTTGCATGGTGCCTACAGATTGCTGCTTCTCACGATTGGAGGGAACCAACCCTTAAATGGTTCCCTTCAAATTCGAAGTAGCTACATTTTCTTTTCGTGTTCTTTCTCCTTTGTCGCTGAGCATGCGAGTGATTTCATCGATGACTGAAGAATCTAAGTGAACCTGGTACAGTTACAACGGGCCAGGGGCATCTGATCTTTGCTGCAGGCCCACCTCCATGTGAATGATTCAAGATCCCATCTGCAAACCTTGGCATTTGAAAGAGAGCCCACAGTCATAGACAACTTAACAGGAAAAATGATCCTTCAGGATGCCACAGAGGTGCTAAGGATTGAACCATGAAGAGGTTCTTTCCATCCCCGATGACACACTTGACATGAGTCTAAATGTCTCCTTTCATATAGAAAGTGTTTTCTTCCAAAAATAAGAAGAGCTCGCAGCCGCAGGGACTTTGATGTTCCAAAAGCTTCTGCCTTTAAAACTATGCTGCTTCACCCAGGCAATCGATTAAGCTCACTGACCAGACAAAAGAAGAGCAACGCTTCTCAATTCTTTTAATAGTCTTCTCCATGAGAATGAAAAAACCGCACCTTAAGAGACAATGCCATAGGTAATCAAATCGATGAGGTGAAGTCTACGAGCAAATGTCGATTTCGTCGCACTTGGACTCCGGATTCTGATAGTCCTTATCATAGAGTTTCCCCGAAATAAGGGGTAAACCAAAGGTAGTAATTATACAAGCAAATTCACCAACTTTAGGCTCTCTTAATTGAACCGTCTCATGTAGTTGAGAGCTCCAGACACCTGATATCATCTGCAAAAACCTAGAATGCCTGGAAAATCAGTTTCAAGTCAGACAATCAGATAAAATGCCTGGAAAATGCCCCATCCCATCAGGTAGCATCAAGATACCATCTGCAAAAACCCAGATGAATCCACTTAATCTCGGAACACATGGGTTAGCCTTTGAGCTTCCCTAACTCTGCAGCCTGATTAATCATATCCTAGAATGGATATCAATAGCCATAACAAAGAGACAAGGGGAGACGTGGGATCCCCTTGCTGGAGACCCTCGCATCCAGGCAAATCACCTGTCCCCCCAATAAGAACAACAGAGGATTGGGAAGCAGCGACGGAAACTTTTGCCCATCTAATGAGTGGATCAAGCGTGTCAAGGCCTACTTCTTTTCTACAATACCATTAATCTCTTTTAATCAGTGGCCGCCTGTGGTAATCCATCTCACATCGCGATGGTCCCGTAATCTCGTGATAACCCAAACATTTTCAAGTAATACTATATGTTTCACCACAAAGGGTAAAATACCCTTAAGAATATGGATAAATCAATTTGAGTCATTAGATGTGGTGAATGGTCTTTTGTTGATTTTTGGACAGGAATATAAATGACGAAAAATTTAAAAGTACAAATATTGAGAACAATTGTAAGTTATATTTGGTAGAGTAAAATATGTTGAAAGTAAAAATGAACAACATGTGCTCTTAAATTAATTGGCGGTCCTTCACAAAAAATATAAGATAGACATTTATAACTCCAATTGACAATTACATCAACGGTTACTAAGAATTAAAAAATGCCCTATGTGGCTCCTTCTATTTAGCAACATTTATCTACATATGGTTACAACATCCAAGGTTATTGACTTCACTACTTGATGTGCTCTTTTTCTTATGGACGGAGTTGCTCACTTGGGGTGTATTTGGTAATCATTCCGTTCTTGAGAACAATTTCTGATCAAAGTTGATTACAAGTGGAAATGTGGGATGTCATGTTATAGTTTTGTTCCCATGCTCACCGTTGTCTAAGATTAGTTAGTCTACTCATGGTTTTAGAACAACTTATGCTGTAGGATACTTGCTACCCATGTTTTGTGCTTTGTTCATTTTGGATTAGTTGTGTATGATGCCTGCATGTTATGAGTACTCTTTTCATGTTATGAACCTTATGATTTTTGTGACGGCTGTATTTCGGTAACCTATGCCGATGGATGAGACACTGATTGCGTATCATACGAGGATTGGCTTACAAGTGTTTTACGCGGTGAATGGATAAATGTTTTCAAAACCAACGGTCTGGCACGTTCTCATTTCTCGTGAATGGCCGTGGTTTGTAAATTAAAGAAAAAAAAATGTGGACGATTAGAGTTTGCTATACATGGGGTCTGCCTGGCCGTAATTACGATGAAGCACGCCCATTTTTTTTTTTTTCAAAAGGGTTAATGAGAGCATAGGTCTTTATTCATGATAGAAAAGATTATACTTTGATCCAAGTGAGTCGCTGTACAGACTCTACAGAGGGTTACTCATATATGTCGCGATTGAAATTGTTTTTTTTTTCTCCTGTTTTTTCTATGTTTTGCTATTGGAAGCCACCAGGAAATTCTTCCCGTCTTTTTCTCTTTATGAACAAAATCGGGTCTTTCGCAGTGGTGTTTGGCAATTTTTTTGGAGAGCTCTGGGAAGATATAAGCTCAAAAGGCCTTTAACCTAAGGCGGATCCAGAGTTGCTTTGGATTGAGTATTTTTGGAATGCTAATACATTTTTTTCCCTTTTAATTTTGCTATCAATAAACTTTCATAATTCCATAAAATGTCCTCCCCTCATGTTGCTAGAGGTCGCACAACCTCGATGACCCTCAGCAACAACTAGTGCTAAATCTAGCTTGATTGGCCCATCGGCCGCTAAGCCATTTGCTGGTTTGAGGCTTTTTTTTTTTAAATACAAAATATAGTAAAAGTCATTTTTTTTTTGTTGTTATAGTAAAAGTCCTTTAAAAAACTTGAATTTTCAAACACCATTTCAAGCAAAATTGTTTCCTAATGCACTTTTAAATTACAATTTATCAAACACTAATTATATTTCAAAAAATCTTTTAACTTAGAGCCTTTTGTATTTTTTTAGAAACTTTCCCGCCTGGAATGTTCTGGCGAGCGCGGGAATCATCTCGTCCGTCCCCCTCCAAGGATCGACGAGGAAATATTCAGTGGTTGGCAATCACCACGTCATCAGCTCGCGTGGCATGCTTTAATCGAGCTGGCTCCATTGAAAAATTGAGGCGTGTGCTCTGACATGGAATATGTAGAAAACGAAAAATTAAAATAGAAGGGGCGCTCTTTTCCTCCCTCTGGCAGACGACTGACACAAGTAACAATCAATAAATGTTTTGTCTCCTGCTTAGAAACTCTCTCTCATCTTTTGAATTTTCGAGGCTTCTTTAGTGGGGCGCTCTCTCTCCTCTTTTCTTTCCAAGGCTTCTCTTTACCTGCTCTCTCTCTCTCTCTCTCTCCGGAAATTTTTTTTGCTGGTTTCTCGCTCGATCAGCGAAGAGACGAGATTTTTCTTCGTCATCTTCTCCAAAAAAGCGAACATTGAAGCGATTTCCACCAACAAAGGTCAAGCAAAAGGCGAAACTTCGGACGACCAGGGCACGGAGAGTGGGAGTCAGTTGCAGTCTCCGGAAAGAATTTGGTTGGAAACTTAGGTTTCTAACTTAAGTTGTCAAAGCTAGAATCGAAGAAACGGTAATGAATTCGAGAAAAGTTTTATTTTGGAAAGAATTTTATGTTGGACGCAAATTGCGCAACCCCAAATCTCCATAATCAGAATAAGAATATGCATAATTGAGTAGGAAGATTAACGCACCTATTTTGGAATCCATCAAATCTAAAGCGGAAGCAAAAAAAGGATTTCCCACATATCAAGGGATCCACGCATCAAGTCCTTCTCCTCTATTGCCCTCCGTATCACTGGCTCAATGAGGCGGCCCTCCTCACGTTTAGCGTTAGGTAAACGCCCCTTAGGTGAGGATACATGTGAGAATTATGGTTAGAGGAGAGACTTTAACACTATTTATATAGAGTTTAAAGTTGGCCCTCATTACGGGTCAGCTCAACTCGGCACACTAAATTAAATGGCCCCATATTAGACTAATTAAGAAACCTTCTATCTCACCTTAGACCAATCCCCGTAAAACGGTAAATTACAATATCAATTAATGTAGTCAATATTAGAAAAACTCTTACATTTTAGTCCGTTTAGTTTGTTATAGCCCTCTTCTACATGCAATAGGACGCCGAGCTGATTGTGCTACTTTCAGTATGCAGGTGTTGTTTTGTACATTTGATGGGCATGGAGGTGGAATGGCTGCTAAGTTTGCAGTGGAAAACTTTAATAAGAATATTGTAGATGAAGTGGTGAGAAGAGACGAGGATGAAACAAAGACAACTATGAAGCATGGTTACCTAAAGACAGGTTTGAATTTTTTGAATGAGGAATCACGAGGCGGCTCACGCGGTGTAACTCGTTGATTGGAAGGGGCAACCACTTTGTGTATAATGCTGGAGATTGTCGATCTGTTCTTTGTAGAGCTGGCACTGCAAAGGCTCACATTTGATCATAGGCTTTGTGGGGAAGATGAAAAGGAACGCATTGAGGCTCTCACAACATTCTATTCATTCTTTACATGTACAAACATACTGCCTTGCAGGTTTATACGAAATAAGTTCTTTTATCTTAGCCACGTCCATTCTGTAATTGCTTGAGTTACCAAACTCTGCCTGGGTTAGAAGCTTATGAGACTTCTATCCATTTCAGCAGAAGCAGAGGAAGAATTAGTAGCAGGTTATCAAACCGAATATTCGGGTATCAAATTTGGGTTATTTTATGTTGCTTCCTATCTAAATCTATTAGTTTCTTCGTTATTTGTAACAGTTCTTTACTTAGGGGGTTGGAATATCTCTATTCCTTACATATTCGTTCCTGAGCTATTTGAAATAAATAAAGTAGGTAGAGTCTTTGGAACGACAATTGGTATTTTCCTTACATATTCGTTCCTGAGCTATTTGAAATAAATAAAGTAGGTAGAGTCTTTGGATCGAGCTACTGTATAGGCATGTATATAATGTTTTAACCTTATGTATACAGAGTGATCCACCCATTAATTTCACTTGAAAAAAAAATTATTTTCCATTGTCGGGGCTGTGAAAGTCGTTCAACATACATGGTCTATGTCCTAATGTTGTGATGGGCATCTTTGTTCGTTCATTCAATATGATCATACGGTGGCTTCCCTTCTCATCCTGAAGTTTCGGACAGTTAAGTTGTAGCATGTGGATATCAAGAGCAAGATTTGGATATCAATAAAATGGATGATTTTTGATGATTAGTATTGCGATTCAACATTGTGCTAGTTTGAGGTGCCATTGGCAAAGATACTTGCTCCCTTCTCTCTCTCAAGCGTTTCTCATGTATTTTATTGGAATCAAGGCATAATGTGGCAAGTCCCATGTTCATGGAGTTAAATCAAGGCAGAATCGTCCTTCCCTTCCTTTCATTTTTACTTAAAAAGTGCTACAATGAAAGCAGGTTAAGGAGTTTAGCTAGATAACCCGTACTCGGACAATCAGCATTTCCCGATGAGGACGACGATATACACCACACAAAAAAGGACTCCGTAAATGGGCAGACCATCATCTCCTTTTCTAATCAAATTAATCGAACTACTTTAAATAAAATAACATCTCAAGCAAGCTCATCCACTTAGCCTAGAGTTACACAGAAAATGGAAGGGATAAAAAGAAGAATCACACTCCTCTCTCTCCTTCGCCACAATATATCTCGCGGCCGTCGTCGAAACCCCAAAAGTTAGTGCCGCCACTTGAATAACCAGCCTTGCGGGCCTCTTTTGCTTCAAGTGGTTGACGACGTACCCAAGCCGAAATTGGGACCCAAGCCAGTCGGCGATTTCTGGGGGCAGAGCGGGAAACGACGAGGACGAAGGAGAGGAAGGAGGAGGGGAGGGCTGGAGATGAGCGAGGGATAGAGAAAGGGCCTCGGGAGAGGAAGATAAGATGGTAGCCTTGTGTTGATGGAAATCTCTCCGTGCCCTGGTCGTCCTATTCGCCTTTTGCTTGATTTGTGCTGGTGGAAATGGCTTCAATGTTCGCTTTTCTGGAGAAAATGGATGAAGAAAAATCTCGTCTCTTCTCCGAAGAGAGGAGAGAGAGAAGGTGAAGTGAAGCCCTTGGAAAGAAAAGACGCGAGAGAGAGTGCCCCACTTAAGAAGCCTTGAAAATTCAAAAGATGAGAGAGTTTTTAAGCGGGAGACAAGCATTTATTGTTGTTTGTGTCGGCCGTCTGCCAGAGGGGAGAGAGGAGGAGAAAATATTTGGTGTGTTTAACCCTCCACGTAGGCGTAGGGTAACACCATTCAGAATCCGACACGTGGCTCCACGTGTAAATGGCGTCAGAGAGATTCAAAATTTGCGCGCGCCGCTCCCGGGCCCACCACTGACACTCTCTCTCCTCTGCGACGCCTGCGACCTGTCGACTCCTCTCTCTCTCCCGTTCTCCGTTCCGTTCCGTTGCGGGGGAGAACAAAAACGAACCTTCGTTCTCGCCCACGCTCTCTCTCTCCCAACACACGACTCCTCTCTCTCTCCTCGTTCTCGCCGACGCTCCTCCGTACGACGCCGACGCCCCTCCGCCGGTTGCCTCCGTCGCCCCCGACTCCGACGCCGACGCCGACGCCAACGCCGACGCAGCCTCCGCCCCTGAACCCTAGTCAGACGTCGACGCAGCCTCCGCCTCCGCCCCCGCCCCTGAACCTAGTCGGGCGCGACGCCCCTCCGCCGCTTGCCTCCGTCGCCCCAGACTTTGACGCCAACGCCGACGCGCCTCCGCCCCGAACCCTAGTCGACGCCGACGCCCCTCCGCCTCCGCCCCCGACGCCCTTTCGCCTCCCTCTCGCGACCTCTGCTCCGCTCTCTCCCTCTTTCCTCTGCGGAGCGCCCTTGCTGGCGAACCCGACGCCGACGAACCCCTGCTCGCGTTTTGGCCTCCCTCTTCGCGAACGAAGGTCGCTCTCTCTCTCTTTCCTCCGCGAAGCGCCCCTGCTCCTGAACGCGGACACCGCAGACGCCGTCGCCTCCTGCGAAGCGCCCCCTGCTCCTGAACGAAGGTCGCTCTCTCTCTATCTATCTGAGTTCTTCCTCTTCTTAGTTCTCATTTCATGTTTTCTCCAATTTCCCCTCTTGAATCTAGTTGAATCATTTGTTTATGCATAGCCAGTTGATCATTGACATTAACAAGAAGCACTCTCATACGAAGGCGTATACTAGTACTGACTCTTGGATGGGGATGGCATATAGAATCATGACACCAAAAAATTGAAGTTGGTGTCGGTGTTGGGTCAGTAGCATTAGTCACTCTTCTTTTCGGTGCTAAATTTCTACTTTCTGTTTTTCGGGTACTTTGATCTTATGACCTGTCGCTCCTGTAGAGCATCTTCAACAACCGGGCAAGCATTTTCATATTGTCGGTTCAGAAGAAATTACTTTGCGAGGGCGGACAATTGTTATTATCTATGGTTCGATCAGAGGTTGATCATAGTTGCATCTATTTAATAACTAGGAAACAGCTTACTGATTTAAAAATGTACGTTTGACCCTACCAATATGTTGCTTGCTTCTCTTTTTGTTTTGTGGTGTGTTGTCCCTGCGTGTGCCATATATTATAATTGTTTGTTATCAATAAGTAAGAGGTGTCCTCAGGTTTACCTCTACATGTTCTTGAGAGCATTTTCTTTGCAGTAACAGATGTGGTCTGGGAGGGTGAGGAAGTACTGTTATGATTGATACCCCTAAATATTTCTAAGATTTTGTATGGATTATATGGCCTTGATTATTTTTAGATAACCACCACTTTGTTTTTCATTTCTAGATGCTGATAGTTGGTTGAAATGTTCAACACAGTCGCTGGAGTGCTCTTTACCAGAGGGTGGGCTAAAACTGGATTGTATTACGAGACTGTGAAAGCAATCTTCAAAGTACTGTTATGATTGATACCCCTAAATATTTCTAAGACTTTGCAGAGGAAGACAATTGTTATTATCTATGGTTCGATCGAGGTTGATCATAGTTGCATCTATTTTAATAACTAGGAAACAGCTTGCGATTTAAAAATGTACCTTTGACTCTAGCAATATGTTGCTTGCTTCTCTTTTTGTTTTGTGGTGTGTTGTGCCCTGCGTATGCCATATATTATAATTGTCATAGGAGTACTTTCGCTCGCTAGAACCAAACTCTCCCTTGGAATATTAGATTGACGTTTTAAGTATGGAGGTTTCTATGCTTTTCTTTCTATACTTCTATTCTTCAATCATGAGATCATGCAATTTAAGTAGGTCCCCATGCCAGGACTTTTTTTTTTTGAATATAAATATGAGGGGGGCCTACTTCTTTCATTTGCATATGAGTTAGTTTTTTTAACATGTAAGTGTCACGGGCCGATCGATCAACTCTCGATCAACTCTCGATTCACCCGTGCGGCCTTAAAGTTTTACCCCTAAGCAGCCTTTCAACACTTGACTCACAAGACACTTTGTAGAGAGAGAAACAACTCTAGAGAGAGAAGCTCTGGATTTTCATATAACTTGTGAATGAATATACAATGGGGGAGGACACCCCTTTTTATACAAGTATAAGGCAAACCCTAACCGTAGATCTCCCTTAGATCTAACGGTGGAGATTGCACCTCCCCATCTACCAACTACCGGCATTCATTGCCAACTACCAGCTACTCGCATTTATATCGTATGCGTACAAATACGGTATCACCCGCCCCTAGGAGAATACTGTACATCTCGGGAACATAGATCGAGGGTCATCACGTGTCACGCCCGTGCCATGGAAACCTCTTGGAAATGCTATCTTTCGGGCCGTGACATTCTCCCCCACCTATTCGGGCGACGCTCTCGTCGCGTCTTCGGCATGAAAATCTTCTATCGCCTTCTTGAATTGCCAAAGACTCTCCTCGGGCTCCCAACTAGCTTCGCTCTCCGGAAGACCTTTCCATCGGATCAGATACTCGCGCTTGGCCGGGCAATACCTCTTCCGTATGACTCGATCCGCCAAGATGTTCTCAACTTCTCGATCGTACGAGGTCTTTGCCCCGAGCGGCGCTCGATGTGACTTCCCTCGATCCGGGTCTTCTTCATCAATTTGGAAGGGTTTGAGCATACTTACATGGAACACCGGATGCACCTTGAGCTTTGGTGGTAGCTCCAGCTTGTATGCGACTCTTCCAACCCGTTGTAGCACTCGAAATGACCCTTCGTAGCGACTGATCAACCCCTTGTGCACGTCCTTGTATCGAAGAACTACGTGCAGCTTGGCCAGCACTTGATCTCCGACTTGGAACTCCACGTGCCGTCGCTTCTTGTCCGCCCATTTCTTCATGCGTTTGGAGGCTTTGTGTAGACACGCCCGGGCCAAGTCCGCCTCTTCTTGCATGTTTTTGGCGAACTTGTACGCGGGTGGACTACTCCCCCGGTAACCCGAAGCAATAGTGCTCGGGGTGTTCGGTTGCTGCCCCGTTGCAACCTCGAACGGACTTTGGCCGGTCGACTCACTTCGCTGCAGGTTGTATGAAAACTGGGCCATGTCGATCAGTTTTGCCCAATTCGTCTGCGTCGTGCTCACGTAGTGCCGGAGATAGATCTCCAAGAGAGCATTGACCCGCTCCGTCTGACCGTCGGTTTGGGGATGCAAACTCGTTGACATGTTCAACTCCGACCCCAGCAACTTGAACAGCTCCGACCAGAAGCGTCCCGTGAAGCGAGGATCCCGATCGCTCACGATCGTTCGTGGCACCCCCCAGTACTTCACCACATGCTTCATAAACAGTTTGGCCGCCTCCTCGGCCGGGCAATCCTTTGTCGTAGGTACAAAGGTTGCATATTTTGAAAACCGGTCGACCACCACCATTAGAGTCCGGCACCCTTCGGCCTTCGGTAGGTTGACGATGAAGTCCATGGAAATGCTTTCCCATGGACGAGTTGGGACGGGAAGAGGCTCCAGCAAACCCGGTGACGATCGTTGCTCTAGCTTGTCTTGTTGGCAAACCAGACAAGTCTTCACAAATGCCTCCACGTCGTCGCGCATTTGTGGCCAATAGTATCGATCTTCAACGAGGGCCAACGTGCGGTGGATCCTAGGATGACCCGCCCACTTCGAGTCGTGGCACTCGCGCAAGATTTCCTTCCTCAGCTTCCCATAGAAAGGTACATAAAGCCGCCTTCCCTTGGTGTAGAGGAGCTCGTCCTCACACCAAAACTGTCGGGTCTTAACTTCCTTGGCATACCCGATGAGGGCTTGGGCTCTTGGATCATGCTCCAGCCCTTCTTTGATGCGGTCGACCCATGGACAGCTTGGTCGACTCATCGTGTGGCTCATCAGCTCCGTCCTTCGACTCAACGCGTCTGCCATGGAGTTGGCCTTCCCCGGCTTGTACTCCAGCGCGTAGTCGAACTCTGCCAGAAAATCCTGCCATCGAGCTTCCTTCGGACTCAACTTCTTTTGGGTCTGGAAGTAACTCGTGGCTACGTTGTCCGTCTTCACGACGAACTTCGATCCCAGGAGATAATGTCTCCACGTCCAGAGGCAATGGACCACCGCGGTCATCTCTTTCTCTTGGACGGTATACCGTCACTCTGTATCGTTCAGCTTACGAGACTCGAACGCCACCGGATGGCCTTCTTGCATAAGGACACCTCCTATGGCATAATCCGATGTGTCGGTCTCCACCTCGTACGGCTTGGTGTGGTCGGGCAATGTCAACACCGGCTCTTCGGTCATGGCGGTCTTCAATCGGTCGAAGGCTCTTTGGCACCGATCCGTCCACTCCCACGCCTTTTCTTTCTTCAGTAGGTCCGTGAGTGGCACGGTGATGCTCGAGTAACTCCGCACGAATCGTCGGTAGTAGTTGGTGAGGCCCAAGAATGACCTCAACGCAGTACCTTCGTCGGCGGCTCCCATTCGACGATCGATTGAATCTTCGCCTTGTCCATCCGCACACGTCCGCCCCCGACGACGTGCCCCAAGAACGGAACTTCTTTTTGTGCAAAGGCACACTTCTCGCGCTTGACGAACAGTTTGTTCTCGCACAAGACTTGGAAGACTTGCCTCAGATGCTCGACATGCTCTTCCAACGTCCGACTATAGACCACGATATCATCTAGATAAACCACTACAAATCGGTCTAGGAAGGGGTGGAGTACCTTGTTCATCATTGTACAGAAAGTGGCCGGAGCGTTGGTCAAGCCGAACGGCATCACCAAGAACTCGTAGGATCCATACCGCGTCACGCAGGCGGTCTTCGGCTCATCCCCTTCGGCGATCCGAACTTGGTAGTAGCCCGATCGGAGATCCAGCTTGGTGAACCATTGAGCTCCCCCAAGTTGATCAAAGAGATCCGCAATGAGTGGGATCGGGTACTTGTTCTTCACTGTCAGTTTGTTCAGCGCCCGGTAGTCGATGCACATCCGGAGTGACCCATCGTGCTTCTTTTGGAATAGGACCGGCGCACCGAATGGGGCCTTTGACGGCCGTATGTAACCCGCGTCGAGCAGCTCCTTGAGTTGCTTCCTCAATTCTTCCAGCTCGGGTGGTGCCATGCGGTAAGGTGCCATGGCAGGTGGTCGAGCGTCTGACACAAGCTCGATCCGGTGATCCACCTCCCTCTTGGGTGGCAGCTTCTTCGGCAGCTCCGAAGGCATGACGTCCTTGAACGAGTTGAGGACTTGGGTTGCTTCCGTCGGGACTTGCTCCCCTTCACCCTTGCCGTCCTCGATCTTCAAGATTGCCAGGAAGGTCACCTCACCCTTCCTTGCTCCTTTGGTGAGTTGTATGGCCGAGATCATCTTCCGATCACGCTCCGACTCACGATGTACCGGAATCACGCATTGGCTACCCTTGTCCAACACGCATATACATTCCGCAAAGGGCATAACAGCAGCATGGATTCTATCTAGGAACTTAATTCCAATGACAAGATCGTAGTCGTCAAGTGGAATTACCTCTAGAGTTTCCTTGCCTCTCCATGATCCGAGTTGTAACTCCCCGTCCTTTGCAACCCCGATCGCAGGGACCTCCTTCGAGTTTACCGTCTTGAGCCAACCGGCTCCCTTCTCAACTCGCAGGTTAAGTTTCTTCGCGGCTTCCTCCGAGATGAAGATGTCGGATGCTCCCGTGTCCACAAGTGCACTCACCGTGGTCACTCCGATCTTCACGTCCGCGAACATCAAGCCCTTAGGCTCCTTCGCCTTCTTGGCCTTGATCGTGCCAAGGAGTCGCAGTGATCCCAACCGCGCTTCCTCCCTAGGCTCGTCCTCTTTGCAAAGGGCAGCCAGCTTGGCTTTGTTCGGACAATCCCGCGCCATGTGCGGACCGTCGCAAAAGAAACAGCTATACGAGCGTACCTTTCTTTGCCCACCTTCGTGTTGTCCCGCATTAGCCCGGTGAGGGTGAGGACCATTCGGCGGTCTAGCTCCAGTCGGGCGATTGTTGAATCTACTCTGATCTCCCCCACCAGTGCCCTTGTCCCTTGGACGGTTGTCCGGTCGGGATGTGGAAGGCGACGCCTTGTACTCCACGAGTGACTCGGCTACGGTCATGGCCGTAGTGAGATCTCCCACGTTGTATCGCTTTAGCTCTTGCTTCGTCCATGGCTTCAGACCACCCATGAACTGGTGAAACGCTTCGACTTCATTCATCGAGGGGATTTGGAGTAGCAACTCCAAGAACCGCTTGATGTAGTCGCGCACACCGCCCTTCTGCTCGAGACGCTTCAGCTCGTCACGAGCTTCCTCCTCCGCATAAGCGGGAAAGTAGTTCCGTCGGAACTCTTCGACGAAACCAACCCAGGTCGTGATAGGATTCCCGCACCTATCATCCGACCGACGACGCCACCACAACAATGCACTATCAGCTAAATACATCGATGCAGTGTTTACCCGTGTTTGGTCGTCGTTGATTCCCATGGCCTGGAAGTACCGTTCCATGTACCATAGAAAGTTGTCCACGTCCGTGTCCACCCGTGGACCTTGCACCGTGATCACTCCGTTCACGCGTGCAGCTTGTGCTTCAGCGAGCTTACCCGTAAGCTCCGCAATCTCCGCGCGCATAGCCGCCATTGTGGCCTCCAAGGGTTCGTACCGTTGCGCGAGTTCCTCCTGTAAGGTCCCCAGCAACTCGTGGCGGAGTTCTCCCATGCCGGTCTTGAGCTCTTGCACATCCGCAAACAGCTCCTCCCTTCCGGCGTCAACTCCGTCCACGGTCTGGGTCAGGTCGTCGACCGATCCTTGCACATCGGTGACGAACAACTCTAGTTTCGCCATCCGCTGTGCAAGATCCCCCGTCGGATCTCTCGAACCACCCCGGGACTTCTTCCCCTTGGTATTAACCTTCTCGGCGTTCCGCCCACGATCAGCACCATCACCACCCATGGTAATCGCCTCGTCAGATCGTGGATCAGCCATTGCACTTGCGCTTGGATCGCAAATCAGCTCTGATACCACTTGTCACGGGCCGATCGATCAACTCTCGATCAACTCTCGATTCACCCGTGCGGTCTTAAGATTTTACCCCTAAGCAGCCTTTCAACACTTGACTCACAAGACACTTTGTAGAGAGAGAAACAACTCTAGAGAGAGAAGCTTTGGATTTTCATATAACTTGTGAATGAATATACAATGGGGAGGACACCCCTTTTATACAAGTATAAGGCAAACCCTAACCGTAGATCTCCCTTAGATCTAACGGTGGAGATTGCACCTCCCCATCTACCAACTACCGGCATTCATTGCCAACTACCAGCTACTCGCATTTATATCGTATGCGTACAAATACGGTATCACCCGCCCCTAGGAGAATACTGTACATCTCGGGAACATAGATCGAGGGTCATCACGTGTCACGCCCGTGCCATGGAAACCTCTTGGAAATGCTATCTTTCGGGCCGTGACATAAGCATATTAGTCTCTGTCCTATGAATGTACTGAATGGTGCTATCAATTTGCAGGTGGATGACAGCGACGCTAATTGACTTCTACATCAACGTTGTTGCTCTTTCTTTCTGTTTTGTATTTTATTAGAAGGGAACTCTTGAAGAATTATTTCTATTTTGAAGACATCACCTCGAGTTAATTTGCACGTGTAAAGTTATCGAATGGCTGAATCGAGGTAATTCTTTACTCATACAATGTGAAATATATTTTGTTTTCTTTTGATGTTTTTTTTATTGATTATTTATTGTTCATTTCATTGCAGCATGAAACTTCCCATCTTGCACATGTAATGCGTGATATGGAAAATGATTTTGAGTTTGCCATCGGGATGGTTTTTTCTAATGAAGTTGAAGCATATCATAAGTATGTGGCTTATGCAATTGGCAAAGGATTTGGAGTGAGGAAGGGTCATACGGTTAAAAATAGAAAAGGAGAAATAACCCGACGAACATTTTTGTGCAATTGTGAGGGCCATTCTGTCACCTCATCTGATCAAGAAAAGAAATTTGAGAGGCTTGAAGTTAGATGTGGGTGTCCTACTCATATCAAATTTAAGGTTGATAATGGTGTCTATGAGGTTATAGAGTATGTTTCTAACCATAATCATGCATTTGTATCGGAAAATCAAAAGCATTTGATTAGATGTGGAAGGATGATATCCGATACTTGCAAATGTGTTTTAGGTGACATGGTTAAAGCAGGCATTGGTGGGACTACGACATATAAGTTTTTAGCAAATGAAGCAGGTGGAAGTAGAAACTTGGGTTTCATTTTACGTGATTGTCAAAATTTTTTACAGACAGAAAACAATAAGATTATAGAAGGGGGAGATTGTCAAAATCTTTTGAATCATTTCCATCGCATGCAAATGCAAAACCCAATATTTTTCTACGATGTACAAGTAGATCAAGATGGTAGATTGACAAATTTATTTTGGAGAGATAGTTTGTCCAAATTCGATTACGATTGTTTTGGTGATGTGCTAGTGTTTGATTCCATGTATCGAACTAATAGATATAGTTTGATTTGTGCACCTTTTGTTGGGGTTAATCACCATTGGAAAAATACTCTGTTTGGTTGTGCATTTATGTTGGACGAGACGGCGGATTCATTCATTTGGTTATTTAATGTGTTTTTGGAGTCTATGGGTAATAAGGCTCCTAAAACCATATTCACCGATCAAGATCAAGCCATGGCAAAAGCCATTAGAATGGTGTTTCCGAATACACAGCATCGTTTATGCACTTGGCACATCATACAAAATGCCATTAAAAACATTCCACAGCTTTATCATAAGCCGGATTTTAGAGATAAGTATTTTTTGAGGCTTATGTATAGATGCAAATCGGAGGACGAATTTGAATCTACTTGGATGGAAATGGAAGAGGAGTGGGATACTCAGAACAACAATTGGCTTCAGAGATTATATGGCCTTAGACATAAATGGAGTTCAGCTTTTGGTCGTGATATTTTTTCATGTGGTATAAGGTCAAGTCAAAGAAGTGAGAGTACTAATAATGTCTTCCAGCATTCTTCGAAGAAGACGGCATCCCTTATAGAATTTGTCCACTATTATGAAGAGCAACTGAAGCACATGAGAGAAATTGAAATTCAAGATGATTACTATTCTCGTGGGAAGCCCAGAATGCACGCTTCGTCTAATGTGATTTTGAAACATGTTGCTTCAGTTTATACCCGTACTATTTTTCATAAGTTTAGTGAAGAACTTATGGAATGTCTCTCTGAAGATCTTGCAGGTACTACATTTGATGGATCGGTTTATTCATATACCATAAGGTGTGGACATGAATACCTTGTCAGATTTAACCCTATAGAGTTATCAATTTCTTGTGAATGCAAATTATTTGAATCAAAAGGGTGGTTGTGTCGCCATGCATTGTTCGTGTTGAATTCGAATAGATCGATAGTTAAGAGCATTCCATCTCCCTATATTTTGAAAAGATGGACTAAGGGTGCCAAAGAAGGGATTGTGAATGAAGAATCTTTGCCACCTGGTCCGTCTACAGTTAATCGATTTTCCACATTAATGCGAGAATCTTTTAAGCTGATGAGTTTGGGAGCCAAAGATGCAAACACTACGCAGATAGTGAGGGAGCATATGAAAATAGCAAAGGGTCAAATTTCATCATACAATTCAAGTATGGCCGTCACTGATGATGCTGGTGATGATGGCTCCAATGAGGCTTCTTTGTGCGATATCTCGATATTAGACCCCCTTCGAAGGAAAGGAAAGGGAATAAGTTATGGAAGACTAAAAAGTTCAACTGAAAAAAAGAAGAAAAAATCTGTCAAAGGAACGCCCCCAATGCAAATAGACAATCGAGGTAACATATTATTTTGGTTAATATGATCAATTAAATTTTCCATTTATGTTGCATGATGCTAATTAACATTTTGTTGCTTTCTAATGTAGAGTTGGTTGTTTAAGCAACACATAGTGAAACTCATTTTCCAAATTATTTGAGTAATCAAAATCAGTTTCAAAGTATCCTTTATCCCAAAGAACATTGGTGGTCCTTCCAGAAATTTTCATAATCGGTATGTTGCTCTTAGCTTTCCATTTTTATTTACATTTTACTAATTTGGTAAAAAATTTTGTATAGATGCAGCAACCACCATACATCATGCCATCGAGAATTTCATTTTGCCAATTTCCTAATCAGGTATTGAATAGCTATGTATAAAGACTTTAATTGGTGATCAATCAGTTTGTATATTTTTCAAGTTACTATGCCTCTTTATAATGGCAGAAAACGCTTTCTCAAAAGTTACAATCATTATGATAATTTAATTGCATTATGGTAATGGGGTCATTTTTTTAATGTAGATTCAATCATCATATATCATGCCGCCAAGCAATTTGAGTGGATTTTCTCCATTCACTACTCGGTATTTATTATGAATCATTTTATTTGTTAGTATCATTTCAACTTTTTGTTACAATTGTAATATTTACTATTAGTAGTTTATTTTTGGATAGATGTTGGAGTACAATAATAGATCTCATGGAACCATTCCGAGTCGGTACAATTTACTTTTTATTGATATGGGATTATTTGAGACATTTATGTAAGCATATTATTTAGATAAATATTAATATATGTCATTTTCTTTTACAGGGCTCATCAAACTCTTTTCAACATCTTGGGATGAATGAATCTGGAGGCCCCTGTGAAAGCACAGATAATGCACAGTCGCAACATAAATAGCCTAGAGGAACCCTCATATAGTATAGTGCTTGTGCTGTTTACAAGTTTTCAACTGGGTGGGATTCTCTGCATGGAAATATGGGTTTCAATTTACATTACTTTTTTATAGCGATTACTGTTAAGACCAGTTTCACTCCATTGATTCATTGATTGTGTGATATTGTTGTTTTAACTAGGATTCTGTGGTAGCTAAGACGAGCTTTTAAATTCCTATGCTCTGTTTTTATCTTGTACCTTAAATTGAGTAGAAAGGAAATAGGGCCCGATCCTTTCTAGAAAATTTACTGGTGTTCCATTGTTGTCAAGAATAATTCTAGATATACTAAAGTTATACAATCACCATCATACTAAATGATGTTAACATTGGATATATGAATAAGTCACCATCTTGTGATTTGAATCTACTTCATCATCACCAATTTAATTCACGTCACATAATTTAGTGTACCCATTTTGACACATTCTTGGTATACCTACATTAGTCATCTACCAATTTATGTGAAAGTAAGCTTTGCTTTAACTTAGCTTTGCTTTAACTTGTGCATATATCTTGTGGGATCACTTAGCTTGCTTATACTCAGTCATTGGTTTAGATGCAATGAAGATTTGGACTTGATATTATGCCTAGATGCTTATCACAAGTTTGCTAATATCATTGTACAGTTATCAGACAGTACTTTAACATCAATACATTTCTTCTCATCTTTATGCAATGTCATGTTTTCTTTAGGCTTAGTTGAAAGAGGACATCACTGCAGAAGAGTCATTTGAAACTAAGAAGTGTAAACTTGGGGAACTGGGAATTGCTCTGCTTGCTGACCCAGAGTCTAATATTAAACTGTTAAAAGAAATGCTGGAGATGTGCAATGATCACAATCATGCTATCGTTAAGCTTAGGCTTCTATCTTTGTTGGCTGTGTTCAAAGACATCATTCCTGGGTATGTTGCCGAGTTCATTTTGATGTGATCTTTACAGTTACGTCTACTCTCCATGTGTTCCCTCGGCACTGTTGTGATGTTTTCCTTTGTTGTGATATTATAGCTACCGCATTAGACTTCCTACTGAGAAGGAGCTGGAAATGAAAGTTTCAAAGGATGTCAAGAAGATGTGGTATTATGAATCGACACTTCTGTCTCGCATACAAGGTTTTACTTGATTTTCTTGTGATTGTTGAATGAAGTGCACTCACCAGAAATGGGACAAAAACACTACAAATCTTGGTTTACACATTCCTGTTTTAGTTAGTTTAATGTTGATTCAGAATTTGTTTCAATCCAATTTTATATACCCTGAGCTATTTCAAAATTTATTTAACAGGCCTACCTGCAGAAGTTGATGGTTTTAGAAAAAGTCTCCTTGTATCAACATGCGGTGGTTCGCTGCATCTGTACTTTGTTAGATGCTGTTGCTCATTTCAATTATCGCGAGAGCTTCGTTGAAGTTGTTGTTAGAAACATAAGTTCCTCGGATGAAGTCATAAGGTTTAGCCATATATTTTTCACTTCTCATTATTCTTCTTATGTTAAGAGTTTGCAATAAAAATAAGACCTTTGGTTGACTAGATGAGGAGAATGGTTGAATAATTGAGAACTTCGAAGAATAGTCTTTTGTTAATGTGGTCATTTGGCTGCAGAATTCTATTCTCATTTTGTGAATGGCTTGGGTGCTTCGTGACAGATGAACTCATAAGATCACCAATGTTGTTTTATCTATGAATATAAGTTGTTGCTTGCTTTTGGTTTAAGTTCCCTGCCCAAACAAAAGGGAAATAGATGAAGCATCGCTTAGCAATCATTTAGAGATGCAATGGCTTATGTTTGTGGTTATGTAAATTTGTGAGCATGTGTGCATATGTCCTTGTATGAAGTCATGCATGCAATGTAGTATGATCTTGTTTATGTTTAAGTCTGAAAAATAGTAGATAGCATTCTATTTATTGTACCTTTTTACTTTTTGGTACAGAGTTGGGACTACAAGAAAAGGAGCTACTCCTTAAAGAGTCAAGTGCTACAATGACACGTGATAGATAATTCTACTTCTAGTTTTCTGGTCATATTCCTTGAGCATTTCTTCGCATGTATATTTTTCCCTTTTCCTCTCTACTCTTCTCTTGAATAAAAGATGTGAATGTATATCATCAGAAACTTTGTTGTGACACTATTAAGTCACTCTTTACAAATGAGGGTAAACACAAAGTGGTGAAGTGACTGGAACGGCTGTTCGATTGATTGCAAATTATGTGAAAGCTCATAATTGTCAGATGCATCCTGACTCGATTCAAGTATGTTCTCTTTTTGGTCAAATATCCACGTATGGTTAATAGGTCACTATTTTGAACTTTTGTGTTTCAATTTCTTGGTTATTTTGTTTAATTCACCCCCTCCCCTCCTCTCTCTCTCTCTCTCTCTCTCTCTCTCTCTCTCTCTCTCTCTCTCTCTCTCTCTCTCTCTCTCTCTCTCTCTCTCTCTCTGTTATAAATATCAAAATGCTTTTTCAGGTACTTATGTCTTTGTCATTTGATGAGGACCTTCATAGATCTGAAGCACCAGATAAGGATAAAAAAGTTAAAAAGAAGAATTATACGAAAGGAAACCGACCAGAGGAATCAAGCCATCCACAACCGAATGATAGAAAGAAATCTAGGCAAGAAATGATGTCGAAAATGAGGGAAGAGGTAGGGATTCTTATGCAACAACTGCCTACTTTCTCTGATTTTCTAATTTCATATCATAAAATTGAGGTGCTTGGTGGTGTAAATAGGTTGCTGCTGATTATAAAGCAGCTAGCTTCGATCCAGATATTATGGAGCGCCGAAGGATGCAGTCAGAGACACTTTCTGCTGTATTTGAGATATATTTTCATATTTTGAAGCATACTATGCAGTCAATTGTGCCCAGATGATTTCATGTGTAATTTTGTATGGTTTTGACACTATAGTGAAATATTCGAACATGGTAGGGCATATTGGTCTTGGTGCGTAGTACCGTGTCAAAGCAAATGTTTTATCGACACCGAAACCGGGGTTTCAATATTGGTCGTCTTCGATTGACATGAAAAATTCATAGGACAAATTTAAGGTGTGGTTCTTAATTATAAGTGATGCTGTCCATTTGCTGTGTTGATTTAATATTTCTCTATAATCAACCTAAAATATGTGCATAAAGTTGAGTTAGAAATTGTCTTTGTGAATGGTATCTAACGGGATACTGTGATCACTTCATTCTTTCTGTTTGTTTTACTGACCTAATGGAGATACTGGTACAACTCATGTGACTGAGGCTCACCCACTCGTTGGACCATGTTTGGATGGTCTAGGAAAATTTTCTCACTTGATTGACTTGGATTATATTGGAGATCTCATGAATTACCTTAAAAAGCTTGCATGTTCTGGTGGAAAATCGGACAGTTCAGGAAAATGCGTGACCGTCTCGGAAAGACTTCATTGTTGCATCATTGCTTTTAAAGTAATGAGGAACCATCTCGATGCTTTGAATGTTGATTTGCAAGATTTTTTTGTTCAGCTATACAACCTCATACTTGAATACAGGCCTGGAAGGTTAGCACTTCTATGTTAGGTGCTCGCACCTTTGCTTTGTGAAGTTTGTTTTTTGAGGTCATGTGCTCATGCACTTTCAGTTACCTGATTTTATTATAAACCATAGCTCTAAATGCAGATGACTTTGTTCGGACATGAAATAGTGATCTATTTCTCATGACCACAACACTTTTAACTGTAATTAATATCTGATGTCTGAAGCAGAGATCATATCCTTGCTGTCAAGCGGAATCCCCATTTCTGAGTTTCTTGAGTAATGTAGGCTAATGCTATTGGCAATGATAGGCTATGTAAATTTTGAGAGCGTACATGGCTTATGCGGAAGGTTCATCTTGCAATGGTATCTAGCGTGCTCGTTGCTTGGACTTGACTCTTTCCATCATCATGTGTGCATTGAGAAATCTAGTTGTGTTAGTATGGTTAATGAGAATTGCTAATACTCATATGGGCATATGCTGAGATGTTGAATACTCATTTCGCAAGTTTTAACGGAGGATTCGGCGTTGAAATGGTAAAATATTCTAAAGACCATCCTTCCGCTCAAAACTTTCCGAGTTGTTGGTCGACTGCCCTATATGTAGAATTGGCATTTATTTGCCATCAAGCATTTATGTGTGCATTATAATTGTGTATTAATATATATTTTTGAACATTCAAATCTAATTTCTTCATTTTGACTTAGGAGTGTATGTCAAAGCTTAAATTCTAAGCCTGATTATGATTCAATGCGACATTTATCCATCATTATGACATCATACTATCAAGTAATCAACGACTAAATTGCGGAGAATGATCGATAAATCCGTGATGTCCTACTCCTTTGGCACTTGAGTTCACTACTAAAGATAAGAATTAGATCCAAATATGATATGAATGTGGAAAAAATGACCACCGCTCATCTTTTCATGCCCTGCAGCTTCACTACTAATTCACATCTTGGTGCTACTCATCAGCATTGTTTAAGTAGACATTGGTATGAAAACTTTCTAATGAAAAATAAGTATTGGTGGACATTGTTATATGAAACTCCATAATCATTGACAAATAAATATTCACAATACATTTTATAAAATTAATTTATTAAAATACGAAATATTATCATCAAATGACTAAATAAGTAAACACTTTCAAGCATCAAATAGATTTTTAAGTCCTAATTGTTCTCTGCAATCTCATTGAACATCTCAACGCACTTCTCGACAAGATTTTTCCTGATGACCTTCAGAATCTTGTTCTGTTGCAGCATCTCACGAGAAATGTTGAGGGACAAGTCATCAGAATCGACAACTCCTTTCACGAATCCAAGATACTGGAATGAGCTCCTTGCAGTTGTCCATAATGAAAACCCTCCTAACATAGAGCTTGATGTTGTTCATCTTCTTGCGAGTATCGAAGAGGTCGAACGGAGCACGTTTTGGGACGAACAAAATAGCCTTGAATTCAAGCTGCCCCTCAACAGAGAAGTGCTTCACGGCAAGATGGTCTTCCCAATCATTGGTCAAGCTCTTGTAGAAGGAAGCATACTCCTCCTTGGTGATCTCCTCTGGCTTTCACAGCCAAATGGGTTCCAGTTTGTTGATGAGCTGCCACTCATGAGAAACCTCCTTAATCTTCTTCTTCTTGGACTTCTTTTCTTCCTTCTCCTCATTGACGTCCTCAACATCTCCTTCCTCTTCCTTCTTGGGCTCATCGTCCTCATCATCACTGATCTCTTTCTCGGTTGTCTTCTCAATCCATAGAAAGATGGGGTAGCTAATGAACTCGGAGTGCTTCTTCACAAGGTCCTTAATCCTTCTTTCTTCCAGGTACTCCAGCTGAGGAAAACAGAGACGTGACGCTATTAGCATCATGTATCATCCAAAACCATAGTAAATCTTCTCCACCAATTCATAAAAGCAACCATAAATGAAAGAGGGTGATCTAGGTCCCTCTGCCGAGTTGCTTCCCACTCAAATCTCTCGTAACGGTGAAGGAACCACCGGCCTGGGACTCCCAGATGTACTGCTCATCATCATTGTGCTTAGTAGTCACAATGACTTTCTCAGCCACCAAATAAGCAGAGTAGAAACAGCCACCAAATAAGCAGAGTAGAAACCGACACCAAATTGACCGATCATGCTCACATCAGCTCCCGCCTGCAATGCCTCCATGAATTCTTTCATCCCCGACCTTGCAATCGTACCCAGGTTGTTCACAAGATCTGTCCAATTCATCTCAGACGTTAATATCTACCAACAGTGTCGCAACTTAAATGAACTCAGCGTAACAGTTACCGTTATCGCGTAGGAACATAGCCATAGCCAAAAGACGCAAGCAAGAAAATTGATCAATCTCTGTCAGCCAATTACATTACATGCTTTAGTCATGCCAACGCCACTGTCAATGATCGAAAGGGTCTTGTTGGCCTTGTCCGGCACCAGCCTAATGAACAGCTCGGGCTGCGCATCGAGCTTGCTCTTGTCCGTGAGGCTCTCATATCTAATTTTATCCAATGCCTAAAGCACACACAAACCGATCACGGATCAGAATCAATATATCACCTTCAGATCACAATATCGCATTTCAATCACGATTATTTCTCAACAATGCCTAAGAAAGAGCCATCCAATCAACTCAAAATGACACTCTTAACTCTTCACCAGGCATCAAACAACTTCTTCAAGCAAACATAAATCTCTCTGATCTTCAAGCCTGCAAGCCATTACTAACACCTAAGAGACAAAAGACATTGAACAAGGCAACCTAGTACTTCAAAGCGAGGTGGAGGAGACGTACATTGAAGGAGTTGCTGATGAGCTCGCAGAGGAAGATCTCCTTGTTGCTGTAGAAGGTGTTGATGATCAGGCTCAGGAGCTAGTTTATATCTGCCTGGAATGCGAACGTCTCTGCTTCCGCCATTTTTTAATCAACCTTGGATACACAGGAGTAACAGGTTTCCACAGCATCAGTGGAAAGCGGGGACGAGTTTTGTAGTTATAGTTTCTGCCCCTAAAAAGGTATATTACCCCACCAGATTAAGGAAAAGGATCATCTCTCTCCATTGACCCACTTTCCTCAAAGTCACGTTCAGAAAATTGTGCGGTTTCCATGTTCACTCCCATGGCTGCAAATACTATAGCAAAATTGTCCTCTTCGTCATCCTACATAAATTTGCAGCACATCTTCAGAAATGATATTGAAAGAGAGTGTTTGGAATATTAGAGCAAGATGAAGACTTAGAACATTGATAAAGAAAAGAAACAAATAAAATAAGATCAGGAATCTTCACAAAGAATGCATTTAGCAATTGAGAAGTCTAGCGGTTAATAGCAGGAAAATTCCGTGAAACTAATGGTAGTTCATTAAATTATTGAGGCAACAAAACTCTGCTCAAATCTGTGGACTTCGCCGATCGTCAACGACTCGCTTGCCGATTCCCACGATCCCAGAAGTCCTCGAGCTGGCGGCCATACAAAAGCTGTCTCTTCTCTGTGTGCTGAAGATGAAGAAAAAGGCGATGTTCAGAAGAAGGGGAGACAAGAGATCAGTCTGATATCCAAATGAGCAAGCGGCCCTGCGTGTTATATAGAGGGATCGCAGAGAAGCTCGGAGAAAAGCCAACCGCCAAACTAGGTGGCCAAGTACACCTACCCAGTCCCCGTAGTACGGTTATGTATTCAATAGTACCGTCCGCTTTTCCTTTCCCTCGCCGCCGTCACTTTAACGGCGAACAAATGTGAAAAAAAAAACTAAAAGACACGGATTCGATTTTCGGGGCTATTCATTTAAAAAGAATTACATGGTGAGTGATTTCTTTCGTTTTGAGAATATGGACGCGACCACCCAATATTTAAACAAAGTTTAGAAAAGCATAATTTACCCCTTCAACAATCTGTGGATGTCTGTTATAACTCATAAAACAACAATCAAAACAGAAAACATCTCTGTTGATCGAGGGAGAGAAAGGATGAAAAAAACAGAGCATAGCACTTCATACGTCTTGTACAAAAGAAAAACTGTCGAGTACCACAACTAAAAATAAAGTAGAAACTGCTCACGTACGTGCAACACATAACTGCACACAAACGTGCTATTAACTTCCTAGAAAATAACAAAAACACTTAATGCGTAACTAAATGAACTTGGCTGTTTTTTAATAAAAAAATAGAGGAAACCAGAGGAAAAAAGAGGAAAACAACAACAACGGAAAACAGCAGCACTGAGATAAATTCAACAAACTCCTCCTTGGATCAGTTGCTGCTGCAAACTCCTATTTTCTCTCTTAATAGCTCAAATCTTCCAGCCTGAAGTGGCTTTGTGAACATGTCTGCAAGCTGATATTCAGATCTGCAATAGACCAATTTAACTTCACCACTTTGTTGCACCTCACGCAAAAGAAAAATTTGACTTTGAAATGCTTGGTTTTGCCATGGAAAACTGGATTCTCGTGATATTGCTAGAGCAGCCTGATTGTCCACATTGACTTCGATACAATCACCGGAATTCAACCACAAATCTTTTATTATCTTCTTCAGCCACAAAGCTTGATTTGCAGCCGCAAAGAGCTGCTATAAACTCAGCCTCCGCCGTAGACTCGAGCTACAATCTCTTGCTTTTTGGAACTCCGGAGAAACAAGCGAGAACCAAGACTAAAACAATACCCATACGTACTTTTCATGTCATCCACCGAACCAGCCCACCACTATCGAAAAATCCTTGCAAATTAAACTTCGACATTTCTTAAACTTCACACCAAAGAACAATGTTCCTTTGAGATATCTCAATACCCTTTTGCTGCAACCAAATGTAATTGACTAGGACTACTCATAAACCTCGGATAAAACACTCACAAAGAAATAGAATATCTGGTCTGGTTGCTGTAAGATATATGAGACACCCAATCAGACTTCTATACATAGAAGCATCTACTGCATCTGTTCCATCATTCTTTTGCAGCTTCTCTTTAGCAGCCATAGGAGTGCTTACACTTCGACAATCTTCCATCTGAAACTTCTTTAGAATTTCCTTCATGTATTTTTTTCTGACAGATGAAGATCTCATATGAAGCTTGTTTGACTTCTAGACCCAAAAAATAAGCCATCTTTCCCAAGTCTGACATCTCAAAAACTGCAAATAGATCTTGCGTCACCTTCTCTATCAATTCCATATCATTCCCTGTCACTAATAGATCATCTACATAAAGTGACAGAATTACAACACCGTGATTCACTTTCTTGACATAAAGAGTGAACTCACTTAAGCTTTTTACAAAGCCAAAATTCTGCAAATATCGATCTATCTTCCCATACCAAGCTCTTGGAGCCTCGCTTGATCCATATAGAGCTTTCCTCAATCTGCATACACTCTCTTCTTGCCCTTTGATACTGAATCCTTCAGTTGTTCAACAAAAATCTCCTCCTCAAGCTCTCCATTCGGGAATGCGTACTTGACATCTAACCGAAATATATGCCACCCCTTCTCTCGCTGCAATAGCTAACGAGCCTTATTGTATCAAGCCGTGCAACAGAGCAAATGTTTCAGAATAGTCTACTCCCCATATTTGTGCATAGCCTTTCACCACCGGTCTAGCTTTGTGTTTATTGACAGAACCATCGGATTAAGTTTTGTTCTAAACACCCACTTAACCCCAATCACATTCTTATCGATGGTCCACAACAAGCTCCCATGTGTGGTTTTTCGGATCATTGCAATCTCCTCCTGCATTGCTGCAATCCACCTCCGATCCTCCTTAGCTTCCACAAAGTTAGATGGTTCGAGCATTGCCACATTGCTTCTTTCATAGATTTCAACAAGTGACCTTGTGCCTCTCACTGGTAAATCATCCATACTGTCTTCCAATCCATCTATAACTTCATCAACCTCTACATCCGTTGCAGGTTGTTTTTCGAACCGCCGCATTCCGCACTCTTTCCTTCCATCCAATTCCACTCATCTTCCTCTAGAAAAATAACATCTCGCTCACGTCACCTTCCTTGTCATGGGATGGAAAATCCTGTAAGCCTTTGATTGAAGGCTATACCCAATAAAGATTCCAAGCTCGCTTTCTTATCCAGTTGTCCCTCTTGACTTCAGGGAACATGAGTGTAACACAAACACCCAAAAACCTTCAAATTCTTCACAGAAGGTCTAACACCATGCCGGACTTCAAAAGGTGTTGACTTCTCTAAGGCCTTTGTGGGCAATCTATTCAATAGAAACACTGCAAAGATTAGCCTCCTCCCCCGAACTTATTAGGTAACTTCTTCTCCCGCATCATACATCTAGCCATCTCCATAATACTTCTTTTTCCTCTCACCGACCCCATTCTCGTTGAGGTGAATAGGGAGCAATGAACCGTTGTACAATTCCCGCTTGCTCACAATTCAACTTAAACTTGTGGGCGTATACTCGAACCATTATCGACCCGAGCATTTTAATTTTCTTCCCACTCGATTCTCAACTAAAGCTTTAAACTTCACAAACACATTAGCAACTTCGACTTGGCTCGCAAAAATAAATCCAACTCATCCTAGTCATATCATCGGTGAAAGTAATAAAATACCTTACCATTTAGAGAAGACTCAGACATAGGTCCACATAGATATGTGTGAACTAATTGCAGCTTTTCACATGCTCTCCAGCCTCCTCATTTGAAAGGAAATCTGGCTTGCTTGCCAAGAAGACAAGTTCTGCACTGTGGAAATTCCTCCTCCAAACTTGGCAAGTCATCTCAAGCTATTTTTCTGCATAAACGACATGCTCTTCCCGTGAACATGCCCAAGTCTTTTATGCCATAGCTCGCATTTTCTTCTTTGCACTTTAAAGCCATTTGTTGCATCTCTTGTGGCTTGAACATGAAACTCTTGTCCTTCATTGGGATTCTTAGCACTTCTTTGCTATCTCGCATTATTAATATGACATTCATTCCCTTCGAACTTCACTTTATAGCCCCTTCTCAACTAATTGACCAACACTTAACAGATTCTGGTCAATATTTGGCACAAAGAGAACATCACCGATCGCCTTCATCTCCCGATTTCCTTCAATAGCAACTATACCCTTCCCTTGCACTTCGATATACCGTCCATTGCCAATTCGACTGGACTCGACCGACTTGTTTAGACTTCTAAACAGCTTCAAATTGCCAGTCATATGATTGGTACAGCCACTATCCACCAACCATGCATCCTTCTCAACAAAAGATTCGAAAAGGAAGCTACAAACAAGTGCTCTTCCTCGCCATTCACCGCTACCCGTGCTTTTCCCGCTTGCTGGTAATTTTTTTCTTTGCGAGATGGCTTCCATGTGACCCAACTTGTGACATCTTCTCGCATCTAGCATCGCTTTCTCCAACATCTAAAAACTCGATGATTAGTTCCACCACGTATTGACAAGGCTTTTTGTTCATCTTCCATTTGCTAGACCCACAAGAATTTCCTTCTTTTGCTACAAACTTGGAGTCACCAGCATTTTCTCTGGACTGAATCCATTTCTTCCCTTTGCCTCCATCATTGGACTTCACTCTAGCTTGTAGCGCACCCTCAACAAACTCTTCTCTTCTCATCGCTTCGTGCTCCCGTGCTCGCAGAGCATTTAACAATTCTGCAAGCTTTATATCAGCCAAGTCTCTTGTATTTTCCAGAGAAGCTATGGTGGCTTCGAACTTCTCTGGAAGAGACACCAGGATCTTCTGAACAAGCCTTTCATCCTTCAAGTCAGTCCCTAAAACTTTGATTTTTTCAGTTATCCCAACTAGCCTATCAGAGTACTCCTTCACTGACTCTGAATCCTTCATCTGCTGTCTCTCAAACTCCCTCAAGAGATTCAGCACCTTCATGCCTCTTATCTTCTCATCTCCCTCATATTCATCCTTCAAGAAATCCCATATTGCCTTTGCATAATCACATCTCATGATCCTTGTGAAGATAGTGGGTGAAACAAGAAGATACAGCAAGACTTTGCCTTAGCCTTCCTTGTGATTCTCTCTTTATGGTACTTTATCTGATTTAAGGTCGGATTATTTGGAAGTGGAGCAACCTCATAATCATCCTCCACAGCCTCCCATAGATCATGACCCTCCAAGAATGCCGTCATCTTGACAGCCCATGCCTGATAATTTTCCCCAAGAAAGACCGGAGCAGCCATTGTAGAGAATCCACTCGATCCCGCCTCCATCAGCTTTTTCTTTGCAGATTGGAAGCAATCTTCACTCACTTACCCTCACTTCACAGTCCCTTAAGATCCCTCGATGCTCGATACCAATGTTATAACTCATAAAACAACAATCAAAACAGAAAACATCTCTGTTGATCGAGGGAGAGAAAGGATGAAAAAAAACAGAGCATAGCACTTCATACGTCTTGTGCAAAAGAAAAACTGTCGAGTACCACAACTAAAAATAAAGTAGAAACTGCTCATGTACGTGCAACACATAACTGCACACAAACGTGCTATTAACTTCCTAGAAAATAACAAAAACACTTAATGCGTAACTAAATGAACTTGGCTGTTTTTTAATAAAAAAAATAGAGGAAAACAGAGGAAAAAAGAGGAAAACAGCAACAACGGAAAACAACAGCACTGAGATAAATTCAACAATGTCCACCTTCAGGATTGGCAGCATTATTTTGATTTATACCCAAACCAGTAGCAGGTGTCCTTGCAACATCTTTGATGTCTCTGATTGTTGACTTCAAAAGAGCAACATGTAGTTCGCCCAACAATCTTGAATCCTGCCATGAAGTAGAATGTGCAGATGGGCATAAAAATTAATAAAAGGAAATCTTATGAGAAGCAAAGATATCCAATTAGAGGGAACATTGCTTACATAGTCGTGAAAAGCTTGACCTGGTAAAGTGCAAACGGATAATGCAACACCCATCGTCCCAACCATTTCTGATGCACGCTTTGCCTCTGCTGCAACATCCTTAAGTGAGAGCCCAGCTGCGGCTGCAGCTCCAGCGACCTTATATTGACAAAAGTAAGCAAAGAATCATATCAGTATTCTTCACTTTCACTACTCATAAACGTAGGGCAAGAAGTGTGGAGTCTCTCAACAACAATGAACCATAGATATTGCCAGATGCATGAAAACTTCAGAAGAATAATCTGAAAGGGATATCCTTTTGACTTTCTTAATTAAAAATTCAAAACCTTTCTACAAATTGATTTGCCAAAACAGGAGGTTCCTATGTTAAAGATCTATTACAACAAGAAAATACAAGAGTTTTTAAAGTTGACGTAGTCACTCGAATAGATGAAAGTGATAGTGGCAAAAATTAAGGATACAAGCGTGGACCATGAGAAGTGGGGAAGGACAAGATTCTTGTTTAGTGCCAAAAGGGACATTTAAAGCACAACCTTTCAGAGAGAAAGAGACCACAAACCTTGTGAACTAGAATAGTCCCTGCCAATCCTCTCCTCCCAACTATGCCTCAAGGGGGAGGTAGAGCACAATCATCTCCGACAATCACCATATGCAATAAGGCATAACCTTTTGACACCAGTCTCCAGCATATGTTAAAATCACAATCACATCTAGAAGTAATTACAGGGGAAGTACCTCAACCATGTAACCTTCAGATTTAGCCAGCTCAGCAGCCAATCCAAAGTTCAAGCTATCAACTGTATAATTCTGCAAAAGGGAGATGTAATCCTTCTTCTGTTAGATCTTCTGTTTTGGACAGATGTCATAGCACAGGGAAATAAGTACTTGTGGTCTATGCGGCTGCTAGAACTGCATAAACTCCCGGAATTTCCGTGGCAATGAAAGTGCCGTTTACAAATTTTTTAGTTTTTCCCTTGTATACACAAGTTTACATGTATGCCAAAATACTCTATAAGGTGGTAGGATAAAGTAAAGGAAGTACCTTGACAATAAGTAGACACACCATTGGACCAGTTACAGCTCGGATGCCCTGAAATAAATACAATAGAGCAAAATGAATCTCATAGACAAGGAGACAAAACATAAAGCCTCACTGAAACTGAGCTGTTGGAGATGGGAATTCATTCTCACCTTCCTTAACTAACCAACACAAAACTAATCAAATATGAGATACCATTGTTACCTTAGCACTTAATGGCTTCATAGAGAAACTCATAAGAATCCAAGAAGGATAATCAACGCTACAGCTAGATTTACCTCCACAGAAGGTGCACTGGATGTTCCATGTGGAGTGTCGCTGGGATGTACAGAACGTTCCTTAACGCGTTCCTGAATATAAAGAAAAAAGTCAATTAAGCATCAATCTTTACTTTAGGCAGCACTTGGCAGGAAGAAGATGAGTTAAAAAGAACTTCAGCCTATTGTCAACGGGAATTAAAACCAACAGGCAAAAATAATGCTCGAGACTGTATCCAAGCTCCTAGTTTCTCTCATTGAAATGCCCTTCTGTAACTGCTGGAAAGACCTTACAATAAGATATACAAGATTTCCTGCTTTACTCTAATAACAGCCACAATCATAGCAGAAAGTTAAAGCCTGACTACAGATTGAAGCAAATGAGCTAAAGCCCCCAAAAATTTGGAAGAACTCCACACATTAAATGGTTGGATGAGACTAAATTCACCACATTAGAAGGATAACAAGTCTCAATAGATAACTTCTTGCCTCCAAACACTCGCCGTCTTTAAGAATTAGATCCTCCTCCTCGCATTTCAAGGTGTCGGAATCCCTAGCAATTTTGTTTTGCACATGTTCATAAACAAAAAAGTATCAACACAGAAGCATAACAGAAACATAACATTCACACTATAGCATGAGGAACTGACAGCTTAAGAGTGATGCCTCCGCAACAACAAAAGCAAGGTATGATACTTACACGAGTTTCTTCAAGATTTAGTTGCACGCAAGAATAAAATGCCATTTTATCATCCTTATTGACAAATTCGTGTAATGCTTTATCCAGATCATTGACTGGAAGTATCTCCATTTTCTGCAAGGCATAACAGCATATTAAAGTATATACAGACCTTAAGAAAACTAAGGGTGCGCATGGTAAAATTTCTTGGCTGGGGAAGAGTTTTTTTTCCAGAAATAGTTCTTTTTTATTTCTATTCCGGGGAACAATTTCTAAGCAAAAGAACCCGTTTGATAACTGCATAAAATTTCTACTCTTGGAATAGAAAAAGAATAGAAATGCGTTTGGTAACGCAACGATTCTTTTTTGTATTTATTTGTTTTTTATTTGTTCCTTTTTATTTGTTTTTTTATTCTTTTTTGTATTTATTTGTTTTTTTTTTTTTTTTTTTTGTTTTTTTGTATTTATTTGTATTTATTTATTTGTATTTATTTGTATTTTTTATTTTTATTTGTATTTATTTGTTTTTTTTTTATTTTTATTTGTATTTATTTTTCTTATTTTTTTTATTTTTTTATTTTTGTATTTATTTGTTTTGTATTTTTTTGTTTTTTTATTTTCTTGCGTTTTTTTTGTATTTATTTTTCTTATTTTTGTTTTTTATTTGTTTTTTTTTGTATTTTTTTTGTATTTTTTATTTTCTTGCGTTTGTTTTTTATTTGTTTTTGTATTTTTTTTTGTATTTTTTTCTTATTTTTGTTTTTTATTTGTTTTTTTTTTTTGTATTTATTTGTTTTATTTCTTTTTTTTTATTTTCTTGCATTTTTTTTTGTATTTTTTTTTGTTTTTTTGTATTTATTTGTTTTTTTTTGTTTTTTTCTTCTTGCTCACGGTCGGCGGCGGCAGGCAGCGGTCGGCGGTGGCTCCGGGCGATTGGAGGTGGCCACGGCAAGAGAGAAATAAAACAAAAATAAAATAGAAAATTTGCTTATTTCTAGAAATTGTTCCAAGGACAAGAAGCAATTTTTTTTTGTTTCTCATTTTTATTCCCGGGCTAACTTTTCTATTCCGGGGAATAGAAATCAACTTGCCATTATCAAACAGGTTTCTATTCTTTTTTTGTTCCGGGGAACAAAAGAATAGAAATTCTTGGGCTGGGGAAGGTTACCATGCAGCACCTTAGTCTCATGTCAAGTGTCGTTAGGGATGGGAAGAACCTCTTCATGGTTCAATACTTGGCACCTTTGTGGTATCCTGAAGGATCATTTTCCTGTGAAGTTGTCCATGACTCCAGGCACCCTATATGTTGGGATATAATATGCGGAAACGATAGGATCTTGCAATTTATGTCAATGCGAAATCACCAGAGAAATAAACGAGAAAAATAAGGACACCAGAAATTTACGTGGTTCGGTCCGAATATCGGTACCTACGTCCACGGGGAGCGTCAGCAGCAAATAATCCACTAAAAACAGAGAATCAGAGTTTACAATCGCTCAAACGCTCAAGTGTTTCTCACATCTACAAAATACCACGCGTTCAAGTCGCACGCCAAAAAGAAAAAAAATCTCCAGCTTCTCTTCAGCGGATGTGCGGCTCCTTGCGACTTCTTCTACATCGGGCTTACGCTGCTTCGTAGGGTTACAGCCGCGCGCTTCTTTTCGGGCGGAAGAAAGACCTGCAACGATTATTTCTCCTTTTATACGTGTGTGCCCTGGTCAAACTTTGACCTGGGTCCACCTATTCACGAGACGGAATGGTGCTAGAGAGGCTTCTTTCTTCGGATGTGTGTGTGCGTGCGTTGACTTTTGGGCCCCACCTGCGTAACAAATTTCGGCCAACTTCCGCAAGTAAAGAAAATTTCGTATCTTCCTTTTATTTTGTAATCCTTCGGAGACTGATGAAATTTCTTCTTGGCTTGGGAAATCTTTATCGATAAAATTCGGTATAATAAATCGTCATCCGAATTCAAACTCAATACATTAATTTAACAATTTTGCTGAGGGGAGCAATAAGGATGCAGAAGCTGTTTTATTTGTGACTGCTACTTCGTTAGGAGATGAATGGGTGCTAGATTCGGGGTGTTCTTATCACATGACACCTCATAAGAATTGGTTTACTACTTACCAAGCTGCAGATGGTGGTAGAGTTCTTTTGGAGAATAATGCAATCTGTAAGGCTGTGGGGATAGGGACAATTCGGATTCGAATGCACGATGGGGTGGTTCGCACATTGACAGATGTGAGGCATGTACTGGAGCTCAAGAAGAATCTTATTTCTCTAGGGACACTCGATGACATCGGGTGTAGGTACACCGCTAAAGGTAGAGTACTAAAAATCTCTCGAGGTGCCATGATAGTGATGAAGGGGAAGAAAGTAAATACTCTCTATCATCTACCTGGAGAAACCGTGATCGGAACCGCTGCAGTTTCATCAGGTGAGTCAGACTCTAATTTGACTCAATTATGGCATATGCGTTTGGGGCACATGAGTGAGGCAGGTATGACAATGCTGAGTGAAAGGGGGTTGTTGAGTGGTTAGAAAACAAGAAAGCTGGACTTATGTGAGCACTGCATCTATGGGAAGCAGCACCGAGTTAAGTTTACTACAGCTATTCATTCAACCAAACGACCAGTTGAATATATTCATTCAGATGTCTGGGGCCCGTCTTCGGTTCCTTCGAAAGGAGGTGCCCGATATATGCTGACTTTTATTGACGATTATTCGAGAAAGGTATGGGTTTACTTTCTGAAGCACAAATATGATGTGTTTGATCGGTTCAAGAAATTTAAGGCTTTGATTGAGAAGCAATCAGATAAGCAAATCAAGTGCCTGAGAACTGATAATGGCATGGAGTTCTGTGGTAAAGATTTTACCGAGTTCTGCGAGAAAGAAGGTATTGTAAGATACCGCACAGTACCTAGGACACCACAGCAGAATGGTGTGGCAGAACGGAAGAATAGAACTTTGCTTGAGCGAGCTCGATGCATGCTTTCGCATGCAAGACTTGGTAAGGAATTTTGGGCTGAAGTAGTGAACATGTCATGTTACCTAGTTAATCGATCTCCATCATCTGCTATCGAGTGGAAAAATCCTGAGGAAGTATGGTCGGGGAAACCTGTTGCTTATTTCGGATTACGAATATTTGGATGTCCTACGTATGCTCATGCGAGTGATGGTAAGCTTGAGCCGAGGGCAAAGAAGTGCATATTTCTGGGTTATGCACATGGGGTGAAAGGCTACCGGCTGTGGTGCACCGATCCCAGATCACCCGGTTTTCTAATCAATAGAGATGTGATCTTTGACGAGACTGCAATGCTTCAACAGAGGAGTTCTGAGACACAACCAGCAGAGAAGACAGATCATGGTGTCATAAGTGAGGTGGAGCTTCAGGTGGAGACTCCGGAGACCTCGAAGGTAACAGAGGTTGAGACTGTAGATGAGGCCGCAATTCCTGAAGTCGGTGATAGTGAACAATCAGCAAAGCCGCAGCAGACTATAGCCGCAGATAGATAGAGAAAGCAAATTAAACCACCGGTACGTTATGGTTATACAAATATTGCTTATGCATTAACTGTAGGTGATGAGGTGGAGACAGATGAGCCTTCGTCTTACTCTGAGGCGATGGCTAGTTCGGAGTCGTCGCAGTGGCTAGGGGCTATGAGTGAAGAGATTGAATCACTCCATCGAAATCAGACATGGGAGCTGGTTAAAGTACCCAAGAGCCAAAAAATTGTTGGAAGTAAATGGGTCTTTAAACGGAAAGAGGGCATTCCTGGTGTCGAGGCAGCGAGGTATAAGGCGAGACTTGTGGCGAAGGGATATACACAGCGTGAGGGCATTAACTACAATGAGATGTTCTCTCCTGTGGTAAGACTTACTTCCATTCATGTTTTACTTGCCTTAGTTGCTTCGCAGGATCTCGAGTTAGAGCAGCTAGATGTGAAAACTGCGTTTCTTCATGGTGAGTTGGAGGAGCAGATTTACATTAGGCAACCAGAGGAATTTGCTATTCCGGGTAAGGAAGATCATGTTTGCTTGTTAAAGAAATCTTTGTATGGGCTGAAACAGTCTCCTAGGCAGTGGTATAAACGTTTTGATGCTTTTATGGCTAGTCAAAACTATTCAAAAAGTCAGATAGATAACTGTGTTTACTTTAGGAGATTGGAGAATGGTTCTTTGATTTATCTACTCTTATATGTTGATGATATGCTGATAGCAGCTAAGAATATGTCTAATATTGATGTGTTGAAGAGGCATTTAAATGCTGAATTTGAGATGAAAGATTTAGGTGCTACAAAGAAAATTTTGGGTATGGAGATTTTTGCGTGACAAGGCTGCAGGAGTTTTACGTCTATCTAAAAAGAAATATATTGAGAAGATTGTGGCACGTTTTAATATGCAGTCGGCGAAATCTGTAAGTAAACCTTTAGCGAAACACTTTAAACTTTCAGAAAAATTATCACTGCAGACTGAGGAGGAGGAGGAACATATATCCCATGTTCCTTATTTTAGTGCCGTTGGTAGTATTATGTATGCTATGGTATGTACTAGGCTTGATATTTCACAAGCTGTGAGCATGATTAGTCGCTATATGAAGCGTCCTAATAAAGCTCATTGGGAAGCTATGAAGTGGATCCTCAGATATTTGAAGGGGACAACAGACGTGGGTATAATATACCGAAGGGACAGCAATGGCAGTGAGACCACTGGTTTTGTGTATTCGGATCATGCCGGTGACTTGGATGATCGCAGATCTTTAGCAGGGTACGTGTTTACGCTAGCGGGTGGTACAGTTAGTTGGAAAGCATCCTTACAGGATCACATTGCCTTGTCTTTGACTGAAGCAGAGTACATGGCACTAACCTTTGTAGCGAAGGAGGCGATATGGTTACAAAGTTTGCTCTCAAACTTTGGGTTAGAACAGAAAAGTGTTAATGGAACTAGACTTAGAACCAGGGAAGGAAGAGTCAATTTTCTGCAAGTATGCATTCCCACAGTGGGCGAACAACGTTCAAGCCCTTTAGGGACAGCCTTTTAGCAGAAAACCACTCTGCCCTTTAGTTCAGAGCCTAGGGACACCATGAGAACCAGGATGGAAACGCTTCTAATATAACCGAGCTGCATTTCCTAGAGGATCCTACCAGGCTGGAGAAGAAGAAGAACTTAGAAAGCCATGGAGAGGTTTTACAAAACACTCACTTTACTTCAGGGGACTCTGCCCAACACAATACACCCTCCTTGCCTTTTATAGACAATAGGAGGTCACAAACGAACAAGGACCAAGCTCATGGGTCCGGGAACAAACAAAGGCACCGGAAACTTCCGGGAGGGAATTATTCGCACACTATGAACAGTAACTGTACTGTGAACGGTACTTTCCCTAGCCTAGTGCTACAGTAAAAGTGAACATTGCTTCTACAGTGAAATTGTACGGACATCGGTTTTTTCAGCGGTCTCGTTCGTCACAAGAATTGTAGTCATAGTCCGAGTCGTCTGAGCTGTGTGTTGTTGCTAGAAGATGCGCCTCATATTTTTGTTCAAGAGCTTCAAGGTCTTCTGGTGAGAGGATTTGCTTTAGCTGATGTGATGAGGATGCTTCTTCATGAGCATGGTGGGATGCTTCTTCTTGAGCCCAGTTTGTAGTGTCGGCAGGAATGCTTGGTTGAGGCCAATGTGATGGCTGTGCATAATAGGAGGTGTCTATTTGAGATAAGGACAAGGGTCCTTGGCTGTAGGGATCTTGGGAAAGAGGACCTCCCCAACGGGCATAGGGGTCCTGGGTGGATTGGACAGTGTCATGTGCGCTGGTCAATTCATCATCTTGGGATGATTCTGCTTGTCTGAATTGCCTGAGTGCTTCTTTAGCCTCTGGAACTAGGTCATAATGATCCCATGCAGTAGGTTCATTATAGTTCCATACATCTTCAGGAATGGTTTTGTTTTCTTGGCACAAAATTCTCTGGAGTTCTCGGTACTGGAGTTGACATGATCGGACAGACATTGGATAGGATTTGTGAATCCGAGCCTCTTTGCTATCTGAATGGGGTTTGTAGGATGTGGTTCCTATCTCCAGGGGAACATTAATGATGCTTCCATTATTTCGACAAAAATGACATGGACGTCTAAAGAACAGGATAGTATGGACCTCAGGATTTGGTGTCGTGGTTCTTAGTTCTTTTTCCAAAAGATGTTTCCAGTGAGTGGGAGGGTAGAACCAATTGAGAAAGTCTAAAAGATTCTGATCACTTTCTCTTTCAATATTTTTTCCAAGTAAGAATATCCTGGTGAGGTTGGCAATGAATCTTCTGGTTGGAATTTCAAACGCTATCAAGTACTTATTGGTTAAGTACCACAATAGTGTTTTGAGCTGATCAGGGAAATCATCTTCTTTCCAGATAAGAGGATGTATGAATGGATAATTTGGATTTAGTCCACAAGGATAAAGAATCGAACCTGCATTAAATCTGAACAGATCTGTGTGGCATTGCCACATGAGGTTTCCCAGATTTTCAGTGAGATTGTCATTCTGGATTTGCTCAATAATCTCCTGGGGATATCTTGGCAAGTCTTTGATCCTTTCAATCTTGTATTTCACACCATGGTTGAGCATATGAAAAGCAGGTCTTTTGATGGACATGTTAATTTCAGCTGGTGCCTTTGGTCTTGACAGAAAATCAGCAATAACATTTTTCTTTCCCGGAATGTGTTTGGTTTCAAAAGAATATTTTGAAAACCATTCAACCCATCGAAGCAGTTGAGAATTTGGGATCTGCTTCTGCTTAAACTTGGTCATCTGAGGAAAGGATGCCATGTCTAGTTCTACCAGGAAATGATGGCCGATGAGATGGAATTCAAACTTCTTGATTCCATTTTTTACTGCTAAGATTTCTTTAAAAGTGGAATGGTAATGCATTTCAGATTGAGAAAACTTTCCACTTTTATGAGCACAAAGGTGTCTCTTACCATCAATTTCTTCAAGTAGAATGGCTGCCCAGTATTCATCACTGGCATCAGTTTGAAGAATTCTTTTTCCTGTTGATGGTATCTTCAATGGTGGGAGAGTCTGCATAATCTCCTTTAGCTCAGCAACTGCTTTTGTCTGTATTTTTCCCCAAGGTGGGGAATTCTTCTTTAGCATGGATTGCAAAGGAATCAGGAGCTTTGCAATATTTGGGACAAAATCCCTGAGATAGTTAATTATCCCAAGAAATTGCTGAACTTTTTTCTTTGTGAGATTTGACTCAGGAAACTTTAGTAGTTCCTGAGCAATGTGCTGCCCTGGATAGTATGTACCATTGTTGAGGTGCATACCCAGGAATTCGATTTCTGTTTGGGCAATATTCATCTTTCGCTGTGAAAGCATGATGCCATGCTTTCTGACAATTTCTGCAAACTGTTCAAGGAGTTGGCAAGGTGTGATCACCATCGTGGATGTAGAGCAGGATATCATCAATGTATACTGCAGCACTTGAGAGAATTGGTTGGAAGATACGACACATGGCCTTTTTGGAAAAGGGATGGTGCTACCTTTAGACCAAAAGGAAGAACTTTCCACTGGAAGTGCTGGTTCGGAATGCAGAATCCTGTTTTGGATCTGTCTTCAGGATGAATGCCCAATTGCCAAAATCCGGCTTTGAGGTCGAATTTGGAATAGATATGTGCCTTTGTTAATCCAGTAAAGAGAGAAACTCTGGATGGTAGAGGAAATTTATCATCCTGGAGGAAAAGGTTGAGGGGTTGATAGTTGATTACTAATATCATTTTTCCTATGTTTTGCTCGGCATGCTTATTGACATAAAAGGCTTCACAAGCCCATTGGGAGTTGGAGATCTCAATAAGGCATTGTTGCAATAGTTCCGAGCATTCTCTTTGAGCTAAAGCCAAGTGTTCTGGCTTCATTCCCATGTGACTCGCCTTAGTTGGATTTATGTCTTCATTTTTTTTGAAAGGGAGGCGAACAAAGAATTCTGTATTTTCCCATAAAGGATGGGAACACTTTTGAGCGAATTCCGAATGGGATTCTGAATAAGATTCTAACAGCTTTTGCATGATTGGATCTAATAGGCTCATCTGAATAGAAAAGAGTCTTTGAATATTGACAAACTCAGAGAATTGGTCCTTATACCTAAGACCCTTTCCAGGAATGATACGAAGCTGTGAGATCTGAGTCATAACATCCCAACCAATGATTAAATCTTTGTTGGGAAGATTGGATCCAAAGATTTTTGTGGTTACTGAGCATTGGGGAAAAAACTAAACGGTCACAGGAGTAGTTCTTACACTTGTGGAGAAAGTATCTCCTGAGGCAGAGTTGAAATATCGAACATAAGGAGTCCAATATTCTTCAGGAAGAACTTTGGTATCTAGAATTGAACAACTTGCTCCAGTATCAATGAGGGCAATAACAGTGATAGGCTTGGCAAATTTTGAGGTGAGGATTTTTACCGGAAAGTGGGGACAGTGAGTTTGACTTGAGAATATGTCAAGGCTTTGTTTTCCAGATGTGGGTGATATGTGGAAAACATCTTCAGATTCTGGGTCTGAATCTTCGCTGGAAGTGTGATAACATGGAATGATACAAAGGGTTTGTTCAGATTGTTCTTCATCAGCAGAGAACAATGATTCAACATCATCATTTTCAAGAGAGATACTTGTTTCATTCTCAATTTGATGTATCAAATGATGTTGACCTTTTTTGGCTTGGGGACAGTTTTTGGCAAAATGTCCTTTCTTGTTGCAAACGTAGCAACGATTCGACTTTTTATGACCCGTGCGATCCTTCCTTTTTCGTAGGTATCGCCATTTCTTCTTTCGGAAGTTCTTGTGGCCATATTTGGATTTCTTCATCGAGAACTTCTTGAAGTGTTTCTTCTTTCGAGAATACTTTCCACAAGTACCATCACAATCTTGCTTGGAACATTTGATCTTCAGCTTCTGGTGAGAGCAGGCTGTCTCGAGGCTTTTATCATTGTTGATGTAGGATTGGACCATTCGGCGCTTTAGACATATTTCTTCAAGACATAGATGAATCTCTTGTTGTATTTCTCCCAGGGGAATATCCTGAACTCTTTTTTGTCTTCCAACAAAGGATCTTTCGACCATTTGGGACAGTTCCTTAGGGACAGAAGTCAGGAAAACATGCTTTAGATTTGAATCAGCTCCAATTTGGTAAAAGAGCTGAAGCATTATTCGATAATGCTTATCAAGATGTTTCTTTTGGAATGAACAACATTTTCTTTCGAAAAACTCTCTTCTTTTCATCTCTATGAGATCAGTGGGTTTTCCCACAAAGAAATGGTATAATAGAGTAATGGCATGGCTAAAATTTGGTGACATCAGAAAATGAATCTGGTCTTATTCTGACACTGATTTCCACCAAAGTTTAAGACTTCCGGTGAACCTAGTAACAAAGTTGTAAATGACATCATTCATATCATGGTTGGTGAGGGACTGAGTGTTTAACCAAGTATGAAATTCCTCAAGTCTTTCTGGCCATTTCTAATAGGGAATATCATCGATGGTGAAAAACTGCTTTGATGCCATGGACACATGATTTCTAGGATTGTCCCGAACAATTTCTGGGTCAGAATAATTTGATTTCATATCCTGATTTGGAGGATCAGCCATGAATATAGAAGAAGTTATTGGTACCATGGGAAGGAGATCAGGTTCAGGAATTGAGAAGGATGAAGAGGATGATACCAAATCAGACTCAGTATCAGAAGTAGTAGGATCAGTTTGCTCTACTGGAAATAGAGTTTGATCCTTTGGAGGTGTTGGATCAGTTTTGTGGACAGAATAAGGGTGTCCTTGGACACTCAAATCCTTTAGAAATGATTCTAATGGATTTGCTAGCATCATCTGATCTGGCTTTTCTCTTATGACAACCGAACATGATTCGGCAGGAATTTTCTCATTTCCTCTTTCTTTTTGGATTCGATTCAACTCTTTGACGCGATCTCGTATATCTGGTTCTTTTCTGAAGGGATCTTGTGGGATTGCAGCAAAGATAGACGTCTGGGGTGGCGGAGGTAAATATCCAGTTCTTACTGGAGTTGCTAGTGGGTCAAAAGGTCTAAATCTTCCTTCTTCAAGGAGTTGAATTTGTCTTTTGAGCTTCTCTATCTCCGGTTTTGGGTTTTCTAGATGATGGTAGCCTAGATGTTGTCCTGATTCCAAGGCATTTAGCCTCTTCTGGAATTCAGAAACCATTTTCTTGGTAGTCTCATCATACTTTCGGAGATCTTGTTGCACAATTCCAATCTTGGAATCAATTGCTTTAAAAGCATTGTTCTGTGCTAGTAGAGTCTCTGATTGCCAATTTAACACAGCCTCAGCAGCAGAAGTCTTTTTCTGTCTCCCATGTTCATCCACATCAGTGGGAGTGGGTATTTTGGGAACATGGCGGTATCTGCCTTGTGGGTCAATGAATTCCTCTAGGGTAGGAAACGAGAGTTTAGAACCTTCTCGACAAGGGGAGGAAAGTCAGAATTTAGTGGGTAGGAGTGCTTCTTAGCCCACTTTAAGATTGGCTTATAGAACGGAGAGAGAACTTGCTTTTTCTGAGGTGGTGATGGTGGAGGTGACCTTGGTGGATCTGGTAAAGCTTTGGATGTAGTACCGACCTCTGGTGGTGGGGGTGGTGCATAGGAAACCATGAACTGGTATTTATCACACTTACCAAGAGTATCAACGGAGGGGTCTACGTTCAAATATCTTTGGTACACTTTATCCTTTGGCCTTTTTCGTCGTGGTGGAGGCCTATCATATGGATTTACCTCATCAGGGGAATTCATACAATAGGAATATTGGCAAAAAAGATCCCAGAAGCAATGACCATATTTGTCTTTATAGTAATGGACAGGATATCCATCACCATTAAAGTGTCGAACAAGCTGTTTTGGGTCTGGTTCGGAAATAAATTCAGGAACACATGGTTCGATCATGAAGAGTGTTTGGAAGATAGAAGGAGTTTCTTCTTTTTCTTTTCCGAATTTGATGGAAACAGTTCCATCTTTTTTCCGGACGAACTCAGAGTCCGTGGACTGGAATGGCTTGTTATGTTGGTGTAGCTTTTCATAGTTGGTGATCCAAGTCTCTGGAAGGAGCTTGGCCAATGTGTCCTTAGGGATCTGCCGAGGGACATGAATACATGATGCCTGATCATTCTGCATGGAGATAAACAAAGCATCTTCATTACCATTGTTGAAATTGAGATCGAGTGCATGGTTTTGTACTCGATAAACCATCTGGTAGTGCAGGGTTGCAGCCACAGAGTCAGCAGTCTGAGGAGCTCCAGTGAGCTGGACTTGAACCTTTAGGAAAGAGAGTAGCTGGGGATCTGACAGGGCGATGTTGAAATTGGGATATAGAGTTACAAAAACTGTTCCAGCATTTAAAGTAGTCTGAATAGTACCAATGCAGGCATGCTGGTATTGTAAAAATCTGGTATCCAACAACGCAATTCTGGCCACAACGGGTAAACCTTTACGTCCATGAAAGGTGAGAGCAAGACGAACAGCGCCATAATGAACATGAGTGTATCCCTGTTGAGCCCATTGTCTGGGGAACTCTGGAGGGATCTGAAGAGTAACAAAGTACTCCTTTTTAGTAGCAGGGATGGGGTGCTGGTCGAATTTGGAGGACTGAACGTACTCCTTTACTTGCTTTGGAGTTTGGTGAATAAGTTGGCGGATGGAGCGGATGGGTGAAAATGAAGAGTTGGGTTTAGCAAAGGCGGAGTAAGGGTTCATAAGAGGGAGCTGGGTTTCAGAGATCTTGGTGTCATCACTAAGAGAGACTTCGTAAAGATAATCAATCTTAGCTAGGGGTAATGTTACTGTTAAAAAGATTGCTACAACAGATAACCCAGCAAACATGATGACTAAGTCTGTTCCTTTGGCGAATGGCGTCTGTGGAGAGTGAGCGCCCATCGGGGTGTTAGGAGAGCAACATGGATAATAAGCATTATAACTTGATTTCAAACATCAAGCAAATGTGGAGAATTGTTAAATTAATGGCTCTAGTTTGAATTCGGATAACGATTTATTATACCGAATTTTATCAATAAAGATTTCCCAAGCCAAGAAGAAATTTCGTCGGTCTTCGAAGGATTACAAAATAAAAGGAAGATACGAAATTTTCTTTACCTGCGGAAGTTGGCCGAAATTTGTTATGCAGGTGGGGCCCAAAAGTCACGCGCACACACGTCCGAAGAAAGAAGCCTCTGCAGCACCATTCTGTCGCGTGAATTACAAAACATAGGTGGGCCCAGGTCAAAGTTTGACCTGGGCACACACGTATAAAAGGAGAAATAATTGTTGCAGGTCTTTCTTCCGCCCGAAAAGAAGCACGCGGCCGTAACCCTACGAAGCAGCGTAAGCCCGACGTAGAAGAAGCCGCAAGGAGCCGCACGTCCGCCGAAGAGAAGCTGGAGATTTTTTTTCTTTTTGGCGTGCGACTTGAACGCGTGGTATTTTGTGCCGTGAGTTTATTCCCAAGCGAGGTATTATTTATAAACACTTTAGGTTTGGGGTTAAATGTAGGTGTGGGAAACACTTAAGCGTTTGAGCAATTGTAAACTCTAATTCTCCGCTTTTAGTAGATTATTTGCTGCTGGCTCTTCCCGTGGACGTAGGTACCGATATTTGGACCGAACCACGTAAATTTCTGGTGTCCTTATTTTTCTCGTTTATTTCTCTGATGATTTCGTATTAACATAAATTACAAGATCCTATCATTTCCGCGTATTATATCCCAACACTATACATCACAGGAAAATGATCCTTCAAGATACCACAAAGGTGCCAAGTATTGAACCATGAAGAGGTTCTTTCCATCCCTAACGACACTTGACATGAGACTAAATGTCTCCTTTCATATAAAAAATGTTTTCTCCAAATCTAAGAAGAGCTCGCAGCCGCAGGGACCTTGAATGCTCCGAAAGCTTCTGCCTTTGAAACCTATACTGCTTCTTCACCCAGGCAATCGAGACAAGATTCCTCCGCAACCACTTGGGTTTCCCATTCAACCATCGCCTAAAAACACGGAACCCATACACACACATGCACACTCGTATATCACAGCAACCATAAAGTAAAAGCAACAAATGGAACCATCCACTGAATAGGCCAGATCAACAGAAGAAATTGTGCAGTGCCACTTTTCCCTTTCCTTTTTGAGTTTTCTTACTTACTTGTTTGCTTTTCATCTTTTTTATTTATATTTATCTATTTATTTATCTCTTGTTATCCTCATCAGAACTGCGGTGGGGTTAACAAGAGAGCTAAAATCCTATCCTCTTACAATAATGGACAAAAGAATGGAATATGATTGTCCAACATAGGAAGCCGTTATTCATGAAATGACTTAAGGCACTGAAAAAATTAAACATTGTACATAGAGGGGCTAGCAATTTTGTTCAGAGTGCGCAAATAACTAAGCTTCTAAACAGCAAGAACGAAAAAATGGCACAAAGTCCTCAGCTCTTTCATTCCCAGTTGAACTTTATTTTTTGTCGGTGTGAAGTAGTCTACATCAACAACCAAATTGCCCAACAAATCTGGGTGGCAAATTTTCACTACATTGCAAAATTTCAATGCCAAGGTTTGCGTATGGGATCTTGAATCATTCACTGAATCGCCTGCTAAGAGGGCTCTAGGGACTAGATGGAATGCGAGCACAAACTTGGCCTAATGCCTTGCTCATTTGCTCGGTCCGGATTCCAGCATTGCACATGTTTGCAAAGGAGCGCATGTACTTCAGCCCGTAATCAGAGAGAGGTCCACAATGAGTCTCAAATGTACTCACCTGAGAGTGTAAGATTTAAGATCAATAATATAAAGAACAAATTGAACTGACATAGTAAAAGGTTCACAATGGCGATGCAAATGTCAGCATCACAGAAATATATCAAACATTTTTTTGTTGAGAGATCATGAGGGAGTAATTACCAGGCTTTTCAGGCAAGCCCAATCATCAATAAGTCCCGCGGGTCGAACAGCATTCAGCCACTCTGGACCCTTTTTAATTCCAAACAAGAGATTTCCAATTAGTTTGACACTGTGATCTATATGCATCCGATGAGACATTGCCTCAACAAATTGCTTCTGCGCTTCGAGTTTCCTAGAAGAGCCTTCAGGAGCTTCAAGGAACTAAAACAAAGGCGGACGCAAAATCAGATTTGGTTACACAAGGCTCACACAACTGTTACGTGAGGGCAATTGACAATACCGAATTTATTCTTTATATAGTGAAAGAAGAATAAGAAGATGAGTTGAAAGGAAGAGACGTAATTTTTCACTACTTTTATGTCAAAGGTCAAAGCTGATGGCTACACAGTTTGACTTCTCTAGTTAAGGAAGTCCTTTTACTTCTACCAACACTTTCAGCAAAGTAATATGCAGATTTAAGGACCTTCAATTATCAGAAATCCATTGATAGACCTATGGTTCTACAGTTCCATTTTTTGCCGGACCACCCCTCAAGTTTCTTCAAAATGCTATATAGTAATCCCTTTTAGTAGCTCTTCATTCGATTGATCTTGTGATTCTCATTAGGGAAACAATCTAAGAGAGGTTGCAATCGACCAGACCGCTGCATGTGACAAAACCCTCAAGAATCTATCCTTAAACATTTAGCATCTGGTGGTGCCATGACTTAAATCTAAAGCGTGCAGCCTCAAACATGACAAGGGAGAGAGAAACCTCGTGCCAGAAATGAAGCAGATCGGCATCCCACTGGTTAACACCTTTCTGAGGAGGCCTTAGGGAGTTGTCATCCACAAAAGGAGAGTTATCATTTGCAGGATTTGTGCCCATGTACTGGAAGAGATTTTCCTTACTTAACTCGATGTCACCAAATTGCATGACATGGGAACCGTATGCAGTGTTGCCATTAGCTGTCCTTTTTTTCACCTGCATATGCCAGCCCAAAGAAATACCATAAGATGAGAAGAAGAAGCACAGAGAGAAAGTGAAAAGCAACTGAAGCAGTCCAGGCAATATAAGAAGTAACTTCTTCCATGTGCTTGCACTGTAGCACTGTATGAATACTTAACCAAGAAATGTACTGCAAAATAGTACACCCTTGCTAAAAGACACTTGGGAGCTCAGTTGCCCAATGGAAGCAAAATTTCTCGACAATGAAAGGTAGAATAAACATTGCTTTCTTCCTAATTGCTCCACACAATGACGGTATCAATGTCCTTACCAGTTGGTATTGCTGGTGCAGAGTTTCGGTTCGCAGGTTGTGCACCTCACTGTTCACAAAGACAAACCAAAAAAAAAAAAAAGTTATGATGGGCTTTATAGTTGTTAAACACAAGCTTTGATTTCTCAAGAGCCAATCAAAACATATGAACCTGATCCAACTATTACAAGGGAACAAAGGCTTGTAAACCAGTATAAGAACAACTGGAATCACATTGAGCATGAATTTAATATGCATATCCAGAGTTGCAATATAAGAAATATTCAATCAAGTTCCATCTGATAATAATAAGGAAGTCATGTCCTTCCTCCTTTCTCCTCTCTTTGTTTTCGGCTATTTAAATTTGCAAACATTGGATCTTCGAGATTCTTAATTGCCAACAGATTAGCAATCTGCAATGGAAATGCTTTTTGATGCGAGTACACAAAAGTCCATGCTTAGAAAAGAGAAAAGCTACCTCAAAGTCCATATAAGCTAAAAAATTTCAATAATAAATTATGCAGTACTTATTATGAAATTAGATTAGTAGATAAGTATATAATCATGGAAAGAAGATACCAATCAGCAAGCCCCAAAAATGTAACATGGGCAAAAACTTACTATTCAGATAAGAGCACACATGCTAAAAAGGTAAATAATGGATGAGTCCTTAAAAAACAAGGAATTCGAATATTCAAAGGATTACTTATATCTAAACCAAAAGCCCAACATCAGAAATGTATGAAGATCTTAATAACATATAATTAGCAACTACGATACATATTAATTACCAAGCATCAAATCAAGGAAATTGCGCATAATTGACTGCCTCTTTAACCGATAAATTGTTGTTGTCTACATTTTCAAAATAACATAAAAGGAGAATGTGCTAATGAAAAATATCTCCGATCTTTCTTTTGATCTTTGCAATTAAACAATGATAAATGGACCCAATCATGGCTTTTCAACTGTGCTTTCAATTCCTCCATTCTCGATTTGCAAGACAAACATTCCAAAATCAGATCATTCAATAAAATTTAAAAAACTGGGAATACATGGACCATGGTCATACACATTGCTACCATTCAACTAAATGCACTAAGAGTCGCCCATGATACACCGCAAAATAAATTATCGATCCCAAATTGGAGAAAAAGTCCCCATTGTAACACTGACTTCTAATCTAGAAAGAACAAAGTCAAAATGGTATGCGTTTCTCATCTAAATTTGGGATTACCTGTCTTCCATCCAGGCAACACTATACAAGTCACCAAGACATGTCTGGTATCCTACTGGAGCGCTAGGATGCTGTCCAGGGCAATAGGTGGGCCAACTGTTCTCTTCTACATTGGCTGCTGTTGTTGCATATATGTTCAAACCTTTTGGAAGAAAATTCTCAAAAACACTTCCCGCATGACAAGCTTCAAGGTAGAATACCTGTGTTTATAAGACAAAGGGAACAAAATGAAAAGTTTTAGACAACGTCCTGTATGAAGCAAACTGCTTTAGTGAACTTAAAATTACCAAGCTTTTATAGGTCCCAGACGCATGCTTCTGTTTGAAGACATGCATCAGATCGCCAGCAAATAAAGAGCCGGTGGGCATTGCTGTTAAAGATCAATGTCAACCGTGAGATTCTGATATGAAGACAGTTGGATAAATCATCTCTAAATTGGGGAAGGGGTGCAAATGAGATATGGAACCCAATCCAACTTCTATGACTTTATTACAGATATTTCAGTTCAGCTCAACATGTGCCATATGAACACACAAAAGACAATCTACAACCAATGGAGGTCATCTTGTGCAACTATCAAGTACTAACCAAGCACACCAGGGCCACCATGATCAGTATAGTAGATGAAGATAGTATCATCCGGACCACTCTCCACAACCTTTCCACTGCCTCCTGTGAGAGCAGTCTTGTTTCCAAGGATAACAGAGAAAAAGTTGTTAACGTTAACATCCTCTCCAGTGTAATCCTGCCAACAGAAAAGTGACTAGTGACTCCGCATCTGATAACAGACCTCTAGAGAACAATTTTCATCCTGAACCAATGACTAAGCCTTTGAAAATAGACTTTCAACAAATCTAAACAAAAAATTTCATTCTAAATTAGTGACTAAGCATTTGAAAACAGACCTTTGGAACTCCTTCATAAACATCATCTCCATCTGGACTGTTAATAACAATTCCAGGCCGAGGGTTCAGTACATGATTAGCAATATCATCATACATAAAAATAATGATATTTTCATCCTTCATCCCTCCTTTCTTCAAGAGCTGATATGCATGGCAAACATCGGCCTGAAAGCAAAGTGCACGAATGGAACATAGTATCGACAACAGTAAAAAATCCCAACGCAGGACAAATGAAATAAGCAAAGGCAGATAGGAATCCAATTTTGTTTCTAATGGCACTGAAATGCTTTAGCTGTTACCCAGAATGTAAAGCACTCAATTCCTTTTTCTTACTGTTGAAGCAGTTTATATTCGAGGGCTAGAAGAATTGGAAAAATTTCTCCTTCACTTTAAGTCTCATGGAAGAGGAAAACAACATAAAATTCTACCTCCCTTTAGCAGATTCATACAAAAGGAAACTAAACTAGCATTCCCTTTTGAACTATGTTTATTGGCCCATGAAAGTACAGGGAAAGTAAAGAAACAGAAACATATCTCCGTACAAGCTTTAAAGACTCACTTATAAAGCAGAAAGGTTGTGGATCAGAAAATACAATATCGCTTCTGCTTCACTCACTCCTACTTAGTAATCAGATATGAAAATCCAATTTATTTGTAGTACAAAGCTGTACATCTCAGAACATTGAGATGTTACCTAAAAAATCACTCCTCGCAAGATCATACACAAAACTCGCAGAAAAACAACACCGAAACGAAACTTCATCATTTCAGAACCTGCGATTCAGCTCCGAATCGAGTCAAATCCACGATCACACTCATTAAATTAGACCGACGGAAAGGGGAAGAAGGTCGTCGGATTCGAGGTGCGGAGCAGCAAATCGGGAGAATCACCTGGTGACGGTAGTTCTTGTAACCTTTGGATCCGGCGATCAGGATCGCCCACCTCGTCCCGACGGAGTCGTCTTCGCCGGAGCGGAACAACCTCGAGGCGTCGGACGGCAGCCCGATGACGTCCCCGGCGAAGTTGCGGCCGGCGGTGACGTAGAGGATGACGAGGATCATGGCGGCGGTGGTGGCGGCGAGGAGGATCACGAAGGCGTAGTGGAGGCGGATCATGGCGGGACTTGCTTGCGATTACGTCGAGCCGATATGGTTGTATTTTAGAGTGAGAGAGAGAGAGAGTATTAGGATTGGATAAAGCGGTGATTGGTGGGATTTTATCATTTGCCGACAAGAAACTATTCAGACAATCGCTACGTCACTAGCTCCACGTAGGCGACGGTGTCAGAGGTTTAAAATTTGCGCGCGCCGCTCCTCGGGCCCACCACTCTAACGCTCTCTCTCCTCTGCTCTCCTCTACGACCTGTCGCAAAATAATATGAATGTTAAATAGGTTCATAATTTATTTAATCCCACTTATTCGTATCTTTCATAGAAAAATCTCTAATCAAACATATAACAAGATTCACCTATCTTTATGACTCTTTTTTCATACTCTCTCGCTCTTGTTCATCTCATGCTTTCACTTCAATTTAGTTATAACTTTTCGCTAGATTTGAAAGAGTAGGTCAGATATATTCACTATAGTTGTATTATATAAAAATGGATCAAAACAGATCAGATCGAATAACTTGGGTCAGATATATTCACTGAAATTCAGCAGCAGCTTCTACAAATCACTAACTAGTCTATGCCTCCTTATGACAAATCCAAAGTTATGGCTTTGAAAACTGAATTACATAATGCATGGCAGCACGAAGAACAGTTTTGGGCCATGAGATCTCGAATACATTGACTGAAATGGGGGATCGTAATACACGTTTTTTTCACGCAACTAAATCCAGAGGCGACAGAAGAATAACTTGGGTCGGATCACGTCCGACCAGACTCGTGTACGATATGATCCATCCATTTAATCGGTCTAACCAAAAGTCAATTAATAAAAGCGCGCCACGAAGAACAGTTTTGGGCCATACATTGATTGAAATGGGGGATCGTAATACACGCTTTTTTCACGCAACTAAATCCAGAGGCGACAGAAGAATAACTTGGGTCGGATCACGTCCGACCAGACTCGTGTACGATATGATCCATCCATTTAATCGGTCTAACCAAAAGTCAATTAATAAAAGCGCGCCACGAAGAACAGTTTTGGGCCATACATTGACTAAAATGGGGGATCGTAATACACGCTTTTTTCACGCAACTAAATCCAGAGGCGACAGAAGAATAACTTGGGTCGGACCAGACTCGTGTACGATATGATCCATCCATTTAATCGGTCTAACCAAAAGTCAATTAATAAAAGCGCGCCACGTGTCAGATACGACACCGGGCCCCTCAGCAGCTCGGCAATCGATCGGAAGCATGCTCCGAAGTCACTGCGGCGCCTTCGAAATCGAGCGATCGCGATTTTTAGTAAAGCCGCGAGCGAGCGATGATGATGGAGGGAGTGGAGGGCGCCGCGCTACGTGCTGAACCCGTCGCGGATCAGCAGCGAGGACATCCTCTTCTGCGTCGACGTAGACGCGGAGTCCCTGGTCGAGATGAAGGCGACGGGCCCCGGCGGCCGCCCCTTCGCCCGCCTCGACGCCATCAAGCAGTCCCTCCTCCTCTTCGTCCACTCCAAGCTCGCCATCAACCCCGACCACCGCTTCGCCTTCGCCACCCTCTCCAAATCCGCTTCCTGGGTACTCCCCCCCTCCTTCTGATTTTTCGGAAAAATGGGATCTTGATTGCGTTCCCGAGAGTTGGGGCGATTGCTAGGGTTTGGTTCCGCGGCACGCTTTGATTTTTCCTGCAAAATGCGTTGCTGATAGTGGTGTTTCGGTGCGTTTTAGGGATGAATCGATTCCCTCTAGAATGGGGTGATTGTGATTTGCTCCATGTAGTTTTCGAATTTGGAAAAAATGGATTCTTGATTGCGTTCCCGAGAGTTGTGGCGATTGCTAGGGTTTGGGTCTGTGGCGTGCTTTGGTTTTGGCTTGCGAAATGCGACTCTGATAGTGGTGTTTCGGTGTGTTTTGGGGTTGAATTGGTTCCCTCTAGAATGAGGTGATTTGCTCTGTGTAGTTTTTGAATTTGGAAAAATGGGTGCTTGGTTGCGTTCCCGAGAGTTGTAGCAATTGCTAGGGTTTGGTTCCGTGGCGTGCTTTGACCCTGATGGTGGTGTTTCGGTGCGTTTTAGGGTTGAATTGATTCCCTCTAGAATGAGGTGATTTGCTCTGTGTAGTTTTCGGATTTGAAGGTCACTAGATCAGTAGAGTAAAATACATCTTCCGTATTGGAAGTGGGAGAATGATGGAGGTGCAGAGGTGTGGTAGCATATCCGTCGGCAGCTTCTGAGAAATGTGGGTTTCGATTGCTTGTGCTCTCCGTCCGATTCTTCTTTCGAATGCTAGCGTATCGGAGCTACGCGAGTAGCTGAGAAGCGGAAATGACTTTGGGATAGAACACCCCATTCCTTGTGGCCACCGGAAATTTCTTTTGGATTGGACTCTAGGTTTTTCCTCCTTTTAGCTAATTTTTCATGACAAGGAGTGTAAACATGCTTGCTTGATGCTGTTATTACAACGAATTTTGGTAGATTGCGTCATATGGGGCGATCATAGGATTTCGCGATTTTATCTTTCTCATGGATGACTGACGTTCTTGCTCAGTTTTGGACGTCACATGCATAAACTCTTTGTACACTCAAACTGAGAAGTTCTTGAATGGAAATACTGATGTTTGTGATCGCATGTTCTGCATATTTTGAGCCAGAGGAAAACCCATGCCTACAGAATCATAGAAAAATACCCAACACCCCAGAATGCCTCCATTGGATAGTCCTTGGTTCCTGTTTGCTCCGCTGATCCTTGTTAGAAAGCATTCTGGTCTGACCATTCATGTCTGTGTATTTAGCTGTTCTCTTGTCAGGGAATGTGCAGAGGTGGAATGAATTACCAAATTATGATATCATAACAGTGAACGTGCCTGCTACTGCTGCCGAGGGATGAGGTGCTGTAGCTAATTTATATTAGAATACCCTCAGGGAGCTGGGGTGTTTGATTGATGAGAGGGAGAGCCATTTCATACTTGTATGCCATGTTTGAAATAATGATAATGAAGCCCAAAATTAGATTGTGCAGTTGCTAATAAGGCTACTTTTAGCACAGAGCTGCTTTTAACCCAGCCATGACATTGTGACCTGGCTGTGTTTTGGAGTGCTATGCGATATTGTTGCAAGTATCCCTTACATAACTCAAGATGCAGTATCCATTCAAAGTAACTATTATGTAGATCAAGCACATAGCCAAAGCAAGACAAAGCTGGCAATGAATTGTCAAATCCTTTGTTTAATATTACATATAGGATTACTTGTTTGATCTTTTTCCCTTGTTTTCAATTTTGAAGCTCCGTAAGGAGTTCAGCAGTGATGTAGAGTCTGCAGCTGCTGCAATTGGGAGTCTTTCAGCCACCTCAGCTTGTGGTCATGCAGATTTAACGCAGCTATTCCGAATCGTGGCTCATGAAGCTAAGAAATCTCACATGCAAAATAGAATTTTCAGGGTGGTAAGTGATGGCTGGTGATTGTACCAAGCAATAGGTGCTTATCCTCTTGCTTAATTGATGCCTAGGCATGTATATCAGTTTCGCTTCTATTAATTTGTAGCATAGAGCTGCTTTGCAGTCTAGTAAGTTGCCCAAATGTCTATGAAAACTTTTTTTCTTGTTTGTTAGGGCCAAAGTCTGTTTAACTGCTAGATTTCTTTCTGCCATTTAAACTCACGTCTTTTTTTGAGCACTTCCTATGAGAAAAGATTCGCTGTAAAAAGAAAGACTCATTCTCTTCTTTTTGTCCCTTTTGGAACGTTATTCGTACTAGCAATATTAAGGCTTTTCCTTCTTATCAAGATCTAACGTGGCCACGGTGTTTCTGTTGTGTCAGATTCTCATATACTGCAGATCATCCATACAGCCTCAGCACCAGTGGCCAGTTAACCAAAAGCTTTTCACTCTGGATGTCATCTACCTCCACGACAAGCCTGGACCAGATAATTGCCTGCAGCAAGTGTATGATGCCCTTGTCGATGCGCTTGAACACGTGAGTGAATATGAAGGCCACATCCATGAGAGCGGTCAGGGCCTCACAAGCATCCTCTTTCGTCACATGTGCATGCTACTGTCGCACCCTCAACAGCGATGTCCTCAAGACTACCTCGACATTCCCAAGTCCCTTGTGAAAAAATCACCTGCTGCCGACTCCGCACCTGCCGAAGAGAGCGCGATCGTGCCCCGCCAATGAGAGCAAAAGACCGTTTGTGGGTTAGTGATCGGTACTTAAATGTTTGGCTTTTGCAATGTGTCTGAGAGCTTTTATCTGCTGTTGGTCTTTCTGGAAGTGAATCTGCAACTGCAATTAGCTTGATGACCTTCAGCTGAGCTCCGAAGTTTTCCCGACGACTCCCCCTTCGTGAGGTTTTGTATATTTACGTTACAGAACCTGTAAATTTCAATTGCAATGTCCCGATTATGTTTAGTCATGGGTCAGATCGTATCTCGGACGTCCAGTGTTCTTTCCAGGTTTGCCTTTGGTAAACCTATCAACTGAATGTCTTGTGCCTCTATGATATGTTATTACAGCTCCACATGGACTATGCAAGCTAAAAATATCTGGGTCCCTGTCGATCATTCTCGGGTGACAACGACGTGAATCAATGCGTTACGCGATTCTCGTGTTGCTCTCAGACACAAAATACACCAGCACTTGTTTGATCTTGCTAATCCTTGAGTGTTACGATGGGCTAATCAATCAAAATTTCGCGTCGAACGTCGTTATCATCCCTCCGGCAGCTAGCTTAGGAAAAGGAAGAGTGGAAGGGACGGGCAAAGCAGAGTGATCCGACCGACAACCCTTCTTTTGTATTCACGCAATTTGTCTTCTGCTCAATGACGATTCTGCTCTGTATACCACCGCTGTTCGAAGATTTCACATCAACCCGATTGAGGACGTCTTTGTTGGCGTGCCCATAAAGCCAGTCGATTGAAAGCAAATCAGAGGGCGGAATCTTTCCTTGACCTTTTATGTTGGTTTCCTTCAGATATTTCCCCCCTATTTCCACACAATTACCCGCTCCAGGAGGATAAAAAGAGCCCATCACCATCCTCCAAGATCTATCTAGACACAAATAGTGAGAAATCAAGTCTCGAGTAAATTCAAGTTACAGCAACAATCTCACTCTCTAAAATTGTATCGATATGAAAAAGTATTGAGCACTGATTAGTATTGTGCAATGGAAATGAATTCGGAGAATTGAGAATTGAAACGGAATTTTAAAAATAGTTAAGCATGAGTTGAAAAGTGAAAATCAATTCAAACCCGCTCAATCCGTGATCTATTGGGCAGTTCCAATGTTTTAGGGACTTCCATCAATCGGTCAAGCCTGCAAATTGCCCACCGGCACCTGTCCGTTCCCGAGCTAACTTTCTCGCCCGGGACGTTCCGTCGTGCGGCAGAGATCACGGGGAATCATCCCGTGCGTCCCCCTCCCTCGATAGTCTCGAGGGAGAGAGAGAGGGGAGCGTTTTTTTTTATACCAACTTCATAGTGCAACAATCTGGGCCGTCCAATCCTTGCCGATTCCCCACATCTTTAACGGTTTGAGCCAGGCCGTCCTATCCGGTCGATTAGATCCACCTCAGCTAATGGAATCGGGCCCGGCCCTATTGTTCTCGGGTGATGCTCCGTTGGAGAGAAATGTATTCTGTTCTTGCAGTTCCGAATTTTGTACTTTTCAATTTAGTCATAAATATTATTATAATTTGTCAATTAAGTCCTTCCAGCCAATTTTAATCGGAAATTGCTGACATGAACGCTAATTGTGACATCCTGAATTTCGACCCCGTTCCGAATATATGAAATAGGCATCTCGTCGATGTGCCGATAGTCCTTTTTTTCTGAGCTGATCACTCACGAGTTAACCAATCTATTTGGTGAAGTCGTTAAGGGATATAACCGCGGTAAAATCCCTAAAAGCTACTCAATAGGTCGGATCGGACTAAATCGCATTCGGTCGATTTTAACTACGAAGTTGAATTCAGTTTTGGAAATTGGATATTCGAGCATGTCACTGTTCATTTATAGGACGTCGTCTTGTCTTTTGGAGAAATTCCATCAAATTCGAGATTTTTACGGAAAACCGATTCGGATGACTCGAAAATTAACGGAATTTCGATCGGGCCAAATCAAAGGGAATTTCGGCTTCCAAACTGAGCTATTTGGTGTTGGGGACTTATAGAAAATTTTATAGGTTCTCTCCTTGGAAAATTTGGACATCAATTGGGGAAATTTGAGTAGAAGTTGAAGTTCAAATTGAAGTAAATTCGGACCTAGGCTTGGGGGTATAACATTTGCTCAAATTGGGATATTTGTGGGATATTATTACAAGGGAAGTAATTGGGACTTGAGGATATGCTTGTAGGCTTTTGGGGGAACCAAGCATTGAAGGGAATGGATTGATTTTGCTTTGGGCCCCCTTTCTTGACTTCCTCCTCACGCACGCCTCAGCCATCTCTCCTTCGCTGCCCTGTTTTCATTTCATCTCCCTACACTTTCATTTTTTTTATTGTTCTCTACAATCCAAAACCCCACGTCCGAAGCAGTTTATGCTCTTTCCTTTCCTTCATTTTTTTTTATGGAAGTCTGCAACTCCACCAAAATTTCCCCTCTTCAACTGCCACGATCGAAGCCCAGCTCTCCATCTTGTTGACAGCAGCTCCTTCGCGCGTTGTCCAGCTCTGAAGATCAACAAAGACCGCTACAGCTGCCACGTTGAAGCCATCAGCCACCGAAGAAGCCCCAAAAGCTGCATCGGACGCCCATCATCTTCAACGATTTCCCTACTCCACGCGGCCATCATCCACCGAAGCCGCACGCTGCTTGTCCGCTTCTCCCTCACGTTCGGTCACGCCTGCAGCCAGCCCCCAGTCCACGTTTCTCTCCACTTGTTCTTGTCTCCTTGCCGCTTGTTGACTGAAGACCATCGAGCGAAGCTCCACCGGGTGCAGCCGTCTTCGCCACGCGTCTTCACCGAACCGCTTGAAGCCGAAACCCTGCGTCGAAGCAGTCCACGATTTTAGCCGTCCGCAAATCAAGCCCGTGAATTAGCGTCTTCAGTCCTCGCGCGAACAGCCCATCGTCTCTTGCGGATTCCATTGTTCGGCCCAGTAGTTGGACCACTTGAAGTCCACGTAAATTCCAGCCAAGGGAATTTCTTTTGGGCCGCAAGTTAAGCCCATCAAATTTAGCTCCAAGGCCCAACAAAGTCAGCAGTTTTCGGCCCATTTGCAGTCAAGCCCAAGCCCAAGAGCGAGCTCAGTCCGAAGCAAGAACAAATCTCAGTTGGGCTGAGATTTGTTGGGCCCAAGTCCGCCGGTGTCGTCGAAAGTTCAATTTCGGCCGCCGTCGCGGTGATTCGATCTCCGCTTTTACCAAGTGAGTTTTACTCACTAATGCTTTCTTAGTCTGCTAATTATACCTAGGGTTGGTTATATTTAATTAAATGCAATTAGGTGGTTAGATTAATTTAGATAAATTAAATTAGAGACTTATTGATGCATGTTAGGTTGTTAGAAATAGACACTAGCAAGTAGAAATGTTCTATTATTTATTGAACGAGTCTCGGTAATTTTCCGGGCTCGTCTCGGCTTCCAATCAGGCATTACGGGCCTAAATTGGATTTTTAATATTTATTTATTTAATTTTCGAAATTAATTATTTAATTAATTATTTTTCCGGAAATTCAACTGGGATGGCCGGTGACCGGAATTTCGTGCTGATTGTCGTGGTGCAGTCCGTTTATTTAATTGAGCTTCAATTTATATGAAATTGATTTAAATTGTGAATTTTAGGATGTGTTCCTAATTGTTTGATTTCAATTATGTGATGGGCAAATGTTTGGGTACCGATTGTCAGTATCGACGGTGGAGTGGTAAATCGGTGTGGCATCTAAAAGGGCACGTGAGCTCGGTGAATTGATGCATCACTTTGGTGAACGAGTGCCTTAGAGAATGCACGTGGCCCCAAGCATCGTAAAAAGGGCACGTGGGCTCGGTGAATTGATGCATCACTTTGGTGAACGAGTGCCTTAGAGAATGCACGTGGGCCCATTGAATTAAGTGAGGCATCTTGGGAGAGACACGTGGGCTCGGTGATTTGATGTATCACTTTGGTGAACTAGTGCCTTAGAGAATGCACGTGTGCTTTATGACATGTAATCAACTAGTTCGATTTGTTATGAGTAGTTGGGTGCCTATTATAAATTGTACTAATTTACAGGTGGAATCTGAGGCCAAGGTAAGTCCTCTGACCTGTGCGTGTTTAGGCAGCCCATAGTGTATTGGCTTACTAATCAGGTCTTAGGGGGTAGAACTTGCTGAGATGTGATCTCATTGGTTATTGAATAACCATTTCAGGTCCTTAGATGTAGCAGACTTGGATGTTGAAGGTCTTGAAGTCCAGTGCAGTCTGCTGAAGGCTTCGGTTGGAGTGTGGAGAATGATGAAGAGGAGGATGGGGACTCGTAACTTGTAGAACCCTGTTTTTGTTTGTAGACCTTGTGTTTTTAACTGGCTTAATGTGAATTGGACTTACTAGTTCACTTTGTATATATATGTGTACTGTTTTGCAATGTATATAAAAGTGAAGGTTTGAAATTTAATCCTATTGTTCTATCCCAATGTTTTATTGTCTGGGGATTTTAATTTATGCTTTTGCTTGTGCATTAAAAATGAAAGGGTCGGCGATACGTAATCCTGGGATATCACTTTTATAATCGACTAAGTTAAGGGATGGATGCGTGCCCGAGGATCGGGGCGTGACACTAATTATCTTATGTGGTATGACCGGCGGTAACATATATTATTTTTATAATTTTTTTAATGTTTTGGATTTATTATTAATTCATTTTTCTTTTTCTTTTTCTTTCATTTTGCTGGCGAGGGGTTGCTGCCAATGAAAGGAAAAAAATTAAAAAAAGAAAGAGATTTATAACGAATTCAAATAATATTAAAATATTCTTAAAAATATTCACATCAACGACGGTCATGTCATCTCGGATGATCAACACATATATTATTTTCTTTTTCTTTCATTTTTTTAATAGATTGGAATATTCGTTTATTATAGGTGTTCTACTGGATAAGAAGTTCGTCGAAGCATGATGTGGAATCAGCATGGTCGGGGTAGGTTTTAGGGTGGGTGCTAGATGTTACAAGATAGAGATGGCAGGTGGGTTTCGGATGTCAAACTTGAAAATCGATGAGTACATGGTAGATTTTAGGATTAGGAGTTATATCAACTTATGCCCTTTGGAGCTTACCTAGTAGAATATATTTTAACTAGGTATACGTGTATAGGACCATCACGAACTTATCTGAAATTTTCACATTTTAACGTGTATAAGTGCTTATTGGTTGGCAATCTCCAACTCCATAAAAAAAAAAAAAATCTCTCTATCCCTCTCTCCATATCTCTCTCCATATTGACCATGTGTAGGACAATACATATTAGTTCTTTCCATCCATAAAGTCGATAACTTTTCATCTAAACTCATCTTTCTAAATGATGGGAGAAAGCTAATATTTATATATTTTTTGTTCTGTCTATTTTTTTTTTTATGTTATTTTTATTTTGAGAATATGTCCCCGTTACGATTCTCGAGAAAACACAAGACCATGAAACCTGCGCGCTCTAAAAAACAGACTTGTTTTTATCTTTGAATTATTGACGTGGAAAATGGATGCAAATCGCATTTAGATTGAAAAAATCACAATCATCTTAGGATAATATATCGCATTGTTCTTGACGGCCTGACTTAGAAAACAAACGATCGTGACACTCGACTTTAAAATCACATCATAGTGTAGCGCAAGTCAAGGCGTGTTCGACTTGAAATTCTACTACATTATTTTTCTTCCTCTTTTTGGATTTTGAAACCATTTTTCTGTGAAATTAAACAAAATTGCATGCCCTTTCTGTAATACCATCATTAACCCGCTAAAATTTATATAGGAAGGAGCAAAAGGAAACAACTCGAAGGGTAGAATATTCAAAATTCGGGAAAAGTATATAAAAAAAAAAGAGTCATAAAATCTATTGCACTTGTACCAATTGAGTTTTACACTTTTCAATTGTATCAATTTAATTATAAACATCATCATATTTTGTCAATTAAGTCATTCCAGCCAATTTTAACTAAAAATCGCTGATATGAATGCTAATCATCTTATGTGGTATGACTGGCATTAACATATATTATTTTTATAAATTTTAAACGTTTTGGATTTATTATTAATTTATTTTTATTTTTATTTTTCATTCATTTTGCTGGCAAGGGTGTGCTGCCAATGAAAGGAAAAAAAGAAAAAAAAATTATAACGAATTCAAATAATATTAAAATATTATTAAAAACATTTACGTCAACAATGGCCATGCCATGTCGGATTACCGATGTCCACGTCAGCAATTTTCAACAAAAAAAATTAACAAAATGTGAAAAAGGTTTAGTATTAAATTAGCATGATAGAAATATTTATAACTAAATTGACAAGACTTTTTTTTTTTTTTTTTTTTTGGATACTTTTCCTTTCAAAATCCAACGTGCGAATCAAGATTGCTTGCAGAGCACGAGTTCAAATTGGCCGTCGACAGATGATGGACGGACAACGTTAGTGGACGAATCCGCAAAGCATTCCAATTTCCACAAGCAACAGCGCGCGTAAGATATTTACGTCGAGCGTCGTTGCCATCCAAGGGCTTTTATCACGAACTTTCTCGTGTCCGCATGAAGACATGCACGTTGACGAAAGCGGCCCGTTTAGTTTTGTAATTTTGCAAGGACGGAGACTTCATGAGGGGGAAGAACTAGAAGAATAAGAACAACATGGCGAGATTGAATATGCTTGTTTTGGCTGGCCAGCTCGGCCGACCGCCGGCCTTTTTGTACCCCCGGTAGAAAAGATCGTGTGGACTTGTTTTCATCATTCATGTCACATGCAAAGTGAAATTCGAACGGAATAGATTTTGTGAAATTCATGTTCTTTTTGGTCTTGAATTGTGATTATCTCAACATGATAGTGATTTTTAGTGATATGCTTATCAATGAACCAGAATCAATGCTCTCAATGTTACTTGACTCAGAACAAAAGATGGGGTATAATTACCATAAATTTGAATGGTTATTTTCCATAGACCATGTAAACCAAGTTCATCTCAACCATTTATTATACATGCCTCACAGTAGAACCCACATAATTAATGTTCGAGGTCATATCGGTTCACGTCAGTGTAACGTAAGATAACTTCTCCATAGGGTCCGTTCGTTTCGCGGAAAATGTTTTCCGGATTTTCCGGTGTTCGTTTCACGGAAAATGAATTCCTAAGGAAAATGTTTTCCATGGAAGGGAAAAAGTCTTAAATTTGGGAAAATGTTTTCCACTTTTAAAAAGTGGAAAACATTTTCCTCACTGATCTCTCTTATCTCACACATCTACAAATCCTCACTTCCTCCTCCCATTTCTTATTCTTCTTTTCTTTTTTTATTCGAATTATTTTTAAATTGTATTTTTCTTTTTTTATTCAAATTATTTTTAATTTTCTATTTCTATTTCTTTTTTTCTATTTCTTTTTCTTTTTTATTTTTTTTTTAATTTTTAATTTTTCTTTTCTTTGTTTCCCATCTTATTCTTTCTTGACTAGTCTGCGGCTATCACCAGATGAATTGTCGTGGATCGCTCGTCGATCTGGCGAACCTCAAGCTTGACGCTTGCGCTCGCCAATCTAGTAAGCGGAAAATATTTTCCTTACCGAACACCGGAAAATATTTTCCGAAACATTTTCAGGTTTTAACCGAATACCAGAAAATATTGTCATTTTCCTGGAAAATGACTTCTGGGAAAATATTTTCCGGAAATGGCCTATTTTCCGCGAAACGAACGGACCCTAAATCTACTATTTTTTTCCTGATTTTTGTAATTCATCAATCTAGCAATTTGGAACTAAATTGTCGTTTAGAATTTGGAGTCCAATCGTTAACGAGGCCATCGAATTCATGCAATTTCGAGCCAGCCCATCCAACGAAGCTCAATCCTTCCCTTTCGCAATAGGCACCCAAATCATTTTCCTTCTCAAGGAGAAGGGGCGCTTCCGCAAGGCTACTTTAATTTCTGGAAAAAAAAATTGAAAAATTAAGAAAAAAGGAGAAAAAAAAATTAACTAAAATATTAATATCAGAAAATATGAATACAAATTTAAATTTGATAGAAATTGATGGATATATAAATTGAAATTATAAGATATTTTAAGGAAAAGAAACACACTTAAGGAAAAAGTAAAAAGGCTTACACAACAAAGTCATATAACAAAAGTTCGATGCTTCTTATGGTTAGTTAAATGGTTAATTAATGTAAAAGATTGACCGATCGAGGACAAATATTTAAAAGCTCACCTTAGATTTCGGTTATTCATTTCCTTTTATAAGTTGAGGACGTCATTTCTTTTTATAATTTATTTTAAATATTTTCATTAATCAATCATTGAAAAAAAGGATTAAACAACAAAAAAGTCGTACTTCTTATATATATATTTAAATGGTTGTCTGGTGAAGTGATATCCTTAATACTTCTTCTTTTAACTTGATGTCTTGCAGGATCTGCTAGTTGTTAATGGAACTGAACAGGCACGTACAATTCTCAAAACATCAATATACTGTAGGCTTGAAGAAAACATAAAATAACATGACTGTAAACTGATGCAGGCTGTTGGAGAGGCAAAAAGTGGTGATATTTGCGGGGAGATTGGTGTACTTTGCTACAGGCCACAGCTTTTCACAGTGCGGACGAAACGATTGAGCCAGCTGCTACGGCTAAATCGTACCACATTCTTCAATATAATCCAGTCAAATGTTGAAGATGGGACCATTATCATGAACAATCTCCTTCAGGTGTGTATGCCGGGAACACCACGATACTGCAGCTCATGCCATTGTCTTCTTAGTTCATGTTCACTCAACTTTTTATCCAGATTCCTGGATGAGTTTTACTGAACCTTTTTGTTTTTATTTCTGTGTTGACTAGCACTTGAAGGACCTCAAGGATCCGACCATGGAGAGCATTCTGATTGACGCAAAGAACATGGTGGCACACGGTCGATTGGACCTGCCTCTCAGTTTATGCTTTGCCACATTGAGAGGAGACAACTTGATGTTGAGCCAACTACTTGTTGGAAAAAGTATTAGAATACATAAAATAATAATAATTATTGGAAATACATTACAAAAGATTAGAAAATAAAAGGAAATGTCTGAGGCATGCAAGCACTGTTCTTAAGGATAATTCTGCCCCTCGGAGTACGAAACTCGGTGCGTAAGGCTTCAGCGGCTATCCTCCCAAGATATAACATACCTTCTTCTATACTCCGCACTGAATATTAGAAAGAAGCAGAACAACTTCTGTGTATAACCCAGCAAAAAGAAAAGGAAAGATGTGAGAACACATTGTATCTACTAAGATTGTGGTCTGAAGTTTAATTTATATTTAAACAAGGAAAGAGAGAGTCGTTAGGAGATCATCATAAATCAATTGGTAATTAAAAATGTGACCGTTATAAAATAATGAAGAGTTTATGAAGTAATAAATCAAAAGTTATAAAGCTGTTAGAAGATCGTTACACAACCATTAGAAAATCGTTATTTGACCGTTAAAAAGCCGTTAAAAAAATGATGACTTTTATGACGATCATAATTTCTAATAAATATTTCAAAATTGCTGAAATATCCAACAATCCCCCACATATTTCAGAAAGTTTTGACAAGAAAAATAAAATAATGCTGGGTTATTGGAGAGTAATGCATCGGAATTGGTGCTTGTTAGGCTATGAACCAACCCTAGAAAGAATGAAATATAATTTACGAAATTATTGGTGAAGTTTGAAACTTCTATGAACCAAGAATTTCTTTTTGTGAATTATAATTTTCACCAATCACATTACACTCCCACAAACTTTGTTGTTCAACGCGGTTTTGCGCTAATAGGCCATGCGCGTGCTTGGTTTATTCATAAGTGCTTTAGAGATTTTCGCCAAAAATTCTCATAGGAGCGGCCCCACTCCACACTTATATAGGTGATTCCATCAAGTGTATTATGCAGTTTAATACACCACCAATAATAGCTATGGAATTTCATTAAGAGCTTAGCTCAACATTTTTTTCCTTGCAATTTTGCACTATTTTCACCTTAGGATGGACAATAATTTTAGTAGTGCACTAGATCAACAAATGACTTGTTATTACCCATATGAACCTAATTCATGGGATCGCTAATCACATAGGTTGAGTTACCATCATTGTTGATTTTCTTCAATTGGCTTGTCCATTCCCCTCGATGTATAGTCAAAGGATTGGTCAAAATCCATTTCTGACTTCATATAATTAATGGACATAATTCCATCATTAAGCATACTTTATCACATCATCCTTCAATCAGATGTGTCCATTTTTACCATTGAAAATTTTTCATTGCAATGGTTATTGCCACTTGGCAATCATGATATTTAGACACAAAATGTGTCAATTTATTCCCAAAGGAATATCTGCTAAGAGTTTCTCAACTACTTAGCCTCATTTTCATATATGAGTGAGAAGAATTTTCTCTTTTTCTCAAGAACTTGAATAGTTCTCAATTTACCAAAAAATAGTGAATATTTTCTTCTCCTTCCCCATTGGAGCTTAAGAGGATAAGGCATTTTGTTTACACATATATGCTTGGTAGCACTTGAGTCTACCACCCATAATTTCGATTAGCCACAATATTGGCATGGGAATGACTCCATCAATTACTTCATCAAATCATCTACTTCAACCAAGTCAACTTTTGGTTTAGTAGGATTGTCATTTCCCCCACAATTTCATTCGATTGCTTTTATGTCAAGCACTTCCACTGGGTGAACACATATTTGTCAATGGATTTTATCTCATATGAATCCAAGATCCAGTTAACATCACCGTATCCTTATAATACAGTAGAAAATCCACTATAATAAACTTGACAATAGTCGCCCTTTAACAAAATATTTCACAAAAGGCATCAATCTTATTCAATATAGATTTATGATGGCTATGGATGTAAAGAAATAAAAATAAATTTCATCTCCACAACAATCACTAAAGGAGATTCTCTTTCCTAATGCAATAGCCAATCATGTCTCTAATGATCATCATGCATGAATAGACATTCAACATAAATTGGCAAAGTAAACATTTTTACAAAGAACATTTTTTTTTTTTTTATATTATTACTGCTGTCAATAGTACATGTTGCTCCAAAAATATTAACCAAAACTCAGAGGTTAGCAGAAATCCAAAATGAATTAATAATTTCACAAAATAACTGTAAGACTTCCTCTGAGGTTATATATGGATCACCAAAAATGTCTCAACAATACATACTCAATACAAAACATGTAATCAATTTAATTATGTAATAAAATACTATTTAATAATTCTATCAAAAGTTATGCGTGGACGAGAGAGAATTAGCATATCTTCATGTATTTATCAAATATACACATTGTCATGTAGCAAATATCAACACATGTATGAGCATATACATAGATAGAGGCCCACGCTGCACTCCCAAGCAAGCATGAATAAAGATATGCCACCAAATATCAATACAAACTCGTGTCTACACTTACTTGAGCATATTGGCATGGACATCACCGACCGACTAATGATTGTATGCACTTTAGCATATCCCAAGAAAGATGGGACAACACTGTGAGGAATACTGAAGAATTTTGTTCCAAAGTCAAATGACACATATTTTCAAAATCTATAAGTACAATATTATAAGGTAAAAAGAGCGTAATTTTAGTGGTAAAATACAGAAATCCCACATTACAACATTCATTGTTTCGCTGAAAACAATTATATATAACCTGGTTCAACATGGGTAAGCTCGATAAGATTCTGTAGAGGTGGAGCCAAAGGCAAATTAAATAGCATATAAAAACAGTTATAAACTTGCTTCATGAATGTACATTAAACAAATTTTAGCAGGAGAATAGGAAGAATTAGGGACAAATGGAAACTATTTCGAGTAATAGAGAAGCACCCCAATTTCCAATCTTAAAAGGATGATTATTAAAATCACGAACTTAAGAGAGAAAACACCTACACACGTTCGACTTTCTATTGGAAAAACAAGTATAGATATTGAAGCCCCAAAAAAAAAAGAAATATTAGCCCGATTTCTTTCCATTTCTTTTATGGTTTTCCTTTTCTATTTCTTTTTAGTAGCCACACAGAATCACTATGCCATTTTTAAAGATTTTCTACATAGGTAATTTTGAAAATCTGTAAACATCTTCCGTAAATTTATAAGAGCACACATTCATGGAATATGTCTAACAAGATCAAATCAAATCAAATCTAAAGAGAACACACAAGCTCGTGACGCCAAATTTCAAATACTAGAATGAAAGTGTCTCGACCTGTGTGATGATGATTCCTCAAAATGTGGAAATAGCGCGCCAAAATGGCAATTACACCATTCAAGCATTAATTTAGAGTTTCCAAAAAATGACTTTACTTGAAACTCAATAATCTTACCAAAACGACTGAAAACTATTTTGTGTTAATGCTTGATACTGTCCCATGACAAACCACCCAAGAATATGTGATACTTGTCCTTCACCATCTCCAAATCCTTGTTCAATTCCAAGATCGGTGGAAGCACCAGCAATTTCAATTTTTAAAGCTATAAGGCAATTATCCTTAAGATTGTTGGAAAAAGTATTAGAATACATAAAATAATAATAATTATTAGAAATACATTACAAAAGATTAGAAAATAAAAGGAAATGTCTGAGGCGTGCAAGCACTGTCCTTAAGGATAATTCCGCCTCTCGGAGTACGAAACTCGATGTGTAAGGCTTCAGTGGCTATCCTCCCAAGATACAACAGACCTTCTTCTATACTCCGCATTGAATATTAGAAGGAAATAGAACAACTTTTGTGTATAACCCAGCTAAAAGAAAAGGAAAAATGTGAGAACACATTGTATCTACTAAGATTGTGGTCTGAAGTTTAATTTATATTTAAACAAGGAAAGAGAGAGCCGTTAGGAGATCATTATAAATCAATTGGTAATTAAAAATGTGACCATTATAAAATAATGAAGAGTTTATGAAGTAATAAATCAAAAGTTATAAAGCTGTTAGAAGATCGTTACACAACCATTAGAAAGTCGTTATTTGACCGTTAAAAAGCCGTTACAAAAATGATGATTTTCATGACGATCATAATTTCTAATAAATATTTCAAAACTGCTGAAATATCTAACACTACTGAGACGGGGCCTAGATCCTAATGAATCAGATAACAGTGAGAGGACACCTCTGGTTAGTAGAATTTGCCTTTGGCTTTGCCTCGATGTTACTTACTAGAGATTACCAACTCTCCTCGTCTGTTCCGACTTTTGTGTATCCAGCATATCGCAGCATCTAAAGGAAGCGAGAATTGCGCGCTCCTCCTTCTGGATTATGGTGCAGATCCTAATAGCCGAGGTTGCTCTTTTCCTTTAATATCTGAGGAAAACTTTCGACTTCAAAATGTATTTTTTTTTTGTCAGTCCCCTACTGCAAGTTGCTTATTACCGGGTGCTTGTGAATAACCAGATTCATAAACTAGAGTTTCCTAAAGCATGAGAGTAGGACATAAGCTTATCATCTGACATTGAGTGTTGACGTGTAAACACCACATTCATAAACTAGAGTTTTGCTAAAAAATCAGAGTATTGGGTGCTTGTAAGCTTAATATCTGATTTGGCCTGGTCAATGTATTGGGTGTTGAAGGATAAACCCCACACAGCTTTCCAGAACATGTAAATAGTAATTAAGAAGTTTTGGCCCTTCAGTGGACCTTATCACCTCTCTATCATTCGAAAGGACGTATTAATATGCATACAAACTTGGAACCAACTTGTGGAGGCATCCCTTTTTGTATATATTTCAATTTTTTAAGTCAGGTTTGCTGCAAATGAAACCTGACATCACATTGTCCCGTTGTCCACTTGCATTTAGTAAGCAATACACTTGAGATGACTCTAGGCACAGTGTTAAATATAGAATATCAAATTTGCTCATTCTGTTTTGCCAATCATGGCCACCACTGACACACATAATACGATGCTAATTGAATTTTCTTCTGGGTTTAATATAATGAGTTCACATCACACTATTGTTCTCAGCATGTTGCCTGATGCATGGAGAGGAACAAAGCAAGGTCTATTCTTTTGTTATTGGCATCTTGTTTCCATCAATTCCTTCTTTAGCTGTTATAGAGTTTTTGACATACAAGTAGCCATACCTATTTTCTTGATGAAAAACAGTTTTTGATGCCTTCTGCTTATGGCATACCCTGTGCTCTTATTCTCCACAGCTGTTGCCTTCTTGTGGGTATATATATATTAAAAGAATGATAAGTCAACGCTGACAATTGCCTTCTTTAGATACAGATTATTCCACCCTCTGACTTCATCTTCACAGAGCAAAGCTTTAGGTGGTCATGAGAAAATTATTTTGGAACATTCTTGAAATATTGGCATGGAGATATCACCAAATCATCCTCACATGTCTGACTGCATTAACAACCTTGTTCATCGGGTTATCGTGACTCAAATTTTTATGAGCATTTCTGTAGTCAATAGTTTACTATCAGCTAATTGAATTGGAATTGCAGATTCAGAAGGAAATGTGCCTCTGGGAGGCAATAAAGGGCGGTAATGAACCCGTGGTCAAGTTGCTAGCGGAAAATGGTGCCAATTTAGTATCTGGAGACATGGGTCAATTTTCATGCACAGCAGCAGAACAGAATAATCTGGACTTGCTCAAGGAGATCAGTCGTTATGGTGGGGATGTTACGCTTCCTAAAAGCAACAGGACCACAGCTCTTCATGTCGCTGTTTCTGAGGATAACATTGAAATAGTCAAGTTCCTCTTGGATAGAGGGGCAGACATCGACAAACCAGACATCCATGGATGGACACCCAGAGATTTAGCAGATCAACAGGGACATGAAGAGATAGGAATTCTTTTTCAATCCATAAAAGAAACTGAAATGTCGCCTGCTATTAGAAGCGAACCCAATTTGCCTCCTGCATCCCAAGAAAAAACTGTGGATGCTGCTTTTGGCCAAAGCCGTCCAAGGAGGAGGACGAGTAACTGCCACAATTCCTGGTTTTATGTGTCCTGGCTTTATGTGACCTGGTTTTATAAAATTCAAAGAGAAGATTTTTGGTCGAGTTTTTAATTTCAGGGTGGAATCAGATATATTTTTTAATTTCTTAAAACAGTAACCAAAAACCCTAATTTTCTTCTCCTCTCATCTCGCGCGACTCTTTACCTCTCGCCTTAGTGCCTCACGCCTTGCTCTTCACTTTCGGTCTTTCCCTCTCTTGATTGAGTTTAGGAGTCGCATCCTTCTCAACTATCACTCCACTCTTAGATGGCCCTTTCGCTGTGGCGTCTCATCTTGACTCTCACCTCCTCTCTTGCTCTATTCAAGTTTATTTTGAACTCTTTGCATTTTCAATTTGCTCAAAATTTTTGGTTGCGTCCATATCTTGCATTTGTGTTTGTTATTATGCAAATTTGTGCAATCGGATGTGATGAGCAAACTCGCGGTTTTGTCTAGTCATTTGCAACATCTTGGATGCTTACTGTGTGGCTCTCGAGGCACTTGCAGTATCGAAAATTGGCTGCCGACGGAGGCATCACTTGGGTCATTTCGTGATTTTGGGGAATGGACTTGAAGTAGGATTTTGGTTAGATCTAGGGTTTGAGGTGAGATGACCGATTTCATTGGACTAGATTGGACTAGTCCCCAATTTCAGAAATTGGAATTAGTCCTCTTGGTCTAGTTTTCGATTCCTTAGTGGGATTGAAACTAATCAAGAACCAATCACCCCTAATTTTTATTCTAAAATAATTATTTGTGGAAACTAAAAAGGGAAGAAATCTAGACTGAAAAAACAAAAGGTATTGACATATAAATATAGTTGCTTTCCAATTAGGGGTGAGCATGGGAATTAGACCGAATCAACTGATTTTGGGTGATTCTCGGTTTTAGGTGTGAACTGAATGAATGAAACCAAATTGATTTTTTATTTATATAATTTTTATTACTAAAAAGGGTTAATATCACGAAAATCCTCAAAATGGTAAGTATGTAACAAATTTATCCAAAATTAATTTTTATCACAAAAAAATCACCAACCAAAAAATAGTATTTTTATTAGAAAAAATCTCAAATTAATATATTTATGACTAATTTACCATTCGTATATAAGGAAAATCACAAATTAGTACACGTGATATACGAAGAGTAGAACCCCAAATTAGTAATGATTTTGAGTTTTTTGTGGTTAAAAAATTAATTTGAGGTAAATATATCATAAATGTACCGTTTTGAAGTTTTTTATGGTAAAAACATATTCTTAAAAGATAATCAAGGGTGGATATGTAGTTTTGCATTTCAAAACCCTAATGTCCCATTCTCGCCGCTCATCCCGTCGGCTTTCGCTCAGTCATGCTCACAACTCACTTCGGCCCGTTACGGCCCGACGGGCCCCGGCAACCCAGTCAACCGCCGCGGATCAAATGAATGTAACCGAATTACCCAAACTCCTCTCCCGTCAGCCCAGCTGGTCTCTGTTTCTGTGAGGCATAAACACAAACATGTTGAGATCACTCTGCGCAACACTCTCTCTCAAGCCGATCGACCATGGCCGCCTCCTCTTCATGCTCGATCCGCGAGTACGCGAATTCCGCCGTTATCCTCTCCGGCGTCCTGCCCTTGGGTTCTTCGCTGGGCTCATTTCTTATTATTATTTTTTTTCTTTTGGTGGCTTTGGCAGAGGGACATGTACAGCAGGTACAAGACGGCCATGGAGCTGATCGCGAAGGGCTGGAGCGCTCTCAAGGAGGTCGACCGGGTGATCGACTACTGCGAGCTCAACGACCGCCGCCTCATTCCTCTCCTCCGGGTGAGCCCCGACTTCTCGGGATCATTCGGCTTGTTTGTTTCGGTTTTTGTGAGATGAACGTGATTGTTTTAGCGGAGAAATCTTAGAACTTTTACGGGCTACTCATGGTTTGCTAAGATAGCATTGGTTCTGCTCTGTCTGCTGAGTGGTGTCGTTATGGTTCTAAAGAACAATGTGTCCTTTCCTGACGAAGTAGCTTCTTGACATGTGCGTGATGCTCGTCTGAGTGGAAAGATTTGATTTTGCATCTGTTCTTCTCTCCAGTTTGATTGGAATTTTTTAGTTCTGTTCTGGAAGCAGTGGGAATTTCATGGTGATGAACTGACGTATCAGCTCTTTCATTCTTATCTTATATAGAGACTGTGAAGTTTTATGTTAATCTAGTGATTAGACTTCCCTTTTAGTTCTTACCTTTTCTCTTTTTGTTAACGATGACTTGCACTGATATTTCTTTTTCTTTGCATTCCCGTATTCTCTGCTATTCAATTCTGATTAGACTGCGAAGGAGAACTTTGAGTTGGCTCTTGAGGCCGACAATTCAAACACCCATGCCAGGTATTGGCTAGCTAAACTGCATTTGAAGTACCATGTTCTGGGGAAATGCTTAGCTGTGTAAGTGGTTCTTTCTTATGTCAGGAAATGTCTATCTTTCTTTCTTGGTAATCATTCATGTAGCACCGTGATGTGTGGAAACAACTGGCATGCATATGGGAAGGTAAAATCAAGGGTGATCTAACTCAGGATAACTTTGTCTTTTTGTTTTGTTGAAGCCTTTCAATTTGGAGAGGTCATATTTTGGCAGTATTGTAGAAACAATATTATCACGATAATGAAAGAGCATTGTGCTTAAACATGTTGCTCTTGTTTTACCTTTTAATGTGCTGGTGTGAGCTGGCATCTTCTTGTTTTCATTTCTGGTGAGCACTTTTCCATACAGATTCCATGTAACTTAGTAACCTTGCTTATATCCTCTCATCATTGGTTTGATGGAAGCATCGTCATGCTTTGGTGTGGTATGCTACTACTTATACATACGGTGTTTCCTTATAATACTGTGTTGCCATAACAGTGGCACTGCCTTGCTGGTGGAAGCTGCTAATATGGGTGATCCAGATGCACAGTACGAATTAGGCTGTCATCTAAGAGTCGAAGTAAGACATTTGTACTTGGTGGCTGCCTAAGTTATCTCTTATTGATTGCATCTTTAGTTCATAACTGCATATCTCTGGGCTTCATAAGAACCCACTATTGTTTTTAACTATTATCAGAATAATTTCTACTTGGCATGTATACCTAAATTTTCTACATGCAAGTATAATGGAAACTACGATGTGCACTGTTAAGTTATGGAACTTGTTTATGTTATCTTTTTCTTTGCTCTTCAAATACAACTGCTACACTTGGCCGAGTAGCTTGTGTCTTGGATAAACTTGTTGCAACTTGGGTTGAGTTCTCTTTAGTTATAGCTTTGGGAAAAAGTGATCGAACTGGTAATCGTTGCTCTTTTTAAAGCTGGCTTTGCCATTGCCCTATCATGGAACCTCACCAGATATTGCTGAACATATAATAACAGAATCCTTATATTGTCTTTTTCTTTACGTCCTCAAGGCTCCTGGGCCTAGCTGAGAATTGGAAAAGTTGGCACAAAAGATGCAGGGCAATTAGGAAATGTGGTCTTGCTAACAAATCTTTTTCATATGCTTTAACTAGTTCTGAAGATGCTAGGGTAACTTTAACTAGGGAGTTATTTGATTTGTTTGCATAACACCTCTACATGATAAGTGCCCAATAATTTCGTGGAACTCTTATCAATATTTGTTTGGTGGAACATTAAAAGTCAAATCATTAGTTGAAGATCGACGCCACAAATACGAAACACGATAAAAAAGTTAGGGAATTGAAGATGGGGTTTTTCTTTTTCCTTTTCCTATATATACCATAAGATGAACAAGGATGATCTTTTCGGGATGTATTAGAAGGAGAGTGATGGAATTATAGAATTGATGTGGGTGGATTTTTTTTTTTTTAAATACCTCTCCTCATTTTTCATTTTTATTCTTTTCAAGAAGTTCTTTTTAATAAATTGCTATTTGATGCATCTAATTTTAGCCTTTTCATTTTAATACTTCATCCCGATTTTTCTAATTTCCATTTTTGTTAAATTATTTTTAATCTTTAACACATAAGTAATTCTTGACATATAAAAACATGATTCCACATAAGTCCAATCTATATTCTGTAATGTAGTTAGCAATTTTTCATGTTTATTCTGTTGCACCATTAGCTTATAGTAGTTTTCATTTACCTTTTTCTGCTGCCTATGATCTGGTTGCTGTTTCCCTTACACTCTTTAAAATGGCCTATTATATGATTTATGTGATATGCTTAGTTATGTGTAGCATGATTACTTCTCCTCTGATCAACAAGCTTTTTATTATTTGGAGAAGGCAGTTGACCAGGTCTGTTCTCTTTTGCCTTTTCTTTTTTGTTTCTCTCTTAGTTCATCTGCACTTAATGTGCTTTTAATTACTTACAATCTTACCGAAGCTTGTCATTTTCTAGCTGCATCCAGGTGCTCTTTATCTTCTAGGAGCTGTTTATTTGACAGGGGACTGTGTGAAGCAAGATCTTGCTTCAGCAATGTGGTGTTTCCATAGGGCATCAGAGAAGGTGACCATCCAGTTTTTTTCGCTTCATTAAATGATGTAATTGAAAACTTGTGGTTTAGAGGTTGATGCATTCATGATAAGTTTTGTGTCCGCTAGCATAGAGTATTCGACAGATAGTTCCTTTGCACTCTTTTTTTACGCTATTAACTTTTTTGCAATTATTAGTACTGGATACTTTTGGGGGAATTAAGCAAAGTTTTGGACTTAAGCAAAGTTTTGGACTTCACTCGAAAAGATCCACCGGGAAAAGGGAATTTCCTTAACCATTTTACCAAGACACCTTTGTTAAAGGGATAAGTTCCTACTTAGAAATTACCTAAAGAATTTATGGGATAGGAGTAGTTTTCAGTCAACTATATGAGTGGTATAGTCATCTCCCCTAATGAACCCAGAGAAAGCATCCCTGAAGCTTCTCTGTTCTCTTCATAAACATGTAGGAACTGAGATAAAAAAGAGAAACAAGCTGGACGATATTATAAGAACTCTTCACCTATTTCAAAGAGCTGCCTTTGAAAGACAGCTCCTTTTCCTTTTACTGTTCGGCCCCCTAATTTTCATTCAACTGTATTTTGTCTGGCTAACTTCTACCTTAGCTGTCAGAAGGGCTTAGTTTTTCCATCTGGATTATAGAAATCGAGATAATGTTGTATCTTTAACAGAAATCTGTGGGAGGAGTTCTGATTGTCCCTTCACAAGTGCAGGCCCATGTATGGCAATTTATTTGCATGTATATTCGGGTTTGGTACAAAAGAAATTGGGAAGATGCTGTCCTCTTTTAGTTTACTCTCCTGTGAACATATGCAGGGACATGCTGGTGCAGCCATAGCATATGGGTCTCTCCTTCTTAGAGGTTTGTTCTTTGAGTTTATGCTTTTGAACAAAAACAAAAAGTGCATACGTTTATACAGTCTTGATTGCGTTTGATTGCCTTGTTTCGTTCAACCAAAGGTCCACTTATATCATGGATTCTTCAATTTGCAAGCGGGATTGCCATCCAGCCTCTTTTAAGAGGAGAAACGAGAGTTTCAAGTTATCTGTCCAATTTTGAGGACATTTTTCAAACAGTGTTGGGGGAACAGTTCCAAATTAACAGTCACATCTCTCCCTTTGATTCACACATGATGGTGATCGGAGAGCTTACTGATCTATCCGGTTCACAAAAATTGTTTAAATCCTCATCTTCAATTGATGTAGGAAAGATAAATGAACCTGGATACATTTTTGGTATGCATATAAAAAATCATCTCTGCCAAACACAGAAAATGATTTTTAAAATATAGCTGAGATTTTGGAAGCACGAAAGCCTCTTGTTCATTTGTTTTTTTCTTCAATAAAAGGACAGTCTTCAACAGCATGACTGCAGAATTGGGGGACCTACTTTTTTTCTAGAATTATTGTTCAGCTTCTTCATGCATCACTTGTCTAGAGCGCTCTTTTACTCTCCCCAGATCACCGCCTTTTGCGTTGCCTCTTCATCTGTCAAATCTCTTCCTTTATCACTCACCTTCCGAATCAAAATTCTAGCACAGATGATTATTTTGCCATGAGACACAAGTGATGATCTCTCTTGCTGTGTCCATTCTCCATAAGATTCAAAATTCACATGTGTCTCTTCTCTCAGCTTGAGTGAAGCTTTGATCTAAATCTTGATGGCCTCAAAATGAGCAAGACACTAACAGGCGCTTTACAGAACATCTTTTGATGAGAATTTGCCCATTGGCTGTTCCAAAAATGCTTCAGGTGTTCAAGTTCCAGAAGTTTTGACGAAGTTCTTTTCGGGTAGAGGCTCAGCTGCCAGAAAATCACAGAAGAGTGTGGATGAACCCGTAGTAGACCCAGTAGAGATGGCTAGAAAGCAGTTTGAGATAGCTGCAAAAGCAGGATGTGATCTTGGATTTAAATGGTTGAATAGACTAGAAGAGGAAGAAAAGAGGGTCCTTGCTTCATAACGAACTAACTGTTGTCCTGCTTCTAAGATCCTTTTGGTTCATTGCCGGAGCCTCACCACTTGATAGGTATGAAATCAAAGGTGAACATTGATAAGGGAAAGGGATGGGAGTTCATAAAAGAGTCCCGGTTCTTTTCGGGCAGTATTTACCTCTGATGTCAACATAAAGCATATGTACCTCGGTATCCAGTACTTCTGTGTATTCTTGTATAAAATAATGTAATTTTCTTTCAACCTGTCTTGAATTATACAGACCATGATAGCTATACTGGAAAAAGTTGGGAACATTTGAGAATGGCAGGGATATTATTCCAAAGGAAAACTGAGATTTGCTGCCATTGTCAGTCTTTATCTAAGCAAGCTTTTTCCTGATGGTGCTCTAGTTTCCTGAGAATGTTCGTCTGTCTCACATATTGGTCTCACCTCTAGCCATTAATTTGCGTCCATTTAAATGATTATCATGCATGGACATTCCCTTCTATCAAAATGGAAGAGCGATCTTCAGTTAGCTGACTAAATTTTCAAACTTTTGCTGCTAGCTTAGCTAACTCATTTTGTGTTCTGCTTCAGCTTCTCTATTCAGATGTGCTAGTAAAATTATCCAGGTTTCAACTACGTAGAACATCTATGGCATCTAACCCATTAATCAGATTATGTCCCTTTTATCTTGGCCAGTAAAGTTTTGTTTCCTTGATGGCTGTTTAATCGTTGCATGTAGAATGTTTTCCCCGGCCGGGTTGTGTTTGTTCTGCATCTGATTATGATAGATTGTTTCTCATGTTGACGTTCATTCTGACCATTATAGCAACGATTTCAGCCTTGGCTTGGAGAAGGCCTTCGGCGATCACATGAGCCGTTCCATAGGCCTCAGTCAGGCATCTTTTTCTTCTTGATGTCTTCGGCTGATAGCCCGGTCGAACTGCTCTATGATCGTACTAAATGCTGATGAGGTCGACGAGATTACATTGGAATGCATTTGCTTACATTAGGCTGAGCCATAAGCTTGGCTCTGCTTTGTAGAGATCGAAACATTCTTCTAACGATGGCACGAGATCATTGAACTGATGGTCTTAACGACTGGCTATAGGAGGAAGAAAAGAAGAATCAAAAAACAAAAGAAAGAATAAAAAATTAGAAAAAAAATTAATACATTTTACAATTAGTGCCAGTCGAGCCATGTATGCGGTCAATGTTGTCTTCGGACAAAATTGATCAAATGGACTTAATTTGCAAAATGTGAAAAGATTTATAACCTAATTGATACAATTAAAAAGTTAAATATTTATAGATTTATAATTTTTTGGACAATTTTCTTGATGGATCATGGAGCCTCAGTTCGTGTCATATATAGTGTCACATTGGATATAAGAATCTCTTAGCAAATTCATCTCACTTTTTAAGTTGTCTAATCTACCATGTTTGAAATAAGCAGCCTCTTCACGCGCATAACACAAGGCTTTCCCTATGCAAAGAAATTAATCCTTCTTTACGCACATAAAACGAGGCTATCCATACGCAATGAGAAATTAATCCATGCAAAGGCTCAGATGCTCATATAGCACGGCGGTTTCCTCAAATCTGGATAGACTCTTTACTTTCTGCTTTTTTCCCCGAGTTAAATTCTTGTGATGAATGTACTTCGGCTTTTTCTCATACTATAATATTTAAAATTTTAACAATATATAGATTTTAATTCGGTTATAATTTATTTATAACTTCTTAAAAGGTGAATATTATTTTAATACTAGCAAAGATGAAGAGAAGAAAAAATTGCTTTTTGCTTTCGTTGAAGCGAAAGTAATTGGGTTAATATAATCAAAAAGCCTTAAATTAATACATTTGCGATAAATTTACCCCAAACTAATTTTTTGACCAATGATACAAATGTGACAAATTTACTATAAGCTAATTTTTTAACAATCAAAATTTTTAAATTGATACACTTATGACAAATTTATTCTTCGATAATTTCAATTAAATTAGATCAATATCACAAAATACCATAGACAAACGTAAAGTAAAACCCCAAATTGGTACTCTAAGCAACTAACACATCTCAATTTAGCAATTTGATGGATAAATTTAACCAAAACAAATGGACAATAATTTGCTTTCAACCTGTCTCAAATTCCAGTATAGCTATCATACAATGACAACTCCCAAGTTCCACTCCATACTGTTCAACGACGACTCCGTCATTCATGCTTTCGGGACTAAGAAATTTTCCTCATGAGTGAGCATTTTCAAGGTACAAGATCATGCTACACAAATATCGACTGTATTTCACAATCCCTTAGCAGCTATACCACAGCATGCGCAAAGATCAAAGGGGCACAATAAGATCACTTAAACACACTGGTGATTGAACATAGAATGTCGATGGATCATCACATACTTCAATTCAAAGTGACTACAGAACAGTAGCATTGGAGCTCAAACGTGTAAAATATTAAATCCGCTCCAACAAGAAAAACGCGCACCCAGTGCAGCAAGTCGAAGGAAAAGGAGCTACTAAAAGAAGCTATTACAAATCCTCGATACTCGGTTTAATCACACCATTCTACACGTCACCAAATCATCATTTTTCAATAAATGATGATGCCCAAAAAGGGTTTTCACAACATGAGCTTCAAGAGGCTGCCTTAGCGCAGCTCAATATTTACCGAAACTGCCTCATCGTCGTCGGGAGGAGGCTGATCAGCAGGATGAGCAAGCTCCACCTCATCCCTGCAAGCACAGTAGCTGGCCGTCAGACACGAATAATTAACCAACAGGAAGTTGGACAGCAATGCACCAAAGCGAGATTTTAAAGGCAATCCGCCTAATAAAATTTCTGGCTGCATTCGATGCCAATGTGAATATATAAATAAGTCAGCAAGTGAAATTTTAAACTCCACGTCTACAATCTCATAAGCACTTGAGGAATCAGGATGCCATGGCAAGCTGCTAAGATGATAATTTCCTAAATTATCACATAAAATTACAACAAATGGGGGAAAAGAGAGAGATGAGTTCCATACGGTTGCTGGGCAGCCGAGTCAATGTGTATATCCCGAGGAGCAAGGGCAGGACACTCACACTGAAAAAGGAAAAAAGAAAGAATCAGGAAAAAAAAATAAAACAAAGAAAGAATCAGGAAGAAGGAAAGAAATCCCACTCACCGTGCTCGGTCGAGAAGAATTCCTGTCGCCGATTCGAATTTGGAATCGACGCGTTCCCTGTCGCCAATTCGGATCAGCGACAGGGAAGCGCGTCGATTCCATCCCTTTCACCGATTTCAATTCGGGATCGACGTGAACGTGACCGGTCCTGTCATGCCATGAACGACCGATCAAAACCCGGCTACGAAATGGACGCTTTTGAAGAGACGGGAGCAAAAGAGATAGGGAGAGCGGGGACGCTTTTGAAGAGACGGGAGCAAAAGAGATAAGGAGAGCGGGGAAGAGAGGCTGAGGAGTAGGATTGTTGTAGGAGAGAGAGGAGTGTGCTTGACGCAACTTGACGCAACAATCCGGACGGATTGGGCCGTCCGATCCTGCGCATTCCTTCTGCGCATTCCTTCCGTCTGATCCTGTCCACTCCTCCTCCAAGGGTTTGAGGAAGGGTTCGGGGTTTGCGATCTGCTTCCTTCCTTCCATCCGTCCCGGAATTTCGAGTGTCGGCCGAAATAGACGAACGATCACTCACCATATCTGCTCCACCTCAGCTAATGGAATCGGCCTTGGCGCCTGAATGATGGTTTGTTGGAAAGCCAGGCCGAAACAACTCAACCGTCCCTAACCCTGCCTCCAAGAGCTCGCGAACGGCGATCCACCGGCGACGATCGGCCGAAATAGACGAACCACGGAGAAAAACCCCCACTCACCATGATCAGTCCTCCGGGCGGCGTGAGGTTTCGAAGTGATGCAGCGGAACGAACGCGAACGAGAGAATTAGAGAGGGGGTGAGACGCTGAGGACAGCTAGGGTTTGTGGGGACACACAGAGGGATATAGAGAGAGAGGGGAGCGTATTTTATACGAACTTCAAAGTGGCCTTAGCTCGACGCAACAATCTGGGCCGTCCGATCCTTGCCGATTCCCCACATCTTTAGCGGTTTGAGCCAGGCTGTTCGATCCGGTCGATTAGATCCACCTCAGCTAATGGAATCGGGCCCGGCCCTATTGGTCTCGGGTGATGCTCCGTTGGAGAGCAATGTATTCTTTTCTTGCGGTTCCGCCGCATGGGACTTGCTGCGTCACCAATCCTAACCTCGTTGCTCGCTCGCGTGCTCTGACTTGCCTGGCGTCAAGCAAGGGGTAAAAAAAAACCCGACCCGACCCGACCCGATCCGAACACAAAACAAGTTGAGTATGTGTTTTGAGTCTTAAATTTGTTCGAGCAACAGATATGAAACAAGGAAAGAAATATGTTTCAGGTTGGGTCAGGATTCGAACATTGTTTGACCCGAAACACGTTAGTTCCAAATTCGAAACAGGTAGTTCTGATCTTTACCCCCAAACAAGTTCCATTTATGAACACGCGCCTCTGCCTCTCCCTCACCATCACTGTCGCCACCCCTCGTCTCAATGCCGGAACCCTAGCTGCCGCCGGATCAGTCGATCGTCGCCGAAAACCCCTCCCCTTCCCGTTCCCATGTTGAGGGTTGAGCTGAAATTTTGACGTTTAGGGTTCGAGTTGTGGGAGATTGGACAAGTGAGGCTGCTCGCGAAGGAGGACTCCAAGGCGAGGACGACGCTCGCGATGCTCGGGGCCATCCCGCCGTTGGTGGGAATGCTCGATTCTTCGGATCTCGATTCGCAGATTGCTTCGCTCTACGCTCTGCTCAACCTCGGCATTGGCAATGAGATGTGAGTTCTTGGGATTTTCGGAATGGGTTTGGATCGTTCTTCTCTGATTTCTGCATTTGATCGGTTTCGGCACCTTGTTCTGCCATTAACAGGGGAAAAAAAATGTCTTTTTTCGCCTCTTGCACGTGTCTTGTTGTGTCCATCTTGTTCCTTTCTTCTAAAAAATTTCTCTGCTTCATTTTTCGTGCTTCCAGTTCAGCCTCTGCTTTTTGGCAAAGTTCTCAACTTGACGATCTAGATGTGTTTTGGTTTCACATCTCAATCTTTCTTTGCGTCGCCATCGAATATTTCTTCTTACCTCGACTACCCATGATGTTGTCTGTCATGTGCTTTTGAATCTGATCAATTTCCGTATGCAGGTTCTGGCTCTCTGTTTAGTTTCTGTCTTCTATGGTGTCATCAATTATTCATCTGCACGCGCTGGGTTCCCCTCTCGTTCCGTCCTCGGTTCGGGTTCCTTGGGTGCGTCGTAGATCGGTTCAGCAACATTTACTGACTTTGATCTTGCTGATAATAGGACAGGCAAGCTAATTGAAACATCCTGCTAGATCATGCATCAAAATAGCACAGAAATCCACAGAAGAGAGCCGCCTATAGGAAATAATGGAAGTTTATGAATATCGCCACGCACGCTAGTCAAGAATACCACTTCCCCTCTGCTTAATGTAAGATTAATGTGCTTCCACGATGAAAGAAACAGATAAAAGACATTCTACATACACAATAGCAGTAGGAGAATGTAATGGGAAACCAGAGAAGAAAAAAAAAAAAAAAAGGAAACCCAGCAACCCGACCTAACCCGACCCAACCCGACCCGAACCGACCCCGAAACACAACACATTAGATGGTCTAATGTGTTTTGGGTCGGTTCGGGTCGGGTCATAGTGTGTGACCCTTGTGTTTCGGGTTGGGTCAGTAACAACAAAACCCAACCCGACCCGACCCATTGACACCCCTATCAAGCGTGCGTGTGTATATCTCGCTTTCTCATTCGTTAGTTAGACTATCTATCACTGCTGGGCGATGTATTCCTCGCGTTAAACATGTTCACGGGAAATAGGGGATCGAAAACAGGTGTTGAAATATATAAAATTTTCTCAATTTTTTTTTGTCTCGGGTGGTTTTCAAGGAGATGAACTTAAAATCGAGACAATCTTCTGAATCTTGTAAACCGATGATACACTCAATGTGTGTATATCTCACTTTCCGATTGGTTGGTTAGACCATTTATCATTGTCACATGATGTGTTTCTCACATTACATCCTCTTGGGAAAGAGGGGAAATAAATGGAGGGGAAATAAATGGAAGTAGGCATCAAAATATGCAAAATTTCCTCAAATTTCGTCGAGGTTTTTGAAGGGAAGAACTTAAAGTCGGAATAATTTCCTAATCAACCGTGCATTTGAGTCGTAAACTTTTATTTAGTGTGAGCACGATCAGTGTTCTAACTTCTAAGGCACAACACATGATGTTGGTTTTGGTTCTTTTCCACTGCTGAACAGCAAGACAGTTACGCGTTCTTCACTATCACATGTACGAACAGAGAAGATTGGCCGGACGAGATGGGAATGTGCTCTATTAATCAAGTATCCACAACCATTTTATATAGTGGGCCATTGATATTCAATCCTTATTAGACGTAAAAACATGCAAAAGGGCTACAACAAGCAGTTCATGGCAAAATTATCTTCAAGAGATGTCATCGAGGATCTATTGCTCGGTAGATGTCGAGATCATAACTGCTGAGGAACCAGTTTCTAGTATGCTTTCTGTACGAGTGGAGCATACACTGCTCCGAAGCTAGTGGAGTCGCTCTTTGATTTCCGAGCATGGAGCAACTTGGTCATGCCAAAAAAAAAAAAAAAAAAAAACCCACATTGTAGATGAATTGAATGGAGGATTTTGGCTGATTCAGTTTTGAGACGACAATCCGTCATGGAACGATGATGTACAAATACCAGACGATCAAAACAGAGCACTTTCCCACATAGTAAATTTGCCCCACGACATTGCTTCCAAGGGTTAAAATGCCACTACCATGCGACAGAAGAGAGCCAACAAACCATAGAAGAGAAGCAAATGCTTGTGATTTCATCTTGAACTTCTTTAGAATCGCATTCTAATGAACAAGAAAATGATGAAATTGTGTAAGAAACACCCTCGAGCAAATGTCTCTTCATTCGAAGGAGGTTGCTTTCATTTCTAATTCTGCAGATACTAGCTGCTAAAGTCTGCCTTCGGACTTTCAACAAGCATTTGCGAAACACGCGACAAATTGTCATCGGCTTACCAGCCAACCTTGAAGGTCCAGCTCTTGTCCGAGTTAGTTTGGCACAAGCTCCATAAAGCAGAAACTCCTAGAGATACACCCATTAAAATTAGCACATCCTCAATTTCATCAAGAAACATATCATTCAGGATTTGGACTTCATTTATCAGCAACTGGACTGCAACTATAGACAGATTTTGGGGCACTCAATTGCTCATTTACTTCGGGAGAAATTTTTCTTCTTAGAGAATGAAAGAAGAAGAAAGGAACACGTTCTGGGCAAGAAGAAAGAAAGTGCTTGAAGCTACTTTCTTGCAGTTGAAACATGTGACAAGCAAGTGAGAAATGAGCTTGAAAGAAGCTAGCAAGCTAGATGACAGAAGCAAGAGAACGACTGGTTCAACAATTTGATGGTGCATGTGAATTGCATATGATTCAAGATCTGGCCTGGACCACTTCCCTCTCTTCAACTTCAAGACATTCTCTCTTTCTCTTCAATTTGAGAGTTGCCACATTGATTCATGGAGGGCCGCGACGTCGAGATCCCTCGATACTGTAAAATATGGGTTTGACCCAGTCAAAAAGAAAAAAAAAAGTAGAAGCTACAGCAGAGAGAGGGATCGAGAGATTTCGGGAGAGAGGGAAAAGAGAAGAGAGAGAGAGAGAGGAAGAAAATAAATAAAGAAAGAAAAACAAAAGGTGATGGGACCCACTTTAAATAAAGAAAGAAAAAGAAAATAGAAAAATGGGAAGAATTAAAAGGGAAAGAAAGCGCACGTTCGGGCAGAAAGAAAAGAAGAAGAAGAAGAAGAAAGAAGAAGAAGAGAAAGGGGGAGAAAGAAAAAGGGGTTTTGGCACGTGTACGCCGCGGATGCCTCGTCAAGCCAAATCGACTCCATAACACGGCACCCAGTAAGAGATTAGGCCCCTCGTTTGTCCAATTGAAGTAATTTTTGGATTTAGGACTCAAATTCGGAATTGTTGGAAAATCAAGTGGCAAAGTCCGATTTTGGAGTCGTTGAGCCACGCATTTTCATAAGAATGATAATTTAGGGTGTTGTGGAGCCATGGGATTTTACGGATTGTGATTTGAGCTTGTGGTTTGTCCCGAAACAAAATTTCAAAGTTTCCGCGCGCAGTGAACAGTAGCGTCCAGCAGCTTCGGGCCTGTATTTTGTCACATTTCGGCTTGATTTTGAGACGATGAAGTTGGGATTCTTGTAATATGTGTCAAGGGCTCTCTATTGACTATAAATTCGTTTGGATCGGGGTTCGGAGGAGGAAGTTAAGGCGTGATCAAGTTTTGTGTTTAAACTCCGTGTTGCGTTTTGTTAGCGCGTAGAAGTCCTTTTTGTTAGAGTTAAGGCATAAGTTAGTAATTTCGTAGTTAAGATAAGAGTTTTATTAGATTTTAACATTATTCCTCGGTTATTTGATAGGGCCGTGAGTTCGACGATACGGGTATCGTTCGTCGTTTGGTTGTAGACGACGAGATGAGTGGTACTATATATTCTTTGGTTTTATAAAAAATCATGTCTTGAAATATATATATATATATATATATATATATATATATATATATTGAATTGAGAAGAGCATTTTTATTGCATAAAAGTCGGATCGAACATTTACTACCCTTTGGTTGATTATGAGTGTTTGAAAAGCGTAATATATAAAGTTTGTAGAGAAATATATATGAAATTGCCTTGCGACCGATTGATGGAAAAGTTTATGATGATTTGAGAAATGGATATGAAATGGATGATGGGCTATGCTGCAAATATTATTTGTTTGATTTAAGATATTGATTTATGGATTGGATTTCTGGTATTGGAGAACGATCATTTATGCTCAATATGACTATGAACCCAATGAGGGGTTTTTGAGGTATGCATACCAGGTTTAAGATATCCTTCTGGGCCCAGCCATCGGCTTTGTAGGTGGAGACCTTGCCAAGAGGAAAAGCTTGGTCGCTTTGTCACAAGGCGTTGTGTCGTGACCATGGTTAGTTATTGAGCAAAAGATTGGTCGATGGATGGACCATCGACGTGTGTTTGATATGAGATGAATCAATGGATAGACCATTGATGTGTTTTTGATGGAGATTATTCAATGGACTTGACCATTGACACTTGACTTTCGATGATGATTTAAATGAGTTTTCCATATTAATATAAAGCTTTGATGATATCAAATAACTCTTTTATGATTTGATATGTATTTTATATATTGAGTTGGCATTATGAAGTTTGGTATTGCTTTATATACTTGCATAGTGGTTGTTCGATCTGCTTAGAAGATATGTACTACTCACTGAGCTGTTGTTGCTCATTCCACTCCTCATTTAATCTTTTCAGGTTCCTCGGTTAGCAGCGAATAGAGCGAGTGCACCGTCGGTGGGAAACTTTTTGGGGAGTTCTATTTTTGGGTATGGCCAAAGGAAGTGGTGCACTTTCCTTGCTAGTGGTTGGATTGTCTGAGTTCTTTGTTTGAAAGGACGGCCGTGTCATCCCTATTCTTTGTAATTTTGGGGTGTGACATCTTTTGGTATCAGAGCCTAAGTTTTGATCTTTTTGGATGTTGTTATGGGACGTTGTGAGATTGTGTGATAGATTTTATTTTTGCGTTAGTCTTTTAGATTCTAAGGTGTAGTTTTATTCTTGGTTTTAGGTGATCATGCGTTTCGACTCCGAGACTCTTGCCTCGCTTCGTAGGAGCAGCAAAGGCAAACGAGTCGCTACCCCTGATGCTAGAGACATGCCTCAAGCTTCTCGAGGTGCGTCGTTGAGAAGGAGACTCGAGGACCGCTTTGATAGGAGTCCTGACTTGCGCGAAGTCAGAGAAGATGATCAAGAGCCAACCTGTTCAACTGAATTTGAGCAAGCAATGATCCATTGGTATCGCCAAGCAAAAGAATTAACTGGAGATGGAGCGACTGGCTCAGGCACTTTTGCTCAATTTAGAAAGGCGAAACCACCCACTTTTGATGGGAAAGTTGATCCTCTCGCGGCTGAGCGTTGGATTAAAAAGATTGATGGGATCTTTGAAGCTGAAGAGGTTCCCGAGGAGCGGAAAATTAAATTTGCCACCCAATACCTGGAAGGTGAAGCAGAGTTTTGGTGGGATGGAATGAAGCCAAGTCTTGGAGGTAGGGATGTTATTATATCCTGGGAGGACTTTAAAAGGCGTTCAATGCTCAATTCTTCCCAAAGTCATTCCGAGGCAAAGATGAAGGGTGATTTTGTACATATATCTCAGGGTGACTCCACAGTTTTAGAGTATTCAGTCCGCTTTAACCAGTTGAGTAGATTTGCGGAGCACTTGGTAGCAAATGAGGAAGATAAGGCCGACCATTTCCTAGGAGGGCTCCGACCTGAAATTAATTCTGTACTTGCACCTTTCATGTTAACAACTTATAAGGATGTGCTAGAGCGAGCAATCAAGGTGGAACAAAGCATTCTGAAGCACGGCACACAAGGAGCGCCTCAACCCAAAAGGTTTAAGCCCACAAATGTACAAAGTAGCCATACTAGTGGTAGTGGAAGGCGAAGAGGTTTCAGTCGGCCAGGATAGTTCAGAAATCCGAGTAATCAGGGCCCCTGCAATACATGTGGAAGTTATCATCGCGGTGAGTGTCATCGGAAAACTGGAGTATGCTTCTTATGTGGGAAAGCGGGACACATGCGGCGAGATTGTCCTACACAAAGGAAACCTCCTATTGACAATAGATCATGTTATCTATGTGGGCGACAATGGCACTTATCACACCATTGTTCCATGCGGAGGAATACCCCTTTGGTTGGTAGGCCCCAAGAGAACCAACAAAGACAAGGTACAAATGGGAAAGTTTTCGCGATGTCGAAGGAGGATGCGGTAGCATCTAACGCAGTTGTTGCAGGTAATATTTTTATTGCCTCTCAATGTGCTTATGCGATATTTGATCCTGGTGCTACGCACTCCTTCATTTCAACTGAATTTGCAAAGAAGCTTGATGTGTTGCCTGACCCTCTTGAATGTGAATTGCGTGTTGATACTCCTACTGGCGATTTCTTAGTTGCTCATCATGTGTTCAAGAGATGTGTGATTCAGATTAATAATGTTGAAATGCTTGTGGATTTAGTGGAGTTAAATATTCGAGATTTCGATGTTATTATAGGGATGTATTGGTTATCTACCTATCGTGCTACTGTTGATTGTTTTTCAAAGAAAGTGATATTTATACTTCCAAATCAACCCGAATTCTCTTTTTCGGGAAGTTGTCAAAACACTTTTCCAAGGTTGATCTCGGCTTTGCAAGCGAGGAAACTTTTGAGAAATGGTTGTTGTGGTTATTTAGCTTGTGTAAAATACATAAGTAAGGCTGTAGTGAAGTTGGAAGATGTTCCTGTTGTTAGAGAGTTTCCAAGTGTGTTTCCTGAGGATCTACCAGGCTTGCCTCTTGATAGAGAAATCGAGTTTTGTATTGAATTGATGCCCGGTACAGCACCAATCTCTAAGGCACCATATCGAATGGCACCCACCGAATTGAAAGAATTGAAAACGCAGCTGCAAGAGCTTTTGGATAAAGGTTTCATCAGACCCAGTGTTTTGCCTTGGGGAGCTCCTGTTCTATTTGTGAAAAAAAAGGATGGTAGTATGCGGCTTTGCATAGATTACCGAGAGCTTAACAAGGTAACAATCAAAAACAAATATCCTTTGCCCCGGATTGATGATTTATTTGATCAACTTTAGGGAGCTCAGGTATTTTCCAAGATCGACCTTCATTCTGGGTATCATCAGTTGAAGATAAAGATAGATGATGTGCCTAAAACCGCTTTCATAACAAGGTATGGCCATTATGAATTTCTCGTCATGCCTTTTGGATTAACAAATGTGCCTGCTGCCTTCATGGACTTGATGAACAGAGTGTTCAGGGAATATCTAGACAAATTTATTGTGGTATTCATTGATGACATCTTAGTGTATTCGAAGAGTTTAGAAGAACATGAACAACACTTGAGGTTTGTCTTGTAGACTTTGCATGAAAAGAAGTTGTATGCCAAATTTAGTAAATGTGATTTCTGGCTTGATCATATAGAATTCTTGGGTCATGTGATCCCGAAGGATGGCATATTAGTGGATCCAAAGAAGGTTGAAGCAGTTGTTAAGTGGAACCGTCCAACTAATGTTACAGAAGTGAGAAGTTTTCTTGGGCTAGCCGGTTACTATAGGCGATTTGTAGAGGGATTTTCAAATATTGTTGGTCCACTTACCCGTCTAACTCAGAAGAAAGTTAAATTTGAATGGTCAGACCAATGTGAACGCAGTTTTCAAGAGTTGAAGAGATGGCTAGTTTCAGCTCCTATTCTAACTCTACCTTCTGGAAGTGGCGGCTTCGTAATCTACCGTGATGCATCCAAAGAAGGTTTGGGTTGTGTTCTTATGCAAAATAGCAAAGTTATTGCCTACGCTTCTAGACAATTGAAATTACATGAGAAGAACTACCCCACTCATGATTTGGAGTTAGCGGCGGTTGTATTTGCCTTGAAGATATGGCAGCACTATTTGTATGGTGAAAAATGTGAAGTCTTTACCGATTACAAGAGTCTAAAGTATATTTTTACTCAAAAAGAACTGAACATGAGGCAAAGAAGATGGCTAGAACTTTTGAAGGATTATGACTTGTCCATTAATTACCATTCGGGTAAGGCTAATGTGGTAGCGGATGCTTTGAGTCGTAAATCCTTTGGAAATATGGCAACTTTGCTCACTTCTCAGAAATCCATTCTTGAAGATATGAGGAAGTTAGACTTGGAGGTATTGGTACATCAGCTTGGTGCTCAGTTAGCTAACCTTCAAGTACAACCTATGTTGATTGACAGAATTAAGGCTAAGCATAATGAAGATCCACAGTTACAAAAATTTAGAGAAGGCGTAGAAGATGGAAGACAAGCGGATTTTAGTTTACACGTAGATGGATCCTTGAGGTTTCGTGGGCGACTGTGTGTTCCTGAGGACTCAAAGCTAAAAAAGGAGATCCTGCAAGAAGCTCACAGCACTAGATTTTCAATTCATCCAGGAAGCACTAAAATGTATAGGGACTTGAGAGAAAACTTTTGGTGGATCAACATGAAAAAGGATATTACAAAATTTGTCGATCAATGTTTAGTTTGCTAGCAAGTGAAAATTGAGCATCAGAAACCAGGTGGACAGTTGCAACCTCTAGAGATTCCTAAATGGAAGTGGGAGCATATTGCTATGGACTTTGTAGTTGGTCTACCGAGAACGCCAAGTGGTAAGAATGCTATATGGGTGATTGTTGATCGATTGACTAAGTCTGCTCACTTTTTGTCATATCGATTTGGCCTTTCAATGGAAGATATGGCAAAGCGATATGTTAATGAAATAGTGAAGCTTCATGGAGTTCCAATAAGCATTGTTTCTAATAGGGATCCTAGGTTCGTATCTAACTTTTGGAAGAGTTTGCAAGGAGCATTGGGCACTAAACTCAACTTGAGTACAGCTTTTCATCCACAAACAGATGGACAGTCAGAGAGAACGATCCAAACATTAGAGGATATGTTGAGATCATGCATCATTGACTTCGGCGGTTCTTGGGATGAACATCTACATTTGGCAAAATTTTCTTATAACAACAGTTATCACTCCAGCATTAAGATGGCACCCTTTGAAGCTTTATATGGCCGAAAATGCAGAAGTCCTATTTGTTGGGACGACGTTGGTGAGAAAAGACTAACGGCCCCGAGTTCATTCAACGGTCGAAGAGAAAGTTAGGCTGGTTCGAGAATGTCTCAGAACGGCTCAAAGTCGTCAGAAAAGTTATGCAGATTTGGAAAGACGCAAGTTAGAATTTAATGTGGGGGATCACGTATTCTTAAAAGTTTCTCCTACGAAGGGTGTAATGAGATTCGACACACATGGGAAGTTAAGTCCAAGATACGTGGGACCATTCTTGATCTTAGAGAAAATTGGTGAAGTCGCTTATAAATTGGCTTTGCCACCGGCGCTATCAGGTGTCCATAATGTGTTCCATGTTTCTTTGTTGCGGAAATATGTGCCAAATTCTGAACATGTGCTAGATTTTACTCCATTGAGATTACGGGAGAATTTGACATATGAGGAGCAGCCTATTCGCATTGTCGATAAGAAGGATCAGGTGTTGCGGCGACGAACTATTTCTTATGTGAAAATACAATGGCAAAACCACAACGAGAGAGAGGCTACTTGGGAACTCGAGGAGGAGGCAAGACACAAATACCCTCACTTGTTTCATGATTGAAGTACATGCAAATTTCGAGGATGAAATTTTTTAAGGAAGGGAGAATGTAAAATATGGGTCTGACCTAGTCAAAAAGAAAAAAAAAAAAGTAGAAGCTACAGCAGAGAGAGGGATCGAGAGATTTCGGGAGAGAGGGAAAAGAGAAGAGAGAGAGAGAGAGAGAGAGAGGAAGAAAATAAAGAAAGAAAGAAAAAGAAAAGGTGATGGGACCCACTTTAAATAAAGAAAGAAAAAGAAAATAGAAAAGGGGAAGAGATAAAAGGGAAAGAAAGCCCACGTTCGGGCATAAAGAAAAGAAGAAGAAGAAGAAGAAAAGAAGAAGAAGAGAAAGGGGGAGAAAGGAAAAAGGGTTTTGGCACGTGCACGCCGTGGATGCCTCGTCAAGCTGACTCGACTCCATAACACGGCACCTGGTAAGAGATTAGGCCCCTCGTTTGTCCAATTGAAGTAATTTTTGGATTTAGGGCTCAAATTCGGAATTGTTGGAAAATCAAATGGCGAAGTCCGATTTTGGAGTCATTGAGCCGCTCATTTTCATAAGAATGATAATTTAGGGTGTTGTGGAGCCATGGGATTTTACGGATTGTGATTTGAGCTTGTGGTTTGTCCGAAACAAAATTTCAAAGTTTCCCGCGCGCAGTGAACAGTAGCTTCCAGCAGCTTCGGGCCTGTATTTTGTCACATTTCGGCTTGATTTTGAGACGATGAAGTTGGGATTCTTGTAATATGTGTCAAGGGCTCTCTATTGACTATAAATTCGATTGGATCGGGGTTCGGAGGAGGAAGTTAAGGCGTGATCAAGTTTTGTGTTTAAACTCCGTGTTGCATTTTGTTAGCGCGTAGAAGTCCTTTTGTTACAGTTAAGGCATAAATTAGTAATTTCGTAGTTAAGATAAGAGTTTTATTAGATTTTAACATTATTCCTCGGTTATTTGATAGGGCCATGAGTTCGACGATACGGGTATCGTTCGTCATTTGGTTGTAGACGACGAAATGAGTGGTACTATATCTTCTTTGGTTTTTATAAAAAATCATGTCTTGAAATATATATATATATATATATATATATATATATATATATATATGAATCGAGAAGAGCATTTTTATTGCATAAAAGTCGGATCGAACATTTACTACCCTTTGGTTGATTATGAGTGTTTGAAAAGCGTAATATATAAAGTTTGTAGAGAAATATATATGAAATTGCCTTGCGACCGATTGATGGAAAAGTTTATGATGATTTGAGAAATGGATATGAAATGGATGATGGGCTATGCTGCAAATATTATTTGTTTGATTTAAGATATTGATTTATGGATTGGATTTCTGGTATTGGAGAACGATCATTTATGCTCAATATAACTATGAACCCAATGAGGGGTTTTGAGGTATGCATACCAGGTTTTAAGATATCCTTTCCTGGCCCAGCCATCGGCTTTGTAGGTGGAGACCTTGCCAAGAGGAAAAGCTTGGTCGCTTTGTCACAAGGCGTTGTGTCGTGACCATGGTTAGTTATTGAGCAAAAGATTGGTCGATGGATGGACCATCGACGTGTGTTTGATATGAGATGAATCAATGGATAGACCATTGATGTGTTTTTGATGGAGATTATTCAATGGACTTGACCATTGACACTTGACTTTCGATGATGATTTAAATGAGTTTTCCATATTAGTATAAAGCTTTGATGATATCAAATAACTCTGTTATGATTTGATATGTATTTTATATATTGAGTTGGCATTATGAAGTTTGGTATTGCTTTGTATACTTGCATAGTGGTTGTTCGATTTGCTTAGAAGATATGTACTACTCACTAAGCTGTTGTTGCTCATTCCACTCCTCATTTAATCTTTTCAGGTTCCTCGGTTAGCAGCGAATAGAGCGAGTGCACCGTCGGTGGGAAACTTTTTGGGGAGTTCTATTTTTGGGTATGGCCAAAGGAAGTGGTGCACTTTCCTTGCTAGTGGTTGGATTATCTGAGTTCTATTTGTTTTTTTTTTTTTTTTTGGTGGATTATAGAAACTCTGATGTTGCAACCAATTTGTTGGTCTATCTGATATGTATATATATGGTTTGAGATATATATATAAGTTGATATAAGGTTGTTGGTTGTGTTTGAGGCTGCGTCCTTTGTTTGAAATGACGGCCGTGTCATCCCTATTCTTTGTAGTTTTGGGGTGTGACAGATACTCTCTCTGTTCAATATCCCTACAATGTAAGCTATAAAAAATCAAATTCGGAAGCCACGATCGATTATAGACAAACCTCCGGCCATTGTTCGTATTCACGTTTGTCGGAAAATCTGAAAATTCAAAGAAATATCGGGCACACACTACTAACACAATTCCCTCACATATACTGATGGTGTGTTCCAAAAAAGAGAGTGAAAATGGCGAATTCAGAATAGATTAGACAACCTTGATTGGATGAAAATTTGGCTACAGATGAAGATTCCAACTTAAATTTGAATTGGCAGCACGGTTTGCTATTGCTTGAACCGATTCTCCTGGTTCAGTGCATTTGAATGCCACATTTTGGGCAAGAGTTCCTGGAGACAAATGCTGGTTCCCACTTCAGTCAGCTCAAGCCATTCCTCAGCTAGTCCTGCCTGATGCACCGCCCTTGGCACACCATCACTTTCTTGTATTTACCCATTCGAGCACATCATTATAGGAAATTCTTTTGGTGCAGTTGTCACACCAGTGAGATCATTTCGGCACATATTCATGTTTGCAGTTCTTTGATTGATCTGTTACTGCATTTCACCATCTGATGTGGCCTCCCCCGGCCGGGATGTGCGAAGAAATGTCTGCGCTTACTATTTAGTGATCTTTTTGCCGTCCCCGCATGAGAGCAGCAGCGGCCAGATTAACAACTTGCTGAAGTCATTAGTATTCAGATGAACGGTGAATGAACAGCAGTAGCAGCTGAATCAGATATATGCTTTACTCAAGTCATTTCCCCATCACTGATCATTTTGCACGTTACTGCTTTATCTGCAGTGTGACTTGGTCATGTGGAGTAATGCGAATACGATGTGTCAGAGAATTGCGAGATTACGAATTTGATTCTTTCATTATCTTCCGTTCTTGGTAGCTGCTGATCGGAAGGGGGGAAGTTGAAAAACTGGGCAAAACAGCAGATGATGTTTTCAAAGTATCAACTGCAGTTTATTTTTAATGAAAGACCAAAAGATATGGAATTCATTTTCTTTTCACGATGTGACTTGATTTTTACTAGGGCTGAGTAAGATGACCGATTGAATCGAGAGTCATGTGGACCGGATCGAACCGGTTGGTTTAGGGCTGTTTTAAGGAATTTCGGTCCGGTTCCTGGTTTTATAAAATTGGAACATGATTTTTGGTTTAATTTTTTTATTTTAAGGTGAGAATTAGACTAGATTGATTATATATATTTTTTAATTTCTTAAAACAGCAACCAAAAACCATATTTTTCTTCTCCCGTCACCTCGCGTGACTCTTTCCCTCTCCCCCTAGTGCCTCAAGCTTCGCTTACTCCTCACTCTTTAGTCTTTCCCTCTCGCCTTAGTGCCTCACGCCTCGCTCTTCACTCTTTACTCTTCAACCTTTTGGTCTTTCCCTCTCTTGATTGAGTTTGGGAATCGCGTCCTTCTCGACACTCACACCATTCTTAGATGGTCTTTTCGCTCTTGCATCTCATTTCGACTCTTGTCTCCTCTCTTGCTCTATTCAAGTCTGTTTTGAACTCTTTGCCTTTTCAATTTGTTCTAAATTTGTTATTGCGTTCGTGTCATGCGTTTGTGTTTGTTATTATGCAAATTTGTGCGGTTGGATGTGACGCGCAAACTCCCAGTTTAGTTTGGTTGATTGCGACATCTTGGATGCTTACCACGTGGTTCTTGAGGCACACGCGGCATCGAAAATTGGCCGCTGATAGAGGCATCACTTGGCTCGATTCATGATTTTGCGGAATGGATTTGAAGTTGGAATTGATGGTTGAAGTAGATGATCAATTTTGGGTTTTGGTTGATCTAGGGTTTGAGGTGAGATGATCGGTTCCATTGGACCAAATCAAACCAATCCCCGATTTCATAAACTAGAAATTAGTCCTCCTAGTCTAGCTCCCAATTCCTAGGTAGGACTGGACCTGACCGAAAATCAATCACCCCTAATTTTCACTCTAAAATAATTATGTGTGGAAATTTAAAAGGAAAGAAATCCAGGCTTAAAAAAACAAAAGGTATCAAGATATAAATATAGTTACTTTCCAATAAGGGGTGAATATGGAAATCAGACCAAATCGGCCGATTTTGGGCGACTAAACTAACCAAACCAAACCAAATTGATTTTTTTTTCATATAATTTTTATTACTAAAAGGCTAATATCACGTAAATCCCAAAACCAATAAGTATGTGACAAATTTACCACAAACGAATTTTTTCATCACAAGAAACCTAACTTGGTACATTTGCAACAAATTTATTCAAAACTAATTTTTTGATTAGAAAAAACCTCAAATTGTGTAAATTTATGTTAAATTTATTCTCCATAATTTCCATAAAGAAAAATCACAACCCAGTACATATATGACAAATACGAGGTAAAATCCTAAACTGGTACAGCCGTCAACTACTGTGTGTCATTCGATTTAGCAATTTGATAGTAATATTTAATGGAAATTAATGGATGATAAATTCGTCCAAAGTGTATCAATTTAGGGGTTTGAAGTAAATATATTATGAATTTGAAGTTTTTTTATAGTAATAACCCATATTATAAAGATATTCTTAAAAGATAACAAGGGTGGATGTGTAATTTTGAATTGTCAAAATGCTAATTTCCCATTCTCGTGGCTCATCCTCTCGGTTCTCGCTTAGTCACGCTCACAACTCACTTCTTCGGTCTCCCGCGGGTCACGCATCGCCTCCCTCATTCCCTCTCGCCCCCGTCTCCTGTTCGGCCCGTTACGGCCCAACGGGCCGCGGCAACCCGGTTGACAGCCACGGATCATATGAATGTAACCGAATTACCCAAACTCCTCTCCCGTCAGCCACGGTACGGTTGAAAAAGAGCAAGCCCGCAGCCCAGCTGGTCTCTGTTTCTTTGAGGCATAAACACAAACATGTTGAGGCCACTCTGCGCAAGACTCTCTCTCAGGCCGACCTGCCATGGCCGCCTCCTCTTCATGCTCAATCCGGGAGTACGCGAATTCCGCCATATTCCTCTCCGGCGTCCTGCTCTTGGGTTCTTCAATGGGCTCATTTTTTTTTTTTTTTTCTTTTGGTGGCTTTGACAGTGGGACATGCACGGCAGGAACAAGACGGCCATGGAGCTGATCGCGAAGGGTTGGAGCGCTCTCAAGGAGGTCGACTGAGTGATCGACTACTGCGAGCTCAATGACCTCCACCTCATTCCTCTCCTCCGGGTGAGCTCAGACTTCTGGGGATCATTCGGCTTGTTTGTTTTGGTTTTTGTGAGATGAACGTGATTGTTTAGCGGAGAAATCTTGACCGCATTTCACAATCCCTTAGCAGCTATACCATGGCATGCGCAAAGATCAAAGGGGCACGATAAGATCACTTCAACACACTCGTGATTGAACATAGACCATTCAGATGAGATGGATCACCACATCAATTCAAAGTGACTACGGAACAGTCACATTGGAGCTCAAACGTGTAAACTATTAAATCCTCTCCAACAAGAAAAACGCGCACCCAATGCAGCAACTCCTACGGAAAAGGAGATCCTCAGTACTCGGTTCATACTCCATCGGAACTGCGTCATCGTCGTCGGAAAATGGCTGACCAGCAGCAAAAGCAAGCTCCGCCTCATGTCTTTAAGCACAGTAGCTGGCCGTCAGACGCAAAGAATTAAACCAACAGGAAGTTGGGCAGCAATGCACCAAACGGAAGGATAAAGCGAGATGTCTAATCAGAACTCGTGTTTTAAAGGCAATCCACCAAATTCTGGCTGCATTCGAAGTTTCAACATGTGCGCCAATGTGAATATATAAATAACATATATAGCAAAGACAGCAAATGAAATTTTAAACTCCAAGTCTACATTCTCATAAGCACTTGAGGAATCAGGATGCCATGGCAAGCAGCTAAGATGATATCTTAAATCATCACATAAAATTCCAACGAATGGGAGAAAATAGAGAGATGAGCTCCGTACTGTTGCTGGGCAGCCAAGTCAATGTGCACTTCTGGACGAGCAAGAGCAGGAGACTCCACAAAGTGAAGGTTAGGGTCCCTACAGTTCCAAAAAGAGCCAACATGTTACATCATCCACGACATGATTTGAGGGGTACAACAATCATTGAAGTTACCCAGTGAGGGTTCTGGCGAGATAGAGAAAAGGCTTCTCAAAATTGTAGTTGCTTTTGGTAGATATCTCATAGTACGGGAGATTCTTCTCCCTGTGGAGTGTAACCTCCTTTGCCTTAGCTTGCCTGTTCTTCACATCCACCTTGTTTCCACACAGAACAATGGGTATGTCCGAACAGACCCTTATATTAAAAGGCCATAAAAAGTTAAAAGGCACTTCTATACACAGGTAAAGCTATCAAACAGAAGTTAAGGTGGTTAGAAAATGCAATGTTGTAAAACCTGCAGAGAACGCCATGCCATGTAGGGACATTCTCGTAGGTCGACCTGGCAGTAACGTCAAACATGATTATGGCGCATTGACCACCATTGCTGCAGAAGAAAACAACCAAACCCATATGAGCAATTATACATGTCTCTTGAAACTTATAAATCCAGAACAAATGTGATCAAAAGAATCTGAAATGATATAGTAACGAAGGCATATACCAAAAAGTTTGGATCGCAAAACCAATCGATACTATATGAAAACAAGTTCTAACAAAGAAATATGTAGTTTCCCATTTACTTACTAGAAGCCATCTTTCAGACCACCGTACTTCTCCTGGCCGGCAGTATCCCAGCAATTAAATCTAATTTTGCCTAAGTTGGTGAAGAAATCCAATGGATAAACCTCAACGCCTGTTCAAGCCCAATCAAAATCCAATCAATTCCCATACAACCAGAGGGACACAATTGAGTGGGGCCAAAACAGTAAGGCAAAGTCACGACACGTACGCTCATATTTCTTCTCAAACTCCCCACCCAGAAACCTCTTCACGAAAGTAGTCTTGCCTGCAAAATGGACAAATATTTCAACTCTGGCTTTGGCTGTAACAGCGAGTAAACATGGGGTGAACTAAAGTTTGAAAAAACACACGCCAAAGATCAAGAACATCAATGCCCATGATTTTGAGGGGAGCCCTAACCCATAAAGATCGATTCCTCCTCCATTCCAACATCCAACATTTCAAAGCTAAAAATATACATTTTCGCCGTAAATACTTGATCAAGGCACACAAGGCAAAAACACTTCCCCATTAATTCCAGATAAGGGAGAATTACCAAAAAAGTCCTAAACGTATTACAATTGTGCCAATTCAGTCATAAACTTTTTTTTTTGGGCCCATTTAGTCCTAAACTTTTTACAATTGTGTCAATTTAGTCCATTCGACAAAATTGACCAGCCGGCGCTGATGTGGACGTCGGCCGGGAGGACAGCTGGCAGGCGAATGCTGATGTGGCAATTTCTTGAATTTTTGAATTTTAAATTTTTTTTTTCCTCTTCTTCTCTTTCCTCCGGCCAGAGGCGAGGGTCGGCAAGCTCGCCTCGCCGGCCATTGGCGAAGGCGAGCTTCGCCCAGTGACAACGAGGCGACCGTCGCCAGATCTCGGCGAGAGTCGCCTCGTTGGCCACTGGTGAGGTCGACCGTCGTTGGGCAAGGCTCGCCCGAGGCCGAGCCTCGCCCGGATCTGGAGAGCTCGGCCCTCGTCGGCCACCGGCAAGGGTGAGGGTCGACCTCGCCGGTGGCCGGCAAGGCTGCCGTTGCCATTGCCGCCCCCGCCGCCTCCCCCGTCCCCGATCGTTGGCATGATCTCCCCCTCCGAGCTCAAACGGCCCTCCCCGGCCGCAACCGTTGCCAAGCCCTGTTCCGCGCCTCGGACCGACGAGGACGAGATCGAGCTCCTCTCGTGGGGGACGGGGGAGGCGGCGGGGACGGCGATGGTGACGATAGCCTCACCAACCACTAGTGAGGTTGACCCTCGCCCTCGCCAATGGCCGGCGAGGACTAAGCTCGCCCGGCGAGGTCGGCCCTTGCCGATTTGGTGATGGCCGCCTTGCCGTCGCCGGGCGAGGCTTGCCTCCGCTAGTGGCCGGCGAGGCTGACCTCGCCGGCTCTCGCCTTTGGCCGGCGCTAGCCGACTAGAGGAAGGAGAAGAAGAGGAAAAAAAAAAAATTAATAATTCGAAATTTTTTTAAAAAAAATTAAAAAAAAATTGTCACATCGGCGTTCGCGGCCAGCTGTCCCCAGCCGACGTCCACGTCAGTGCCGGCCGGCCAATTTTTATCGGATGAACTGAATTGGCACAATTGTAAAAGGTTTAGGACTAAATTGGCCAAAAAAAAAAAGTTTAGCACTGAATTAGTACAATTGCAATAGGTATAAGACCTTTTTGGTAATTCTCCCTTCCAGATAATAAGCATCAAACACCGGAAAAAGTAGGAAATCACACAGATCACATGAAAAGCAACTCAAGAAGACCAAGAGAAAGCAAAACACGAGCGGCAATCGAGTCCTTCCATCAAATCGAGACTAGGAAAACGAGGAAGAACTCACCAGTGCCTTCGTCACCGACGATAAGGAGCTTGAACTGTTGATTCAGCAAAGCCTACCAAAAAAATCAAACAAAGAAAGAATCAGGAAAGAGGAAAAAACAGCATCCGAGCTCCACGAGCGACACTCCACAAGCGACACTCACCGTGCTCGGTCCTTCGGAATCGACGACGGGCGACTGAGACGAATTCCTCCTCCTCGTGCTAAAGTGATCGGTCCTTCACGTGACTTTTTCCCTCTCCCCTTAGTGCCTCAAGCTTCACTTACTCTTCACTCTTTAGTCTTTTCCTCTCGCCTTAGTGCCTCACGCCTCGCCCTTCGCTCTTTACTCTTCACCCTTACGATCTTTCCCTCTCTTGATTGAGTTTGGGAATCGCATCCTTCTCGACACTTGCACCATTCTCAGACAGTCCTTTCGCTCTTGCATCTCATTTCGACTCTCGCCTCCTCTCTTGCTCTATTCAAGTTTGTTTTGAACTCTTTGCCTTTTCAATCTGCTCTAAATTTGTTGTTGCGTTTGTGTCTTGCGTTTGCGTTTGTTATTATGCAAATTTGTGCGGTTGGATGTGATGAGCAACTTCTCTGTTTACTTTGGTTGATTGCGATATCTTGGATGCTTACCGCGTGGTTCTTGAGGCGCGGTATCGAAAATTGGCCGCTGATAGAGGCGTCACTTGGGTCAATTCATGATTTTGCAAAATGGATTTGAATTGGGAATTGATGGTTGAAGTAGATGATCACTTGGTTGGTCTAGGGCTTGAGGTGAGATGATCAGTTTCATTGGATTGGATCGGACCAATCCTCGATTTCATAAACTAGAAACTAGTCCTCCTAGTCTAGCTCCCAATTCCTAGGTAGGACTGGACTTGATTGAAAATCAATCCCCCTAATTTTTACTTTGAAATAATTATTTGTGGAAATTTAAAAGGGAAGAAATCTAGACTTAAAGAAACAAAATGTATTGAGATATAAATATAGTTACTTTCCAATTAGAGGTGAGTATGGGACCGGATCAAACTAGCCTATTTTGGGCGATTCTCTTAACCTAACCAACCAAACCAAACTGATTTTTTTTTTTTATATAATTTTTATTACTAAAAGGCTAATATCACAAAAATCTCAAAACGGGTAAGTATGTGACAAATTTACCACAAACTAACTTTTTTATCACAAGAAATCCAAATTGTTACACTTGTAATGAATTTATCCAAAACTAGTTTTTGGATTAAGAAAAAAACCTCAAATTGATATATTTATGTCAAATTTACCTTCCATTAATTTCCATTAAATTTGATTAATATAAAGAAAAATTACAAACTGGTATATATGTGACAAATATATGATAAAATCTCAAACTGGTACTTTTGTTATCTAATTCAGCAATTTGACGGTAAAATTTGTTAGAAATTAATGGATGGTATATTTATCTCAAGTATATCAGTTTGAGATTTTGATGTAAATATATCACAAATGTACCGGTTTGAAGTTTTTTATGGTAATAACCCATATTAAAAAGATATTCTTAAAAGATAATCAATGGTGGATGTGTAATTTTGCATTTTCAGAACCCTAATTTCCCATTATTGCCGCTCATCCTCTCGACTCTCGCTCAACCATGCTCACAACTCCTTCGGTCTCACGCGGGCCACGCGTCGCCCGCCGGTGGCGGTCCATATTGCGAACATTCTCTTCGGCCCGTTATGGCCCAACGGGCCCCGGCAACCCAGTTGACCGCTGCGGATCAAATGGACGTAACCGAATTACCCAAACTCCTCTCCTGTCAGCCACGGTGCGGTTGAAAAAGAGCTACCCCCGCAGCCCAGCTGGTCTCTGTCTCTCTGAGGCATAAACACAAACATGTTGAGATCACTCTGCGCAAGACTCTCTCTCAAGCTGACCGACCATGGTTGCCTCCTCTTCATGCTCAATCCGGGAGTACGCGAATTCCGCCATTATCCTCTCCGGCGTCCTGCCGTTGGGTTCTTCGCTGGGCTCATTTCTTGTTTTTTGATTTTGGTGGCTTTGACAGAGGGACATGCACAGCAGGAACAAGACGGCCATGGAGCTGATCACGAAGGGCTGGAGCGCTCTCAAGGAGGTCGACTGGGTGATCGACTACTGCGAGCTCAACGACCGCCGCCTCATTCCTCTCCTCCGGGTGAGCCCAGACTTCTCGGGATCATTGGTTTTTGTGAGATGAACGTGATTGTTTAGCGGAGAAATCTTAGAACTTTTACGGGCTACTCATGGTTTGCTAAGATAGCATTGGTTTTGCTCTGTCTGCTGAGTGGCGTTGTTATGGTTCTAAAGAAAAATGTGTCTTTTCCTGACGAAGTAGCTCATTGACATGTGCGTGATGCTTGTAGACAAGTGGAAAGATTTGATTTTGATAGGTATGAAATCAAAGATGAACATTGATAAGGAAAAGGGATGGGAGTTCATAAAAAGAGTCCCGATTCTTTTCGGGCAGTATTTACCTCTGATGTCAACATAAAGCATATGTACCTTGGTATCCAGTACTTCTGTATATTTGTGTATAAAATAATGTAATTTGCTTTCAACCTGTCTCAAATTCGAGTATAGCTATCATACAATGACGACTCCTAAGTTCCACTCCATACTGTTCAACGACGACTCCCTCATTCATGCTTTCCGGACTAAGAAATTTTCCTCATGAAATATATTTAAGTGAGCGTTTTCAAGCTACAAGATCATGCTACGCAAATATCAACCGCATTTCACAATCACTTAGCAGCTATACTACGGCATGCACAAAGATCAAAGGGGCACAATAAGATCACTTCAACACACTGGTGATTGAACATAGAACATCCAGATGGGATGGATCATCACATACTTCAATTCAATTCAGTGACAGTTGCATTGAAGCTCAAATATGTAAAATATAAAATCCTCTCCAACAACAAAAAAGCGCACTGGTAAGAAAGTTATTATAAATCCTAGATACTCGGTTTAATCACACCATTCTACATGTCACCAAATCATTTTTCGCCCAAAAAGGGTTTTCACAACATGAGCTGCCTTAGCGCAGGTCGTCAACGTCGTCGGGAAAAGGCTGACCAGCAGAACCGAGGAGAGATCCCACTCAGCGTGCTCGGTCGAGAAGAATTCCCTTTCTCCGATTTGGAATGGACGCGTTTCCCTTTTGCCGATGCTGATTCGGAATTGACGCGCTTTCCGCTTTTGCCAATGCTGATTCGGAATCGACGCGGAAAGCTTCCCTTTTGCCTCTGGATCGGAATCGACGCGCTTCCGCTTCGCCTCTGAATCGGAATCGACGCGCTTCCCTTTCGCCGATGCCGATTCGGAATCGACGCGCTTCCCTTTCGCCTCCGAATCGGAATTGATGCGCTTCCTTTTCGCCTCCGAATCGGAATCGACGCGCTTCCCTTTCGCCAATTCCAATTCGGAATCGACTTGCGACGGAGAAGAATTCCTAACGTGAGCGGTCCTTCAAAACTGACGAGCGGCCGATCAAAACCCTCATCACCGTGATAACTCCTTGCATCTTGAAGAGCGGTGGAGGAGGCGGAGGAGTACTACGCGACATGTTCAGTCTGCTTTTGAAGAGACGCGAGCAAGAGAGATAGGGAGAGCGGGGAAGAGAGGCTGAGGAGGAGTATAGGGTTTTTGTAAGAGAGAGAAAGGAGGGTGAGGGAGAGAGAGAGGAGTGTGTTTTAAACAAAGTGGCCTTAGCTCGCAACAATCCGGGCCGAGCCGAAATAGATGAACGACGGAGAAAAAAACCCCACTCACCATGATCAGTCCTTCGGGCGGCGGCGGCGGTGGCGGCGTGAGGTTTCGAAGGGACGCAGCGGAACAAACGCAAGTGAGCGAGATAGAGAGGGGGCTGAGACGCCGAGAACAGCGGGTTTTGGGGGGGGGCGCACACAGAGAGATAAAGAGAGAGGGCGTATTTTATACGAACCTCAAAGTGGCCTTAGCTCGACGCAACAATCTGGCCGTCCGATCCAGTCGATTAGATCCACCTCAGCTAATGGAATCAGGCCCGGCCCTATTGTTCTCGGGCCTGGCCCAAATCAGCTCGGCAAATGCCCGAATGATGCTCTGTTGGAGAGAAATGTATTCAGTTCTTGCGGTTCCGTTGCGCCGACCGATCAATCATCGTTGCTCGTTCGCGTGCTATGAACTCATCTTTCTTGGCGTCAAGCGTGTGTATCTCACTTTCTCATTCGTCCGTTAGACCATCCGTCACTACCGGGGATGTATTCCTTGCGTTAAACATGTTGAGGGGGATCGAAAACAGGTGTTGAATTATATAAAATAACATTTTCTCAAAATAAAAACTTGAAACATAAATAATAAATAAAAGTGGCGTCAGCTTGACGCACCAATCCGGGCCGTCCGATCCTACGCATTCCCTCCGTCCGATCCTGCCCACTCCCCTCCAAGGGTTTGAATCAAGTCGACCGTGCGATCTGCTTACTTCCATCCGCCCCGGGATTTTGAAACGCAGAACGACGTGGGATCTACTCGAGCGAAATAGACGATCATCGTTGCTCGCTCGTGTGCCATGAACTCATCTTGCTTGGCGTCAAGCGCGTGTGTGTATCTCGCTTTCTCATTCATCAGTTAGACCATCTGTCACTACCGAGTGATGTATTCCTCACATTAAACATGTTCACGGGAAAGAGGGAATCGAAAACAGGCGTTGAATTATATAAACATTTCTTAATTTTTTTTGCCACATGATGTGTTTCTGACATTACATCCTCTTCGAATAGAGGGGAATGAAATGAAAGTATGCATCGAAATATACAAAACTTTCTCAAAATTTTTTCGAGGGTTTTGAAGGGAAGAACTTAAAGTCGGAATAATTTTCTAACCAACCATGCATTTGAGTCGTAAACTTTTATTTGGTGTGAGCACGATCAGGGTTCTAACTTCTAAGGCACAACACATGATGTTGGTTTTGGTTCTTTTCCCCTGCTGAACAGCAAGACAGTTACGCGTTATTCACTATCACACGTACGAACAGAGAAGATTGGCCGGACGAGATGGAGACGCTCTCCTATTAATCAAGTAACCATGTCCAGTTTCTACGGCAGGTCCAGCTCTTGTTCGAGTTAGTTTGGCACAAGCTCCATAAAGCAGAAACTCCTAGAGATGCACCCATTAAAATTAGCACATCCTCAATTTCATCAAGAAACATATGAAAGAATTCGTAAAGGAAGCAAGGAGCGTAGGGAAGAGAGGAATTTTGGAGAGAAATATTTTTCTATTCCTTCGATTGTAATCAATGTACAATGCTTTGTAATTATAATACAAGATGTATATGAAAAAAGGAAATAAAAAATTCTACAAATATTCCACAAATCAATTCAATTCTGTCCAATCTCTAATCGATCAAATCGGAACAATTAGATCAAATCCGGCGGATCTTCAGGCATATCTTCTAACACTCCCCCTCAAGCCGGTGGTTTGTAAATATCCAAGACGCCCAGCTTACTTAGTAGATATGCGTGTTGTGACATCCTGATTTTACAAATCTGATTTCAATTGAATAAATCGGGTCTTTCATCAACGCGTCTATAGTGCTATTCTCTAAGCCGATCATTCATGAGATAACTGGACTATCTGGGAAAGTAATTAAGGGATTTTAACGCAAAAAACTTGAAAATTCAACTAGGAATCGACTGCTCGACCGTGCTAATTTGCAAGGGTCATTACGGCACAATTAAAAATCGATCAGAGATCAGAGATAGGTCGATTCGACTGAGATATGTGATCAAAATGTGGGTGATTTCACCTGATTGCAAAATTCTCATTGATCGGTACTAAATTGATTTTCTATCGTTTTGGGTACCCTGTGTCCGTATTTGAAACCTTGAGATTTTCACGACAACCGAGAGTCGCCAATGTGTTGAAGATGTACATTATGACTCGAGATAATTCGATCATGGGTCAATTGCACTAAAAGTTCCTAAAAACTACCCGATGGACTAGGTCACGCTAAAAGCGCGCCGGATTGAAATTAACCGCAAATTTGAATCCAATTTTAGAAATTGAAAGTTATGTAGTGTCACGAGCTATTTGAGGAACGCCAACTCATCCTCCGAAGAATTTTCGGAGATTCTGAAATTTTTACGAAAAATCGATTTGGACGTCATGGAAAATTAACGGAAATTCATATGGGCCAAATGAAAGGAAATTTGGACTTCCAAGCTGGGCCTTTGAGTGTCGAGGAAAATTGCTTGGGATTTTTCTTCAGCGAAATCGAATCTCGATTTGAATAATCGGAGAGGAAATTGAAGCCAAATCAATGAAATTCGGAATTTTGGAAGGAACCCTAATTTTGGCTTCAATTTGGATTTAATTGTGGCTTTATTTTGGTAGAAAGAATTAGAAGGGGACAAGGCATTTAATGGAAGAGCTAAGCATGTGGACTTTTGGGCTTTATCCTCATATGCTCGTGCCCTCCAACGTGGTCGACTTCTTCTCCGTGATTTCAGCTTTCATTTTCCTCCTTCTGCCTTGTTTTCATTTCCTTTCATCCTAACCAACCCATCATCCAACGATTTCTCCCATCTCTGCCACTAGCCCAGCATCGACGACTATCCGGAGCAGCCCCTCGTGTCTTCATCTCCACGAAGACAACCCCAGCATCCGACACCACCCATCGAAGCTGTCAGTTGCCGTGTCCTCCGTTTCCTCGAGTTCACGAAGCAAGCGAAGCTCGACTCCACCAAGCTCTCTCTATCCGCGCGGCCATCTTCAATTCTTTGCACCGCCAGCAGCCCAACAAAGATTGAAGACCACCAAAACAGCTCCTTCTGCCTCGTGTCTTCATCTTCACCGCCAGTAGCTGCTTTCCTCGTGCGCCAGCGAAGCCTACAGCAACGTGCGAAGCCAGCAGCTGCTCCATCCATTTCTTCTCCTGCGCGAGCGTCTTCAGCCTCCGCATTTTCCTTGGCCCAGCTTCCACGCTCATTTCTCCATTTTGTGTTCACGGCCCAGCAGTTGGGCCTGTCCACGAGCCTAAGCAAATTTCGCCCAGCCTAGTGAAGCAATTACTCAGCCCATTAAATAAGTCCAACAGCCCAAGTCTTGGCCCAGCAGCAAGCCCACGCCTTTTAGAAGCCCAACAGGTTTCTATTTTCAGCAGCCCATTTCGCAAGCCCAGTTGAAGTCTTCAAGCCCAGCAATTTAGAAGTCCGCGATTTTGAGGCCCAAGCTCGCGAAGTCAGCCCGCTTCAGGCCCAGTCCAATTCAAAAGCAAATCTCAGATTGGACTGAGATTTGTTGGGCCCGTTTTAGGCCCGGCCCAAGTCCGCCGACGCCGCCGAAAATTCAAATTTCGGCCGCCGTCGCGGTGAACCGGTTTCCACAATTAACCAGTGAGTTTATACTCTAAACTCTGCTTAGTAAGCTAATGACGTTTAAGGGGTGTTTAGATTTATTTTATTAGGAATTAGGTGGTTAGTTTGATTAAATTAGAAATTTAATTATTTAATTGAGCATGTTAGGTGATTAGCATGGTTTAGCTAAGGCCTATATAAATTATACTGTTTATCTAGAAGGGTTCAGGAATTTTCCGAGTTCGTATTGGTATTTAATTTGATAATGTTGGCCTAGGTTAGTATTTTTAGAAATTAAATTGAATTAGTTAATTATTAATTATTTTTCCGGAAATTAGGCTGGGATAGCCGGTGACCGGAATTTTGTGTTGATTGCAATGGTGTGGTTAAATTCTGCAATTGAGTGTTAAATTATGCAAATTGAGTGCTGATCGGATTTTTGGTATTTAATTCCAAAAATTGTGAATTTCCAATATTTATTTAGAAAATCCCGAGTGTCGGGTTTTGACACCGAAAATAGTTTTTAGTACTATATAAAATAGTAGGATTTCAAAAAGGAAGAATATCAATTTTTTCTCGGTCAAATTGACCGTGTACCCACATACGAGTAATTTCATGTGAATTTCTAATATGAGGAAAAAGGCCAGGCTCACCATTTTAATTGAAGCATTTGAGTGCAATGCACGGTGCCCTGGGCCATATTTGAGTGATCGTGTGATGGTTAAGAGAAATCGTCCTGGGCTGTTGAGCTTGACGTTATCCCTATTTGGAATACCCCCTAGACAATGGGAAGCCGGTCGCAGTAGATTCTGGACCCTATGCTCCTTTGGGAAAGCCGTCTAAAAGAAACGTGCCGTGCTCAATGGGGTGAGACGAAGCCTGGCAATGCCAGAAGACCACCGAACAGAGAGTAGGCCGTGCTATATGCCGAGATCAAAACTAGGAACGCATGATTAATTGAGTGTGGCGTTTTAGTTTTTGGAGCTTATTTGTTGCTCATGCTCTCATGTTGTCTGTGATATAAATTGCGTGATTGTGTGAATAGGACACTTCTAGGCGTATTTCCCTCCTAATTGGGGTTTAGAGCTTAGACTCACTGAGATTATATCCCACCCCGTTGTGGGACAACATTTTTAGGGTCGTCAAGTGGAGGACCTGGAGCTGAGAGGAGGTGATCGGAAGCGTGGGTCAGTTAGGACCGCTTCTTTTTGGAAGGCCAGTCTTTTGTAGTCTTTTGGCCATAGACTTTTGTACATGACTTAGTGTATATATAAAAGCATGTTTGTTTTGTGAATTTGTATCCCGCTTTTCTATCCCAAGATGATTACTGTTAGGGGATTTCTTTCGCTTTCGCATATGGAATAAAATGGAAAGGGTCAGCGACTCGTCCTAGGAAGTCGCAAATTATTATCGACCAGATAGGGAAGGGCACACGCTCGGGGTTCGGGGTCTACCTTGAACATAGAGGTTTTGTGAAAATGTCTGCCGGTTGTTCAGCGGTTCCAATCCCTCTTGTTTCGATTACCCCTTCTTGGATTTTCTCTCGTGTGAAGTGACAATCCACTTCTATATGCTTGGTTCTTTTATGCATTATGGGGTTGGCTGCAAGTTTCAATGCCGACTCGTTGTCACAAAATAGTTTTGTTGGCCCCTTTACTTGTACTCTGAGATCTCCAAGTAAACCTCGTATCCACACAATCTCACATGTGATTTTCGCCATGGCTCGATATTCCGCTTTGGTTGAAGATAAAGAAATCGTTGCCCGCTTCTTGGTTTTCCGTGAAAGAAGTGATTCTCCTAGTTTAATGCAAAAACCAGAGACAGATCTTTGACTCATAGGGCAAGTCGCATAATTTGCATCATAATATGTTGTCATTTCCATGTTGCATTTTCTAGACAGAAGTATTCCCAGTCCTGGACAACTTCTATAGAGAGGTTTTTCACAAAACACTCACTTTATTTCAAAGGACTCTGCCCAACACATTATACCCTCCTTGTCTTATATAGACAATAAGAGGTCACACACAAACAATGACCAAGCTCACAGGTCCGAATACAAACAGAGGCACCGGAAACTTCCGGTAAGGAATTATTCGCACGGCCTATGAACAGTAACAATGAACAGTGATTTCCTTAACCTACCGCTACAGTAAAAGTGAACAATAACTTGCTACAGTGAAATTGTACGGACAACGGCTTTTCAGCGGTCTCGTCTGTCACGAGCATTGTAGTCATAGTCCGAATCATCTAAACTGTGCATTGTTGCAAAAATATGTTCATCATACTTTTGTTCAAGAGCTTCAAGATCATCTGGTGAGAGAATCTGATTTGGCTGGTATGATGAGGATGCTTCTTCATGTGCCTAGTGTGATGCTTCTTCTTATGCCCAATTTGTTGTGTCATCAGTGTTGGCAGGAATGCTTGGCTGAGGCAAGTTGGATGGCTGAGCATAGTGAGATATGTCCATGTTTTGAGATAAAGACAAAGATCCTTGATTATAGGGATCTTGGGACAGAGGACCTCCCCATTTAGCATAGGGGTCCTGGGGTGATTGGACAATATCATCTGCTTTTGTCATATCATGCTCCTGTGATGACGATGCTTGTCCGAACTCTTCGAGTGCTTCCTTGGCTTATGGTGCTAGGCCATAATGATCCCATGCAGTGGGTACATTATAGTTCCAGACATCTTCAGGAATGGTTTTGTTTTCTTGGCAGAGAATTCTTTGGAGTTCTCGGTACTGGTGTTCACAACATCTAACAGGTCCTAAATAAGATTTGTGAATCTGAGCTTCTCTGCTGTCCAAGTGAGGTTTATAGGATGTGGTTCCTATATCCTGTGGGGCATTGAGAATGTTGCCATTATTTCTGAAAAAATGCCATGGACGTCGGAAAAACAAGATGGTATGGACTTCAGGATTTGGTGTCATGGTTCTCAGTTCTTTCTCTAAGAGGTGTTTCCAATGAGTAGGAGGATAGAACCAATTGAGAAAGTCTAAGAGATTTTTATCACTTTCTCTTTCAACATTTCTCTCAAGTAAGAATATCCTTGTGAGGTTGGCATAGAATCTTCTGGTTGGAATTTTAATAGCTATTAAATACTTATTGGTTAAGTACCATAATAACGTCTTGAGCTGATCAGGGAAATCATCTTCCTTCCAGATAAGAGGATGTATGAATGGATAATCCGAATTTAGCCCAAAAGGATAAAGAATCGAACCTCCATTGAATCTAAACAGGTCTGTGTGGGATTGTCACATGAGGTTTCCAAGCTTTTCAGAGAGACTGTCATTTTGGATTTGTTCAATAATCTCCTGGGAATATTTCCAACTTAGCAAATCTTTGATCTTCTCAATCTTGTATTTTACGCCATGATTGAGCATATGGAAAGCAGGTCTCTTGATGTACATGTTGATTTCGGCTGGTGCCTTTGGCCTTGACAAGAAGTCAGCAAGCACATTCTTCTTTCCGAGAATGTGTTTGGTTTCAAAAGAATATTTTGAAAACCATTCAGCCCATCGAAGCAATTGAGAATTTGGAATTTGCTTCTGTTTGAACTTGGTCATCTGCGGGAAAGATGCCATGTCCAATTCTACTAGGAAATGATGGCCAATGAGATGGAATTCAAACTTCTTGATTCCATTTTTTACTGCTAGGATTTCTTTGAAAGTGGAATGGTAATGCATTTCAGCTTGGGAAAACTTTCCACTTTTGTGAGCACAAAGGTGTCTCTTACCATCAATTTCTTCAAGAAGAATGGTTGCCCAATATTCATCACTGACGTCAGTTTGGAGAATTCTTTTTCCTATTGATGGTATTTGCAATGGTGAGAGATTTTGTATAATCTCCTTAAGCTCGGCAACTACTTTAGTCTGAGCTTTCCCCCAAGGTAGGGGATGCTTCTTCAACATTGATTGGAGTGGAATCAGCAGCTTTGTAATGTTTGGAACAAAATCCCTAAGATAATTAATTATCCCAAAAATTGCTGAACTTGTTTTGTTGTGAAGTTTTTTTTTCAGGAAACTTCAACAATTCCTGAGCAATGTGTAGCCCTGGGTAATATGTACCTTTGTTGAGGTGCATATCAAGAAATTCAATTTCTGTCTAAGTAATATTCATTTTTCTTTAAGAAAGCATAATGCCATGCTTCCTCACGATTTCTGCGAACTGCTCAAGAAGTTGATAGTGCGACTGCTCATCAGAACTGTAGAGCAGGATATCGTTAATGTAAATTGCTACACTTGACAAAATTGGTTGGAAGATTCGACACATGGCCTTTTGGAAGAGGGATGGTGCTACCTTTAGGCCAAAAGGAAGAGCTTTTCACTAGAAGTGCTGGTTTGGAATACAGAATCCTGTTTTGGATCTGTCTTCAGGATGGATGCCTAATTGCCAAAATCTGGCTTTGAGGTCGAATTTGGAATAGATGTGGGCCTTGGTTAGACTAGTAAAGAGGGAATCTCTGGAGGGTAAAGGGAATTTATCATCCTGGAGAAAAAAGGTTGAGGGGTTGATAGTTGATTACCGGTCTCATTTTTCCCCTGTTTTGCTCAACACGCTTATTGACATAAAAGGCTTCACAAGCCCATTGGGAGTTGGAGATTTCAATAAGGCATTGTTGCAATAGTTCTAAGCATTCTTTTTTAGCCAAAGCCAGATGTTCTGGCTTCATTCCCATGTGACTCACCTTGATTGGATTAATGTCTTCATTCTTTTTTAAAGGAAGGCGAACAAAGAATTCCGGATTTTCCCATAAAGAATGAGAACACTTATGAGCGAATTCAGAATGCGATTCTAAACAAAATTCTAGCAGTTTTTGCATGATTGAATCTAATAGACTCATCTGAATGAAAAAGAGTCTCTGAATATTGACAAACTCAGAGAATTGGTCATTATATCTAAGACATTTTCTAGAAATGATACGAAGTTGAAGAATCTGAGTCATGATGTCCCACCCAATTATCAAATCTTTATTGGGGAGACTGGATCCAAAGATTTTTGTGGTTATGGAATACTGAGGAAAAAACTAGACAGTTACGGGAGTAGTTCTGACATTTGTGGAGAAAGTATCTCCAGAGGCAAAGTTGAAATATCGGACATGGAAAGTCCAATATTCTTTAGGCAGAACTTTAGTATCCAAGATGGAACAGCTTGCTCCGGTATCAATGAGAGCAATTACAGTGATTGGTTTGGAAAACTTCGAGGTAAGAATTTTCACAGGGAAATGTGGACACTGAGTTTGACTTGAAAATATGTCAGGAGTTTGTTCTGAAGATGTGAGTGATAGATGAAAGATATCTTCAGAGTCTGAGTCCGATTCAATTTCACTGGAAGTTTGGTAAGAAGGAATGATACAAAGAGTTTGTTCAGATGGTTCTTCATTAGTAGAGAATAAGGATTCAATATCATCATTTTCAAGAGAAATTCCGGTTTCACTTTCAATGTGATGAATCAGACGATTCTGACCTTTTCTTGCTTGAAGACAATTTTTGGCAAAATGTCTCTTCTAGTTGCAGATGAAGTAGCGATTTGATTTCTTGTGGCCTATGCGATCTTTCCTTTTGCGTATATATCGTCATTTTTTTTTTTTTTTTCCAGAAGTTCTTGGGGTCATGTTTGGATTTCTTTATCCAAAACTTCTTAAAGTGTTTTTTCTTTCGAGAAAACTTTCCACAAGTACCATCACAGTCTTGCTTGGAACATTTGATCTTTAGCTTCTGGCGAGAGCAAGCTATCTCGAGGCCCTTATCATCTGTGATGTAAGTGCGGACCATCTGGCGCTTAAGGCACAATTCTTTGAGGCATATATGGATTTCTTGCTGTATTTCTCTCAAGGGAATATCCTGTACTCTCCTCTGTCTTTCAAAAAAAGATCTTTCAATCATCTGGGATAGTTCTTTAGGGATGGAAGTCAGGAAAACATGCTTTAGATTTGGATTAGCTCCAATCTGGCAAAAAAGCTTAAGCATTTCTCGATAATGCTTATCAAGATATTTCTTTTGGAGGGAGTAACATTTTCTTTCGAAGAATTATCTTCTTTTCATTTCTACGAGGTCAGTGGGCTTTTCCACAAAGAAATGATATAAGAGAGTGATGGCATGGCTAAAATCAGGTGACATCAGAAAATGGATTTGGTCTTGTTCTGATATTGATTTCCATCAAAGTTTGAGGCTTCCTGTAAATCTCGTGAGAAAATTGTAAAGAACATCATTCATATCATGATTGGTGATGGACTGAGTATTCAACCAAATATGAAACTCTTCGAGTCATTCTGGCGATTTATGATAGGGAATATCATTGATGGTAAAAAACTGTTTTGATGTCATGGACACATTTTGTCCAGGATTGTTTATTTGAACAATCTCTGGCTCAGAATAGTTTGATTCCATATCCTGATCAGGAGGATCGGCCATTAATATAGATGAAGTTACTGGCGCAATAGGAAGGGAATCAACAATGGGAATTGAGAAGGATGAAGAGGAGGAAAGGGATACTAAATCTGATTCAGTGTCAAAGATGTTAGGAAAAGTTTGTTCAGTTGGGAATAGAATCTGATCATTTGGAATGGCAAGATCAGGCTGTTGGATAACAGGATTAGGTTGTTCTTCCTAGGTACCCAAATCCTTTAGAAAAGATTCTAATGGCTTGGATAGCATCATCTGATCTGGCCTTTCTTTTATAACAACCGAACATGATTCTGTAGGCATCTTCTCTTTTCCTCTTTCTTTCCACATTCGATTCAAATCTTTGAGGCGATTTCGCATTTCTGCCATATCTGGTTCTTTTCTAAAAGAATCTTCTGGAATGGTAGCAAAGATTGATGTCCCGGGTGGTGGAGGCAAATACCCAGTCCTTACTGTAGTTGCAAATGGATCAAAAGGTCTGAACCTTCCTTCTTCAAGGAGTTGGATTTGTCTTTTGAGCTTTTCTATCTCTGGTTTTGGGCTCTCTAGATGATGATACCCTAGATGTTGTCCTAATTCAAGGCGTTAAGCCTTTTTTGGAATTCAGAAACCATTTTCTTGGTGGTCTCATCATACTTTCGAAGATCTTGTTGCACATTCCCAATCTTGGAATCAATTGCTTTGAGGGCATTGTTTTGTGCTAACAGAGTTTTCGATTGCCAATTTAGGACAACTTTAGCAGCAGGAGTCTTTCTCTGTCTCCCATGTTCATCCACATCAGTGGGGGTAGGTATTTTAGGAGTATGGCGGTACCTGCCTTGTAGATCAATGAATTCTTCCGGAGCCGGGAACGAAAGTTTAGAACTTTCTATGACAAGAGAAGGAAAATCTGTTTCGTGGAACATGGCTATGGAAGAAGTGGGCGGTGTTCCTTTTTCCGCTGGAGCCTCAAGTGGGTAAGAATGCTTCTTAGCCCATTTTAGGATTGGCTTATAAAACGGGGAGAGAGCTGGCTTTTTCTGAGGAGGTGACGGTGGGGGAGTTGGTGAGACTGAAGGTGGAGCTATAAACTCTGGTGGTGGAGGTGGTGCGTAGGAAACTACGAACTGGTATTTATCACATTCACCAAGAGTATCAACGGATGGATCTCCATTTAAGTACCTTTGGAATATGGGATCTTTTCGTTTTTTCCTTCGAGGTGGAGGTTTATCAAATGGATTTACCTCGTCAGGGGAGTTTATGCAATAAGAGCACTGGCAAAAAGGATCCCAAAAACAGTGACCATACTGGTCTTTGTAGTAATGGACTGGATGTCCATCACTGTTGAAGTGTCGAACAAACTTTTTTGGATCTGGCTCGGAAATTGATTTAGGAACACATGGTTCAATCATAAAAAGGGTTTGGAAGATAGAAGGACTTTCTTCATTTTCCTTGCCAAATTTGATGGAAACAGTTCCATCTTTCTTTCGGACGAATTCAGAGTCTGAGGAATGGAAAGGCTTGTTACTTTGGTGCAGCTTTTCATAATTAGTGATCCAAGTCTCTGGAAGGAGAGTGGCTAACTTCTCCTTTGGAATTTGTCTGGGAACATGGATATAGGAGGCTTGATCATTTTGCATGGAGATGAACAGGGCGTCTTCATTTCCATTGTTGAAATTTAAATCAAGAGCATGGTTCTGCACTTGATAAACCATTTGGTAATGAAGTGTTGCAGCAACGGAATCAGCAATTTGAGGAGCTCCAGTGAGTTGAATCTGTACCTTCATAAAAGAAAGAAACTGCGGATCCGAAAGAGCGATATTGAAATTAGGATACAGAGTTACAAAAACTATGCCAGTATTCAAGGTGGTTTGGATAGTGCCAATACAGGCATGCTAGTATTCTAGGAAGCGAGTATCCAACAACGCTACTCTGGCAACAACTGGTAGACCCTTGCGACCATGAAAGGTGAGAGCAAGCCGAACAACGCAATAATGAACATGAGTATATCCCTGTTGAGCCCATTGTTTGGGAAATTCTGGAGGGATCTGAAGAGTAACAAAGTACTCATTTTCAGTAGCAGGAATGGGGTGTTGGTCGAATTTGGAGGACTTGACGTACTCTTTTACTTGCTTTGGGGTTTGGTGAATAAGTTGGCGAATGGAGCAGAAGGGTGAAAATGATGAGGTGGGTTTAGCAAAAGCGGAGTAAGGATTCATAAGGGGAAGTTGGGTTTCAGAAATCTTGGTTTCATCGCTAAGAGAGACTTCATAGAGGTAGTCTATCTTAGAAGCATTAGAAACATGAAACTCTAAAGGGGTCGAAGATGAAGGAGATGGAGCAAGAGAAATAGGTGCTTCGAGAATTTCTAGTTTTGTGGACATGATTTTAAATGATCTTCTCAGCACTGGATTCACCTACCAAGCGCATGGAACTGATAATATTACAAACGAAACCAGGCTCTGATACCATATTTCCTAATCCTCCCTCCCCGAAAGGTAGTTTACTTGCTTACTTGATGGACCTAGACTTAGAACCAGGGAAGACGGAGTCAATTTCCTGCAGGTATGCCTTCCCACAATGGGTGAATAACTCTCGTTCAAGCCCTTCAAGGATAGCCTTTTAGCATAAAACCACTCAGCCCTTTAGTTCAGAGCCTAGAGATACTCAGAGATGCTAGGATGATAGCGTTTCTAATCTACTAGAGCTGCATTTCTCAGAGGATCCTACCAGGCTGGAGAAGAAGAGGAGTTTAGAAAGCCATAGAGAGGTTTTTCGCAAAACACTCACTTTACTTCAAGGGACTCTGCCCAACACATTACACAACTTTCATAGCAACATTCATGTGAGATTCCTTTGGTTTGTGCATAAATTGGCTGAGATTTTGCATTGCATACGATATATCGGGTTTGGTCATAGTTAGGTATATGAGTTTTCCAATGAGCTTCCGATAACTCGTCGGATCTCTAAGAACAGGATCATCCTGAGATGTTCCCCCAACATGATCCGCTGCAGTTAATTTGGTATTCTGCTTGATCGGAATAACTGCTGGTTTGCATATTGATAAACCTGCTTCTGATATGATTTCCAATACAAATTTCCTCTGATTGAGAGAAATTCCTTGGTGAGATCTAGCAATCTCAATTCCAAGAAAATATTTTGGTGCTCCCAAGTCTTTTATATGAAATATAGTATGCAAATATTTCTTAAGATTCTTTATTGCAGCTTCATCATTTCTCATAATGAGAATGTCATCTACATATATCATTAGGTAAATAGATGACGTACCTTTAGTCCATGTGAAAAAGGCATAATCATATTTGGATTGTTTGAAGTTTGCAGTTGTGAGAGCCTTGGCAAATTTTGCATACCATTGCCTGGAGGCTTGCTTCAATCCATAAAGGAATTTACGGAGACGACATACTTTATTCTCCCTCTATCTCCGTAAGCCCTGAGGAATATCCATGTAAATTTCTTCATCCAAGTCGCCATGGAGAAAAGCGTTGTTGACGTCCATTTGATGTAATGACCAATCATGGATTGCTGCAACTGATAAGAAGGAGTGGACTATGACATCTTTAGCAATGGGAGAAAAAGTTTCATGATAATCGAAACCTTCTCGCTGGGTATATCCCTTGGCCACCAATCGAGCCTTGTAACGTTCAACGGATCCATCAGCTTTATATTTGATTTTATAAACCCATTTGCAACTTATAGACTGTCAGTTTGGAGGAAGCTGGACCAGTTCCCAGGTATGATTATCACTCAATGCTTGTAATTCTGCTGCCATGGCCTGTTGCCAATGTGGATCTCAGGATGCCTCATCATAACTAGAGGGTTCCCTTTCATCAGATATGCGACTAATATAACATCTATGCTCTGACGAAAGCTTATCAAAAGAGACATATGAGGATATTGGATAGTTGATACCTGGCAAATTAAGAGATGCACAGATATAATCCTTTGTCCATGTCGGTGGTCATGTGGCCCGCCCCGAACGACGTGGAGGATCCGCTGGTGGTGAAGAAGATGATTCTTCAATATTTGTTTCTGTCGAAACATCATAAATATTTTCCATGTTGAGTTGAGTTGCAAGCATATTTTCCATTGCTTCCTCAGGTTGCAGCTGATCAGGTGGAGTGGATGCTGAAGGGGAGGGAATGACTAGATCTGGAGATCCTATAAGAAAATATGCAGGAGGTACATCTTCTTGGTGTAAGAAACTATGAGAATTGTTTGAGACGGTCAAATCCTCCTTGGTTTCCTGGAATGGGAAGATATTTTCATGAAAAATTATGTCTCTGCTCACGAAAAAATCGCCTGTTGATGGATCAAGAATACGGTATCCTTTCTGCAGGTTGGGGTAACCCATAAATACGCATCATCTGGCACGTGGACTCATTTTGTCCCGAGGTCCCACAATTGCAGTGTAGCATAGACAACCGAAAACTCTTAAATGATCAATTGCTGGTTTTTTGCCATAAAGTAATTCGAAAGGTGATTTACCAGCCAATATTCGAGTGGGCATCTGGTTGATGAGGTAGGTTGCTGTAAGAATACAATCTCCCTAATAATTATCTGGAATGGATCCTTGAAACTTCAGTGCTCTTGCGACCTCCAACAGATGACGATGTTTGCGTTCTACCACCTCATTTTGTTGTGGAGTGTAAACGCATGAGCTTTCATGTAGATTCCCATGAGATAAGAAAAGTGAGCTGCATTCATGGTTAAAAAATTCTTTTCCATTATCAGTGCGGATCCGCCGTATTGACTTCCCGAACTGATTTTTGGTCAGAATGATAAAGGATTTTAGATTAGAAGGAACTTGACCTTTGGACTGCATTAGAAATATCCAGGTGATACGAGAGTAATCATCCACAATAGTAAGAAAATAACGCGAACCATCACGATGTGCTGTGTGATAAGGCCCCCAGACATCCACATGGATTAGTGAAAAAATATCACTAGAATGACTTTTACTGGTGGGAAAGGGTGTGCAAGATTGTTTTGCCATAGGGCATATATGACATTTAGAGCAGGGAAAAAAAGCACTATGACCCATCCTTGAATGTAAAAGAAAGTTCTTATCATCAGTAGTAGCATTACACAATGATATTTTATTTGAGGCAACTGATGAAAAATCAAAGTTATTTGGAAAGGCAGTCCAAAAAAATAATCCTTCTGAGAGATTACCCAAGCCCATCAGCTTGCTAGTTGAAAAGGCCTGGAAAAAACAGGTGTCAGAATCAAAGAATACTCGATAGGAATTTTCCTTGCAGACTTTGGACACATAGATAAGATTGAATTGAAATTGTGGGACATAGAGGACATTTCGGAGGGTAATTTGAGGACTCAAATGAACAGTGCCTGTCAAGGTGACATTAGTGATATTCCCATTCGGCAATTGCACAGAAATAAGTATATCCAATTTCTTATGCATAGCAGAAAAAAAAAACTTTTATCACAAATAATGTGATCACTTGCTCCCGAGTCCACTATCCAAGCCTTTCTTGAAATATAATTTATCAGGCAATGAGATATACTTGAAAAACTTCCTCCTTTGTTCGTGATGTCTGCTTTTTGTGAAGCCTGCATCAACTGTTCATATTGCCCATAGGTAATTGACCGATCATTACTGAGACCAGTAACTTGGCAAGCTATAGAATATTCTTTTCTTTTTTTTCTTTTTCTCCTGGCTTCCCATGCAATTTCTAACAATTATTTATAGTATGATGTGGGCGTTTGCAATACTCGCAATATAATTTACCTATCCCTTTTGAATTTTGGCCAAAATTCCTTGAAGATGCGGAAAAGATCTGGCCGTCCGATGCATTTTTCGCGGAATTATATCCGCCGTCCGATTCAGCGGAGAGATCAGACTCTTGAACACCGTCGAATCGCTGTGGAAGATTTGGACCGTTGGTGCCTCCCCTTTTAAATGCCCTTTCGCCGTTGCCTTGTAACCCTAGCGCCTCTCGATTTTCTCTCTCTCGCGCTAGGGTTTTCAACCCCGAATCTCGCCGCTCCCTGCGAAACGCCTGAGCAACGTTGTCGCTTCCTCATGCATGCTTCGGAGCCGTGAGTCGCTGGCTTTCTTCTTGGACAGCTAGTTGAAAGATCCTTCTGAGAGGAGGGACCGGATCCATCGCCAGGATTTGTGAACGGAACGTTAGGTAATTCTCATTCAAAATCAAAAGAAAACGAGTGGTTTTCTCCCTCTCCTTTATAGATCTATACTGTTTGAGGGTTTCCGTCGATCCCTTGAGTTTTTCTTCCGCAACCTCGAGCTCGTTCCAGAGCGATGATAGCTTGTTGTAACAAGCCGTGACTGTCATATTTCCTTGCTTGAGTTCGCTGAGTTCTTGCATGAGGGAAAAAATCTTGGCTCGATCTAATTTTCCATACATTTCTTTGATGTTGTCCCACATTTTCTTCGAGTCCTCTGTCGGTGGGAGACCGGCCGCGACATCTGGAGAGATGCAGTTGCTGATCCACGTTCGGATGAGGTGGTTGCATTTTCTCCAGTGTCGGGCCAGTTGCTCGTCCGAAGGAACGGGTACGGTTTCGTCGAGGAAACCGTCCTTGTCCTTTGTCACGAGGGCTCGCTGGAAGTCCTGCGACCATCTGGAGTAGTTTTCCGGCCCGGTCAATTGCAAGGTGATCAATTGCAATTCTGGACCGTCGGCGGTTGACACGTACAGGGGGTCGCCAAGCTCCGGTCGGCTGGTGACGGCCGCAATCGGAAAAGGCAAAAAGTTGGGTGCGAAATTCGGGTAGGGATCCATCCCTATGCCCGACCCGCCAAATCCAATTCCATGCCCCGCATTATGAAATCCCGGGTAGGGATTCGCGCCTAGACTCGCTTCGTCCGACCTGCCAATTTTTTCTGCTCCAGCGGTTGGGCTTGCCCCACTCGTGGCGGTGGGCCCCCGTTGGGCTGGACGCTACTTTGGTAGTTTGCAATCCCCGGCAATGATGTATTTGGGTCTGGCCCAACGTACCATGGATAGGGTACCCATTGGTAAGGATGGCCCACAATGGGCAACCCCATGCTTGACTAAGCCGGAAAGAGTTGCCACTGCACGCCTCCTTGGGTCTGAACTTGCTGTTGGGTTGTGGGAATCAGCCCGATATGGCTTTGTGCTTCCGAGATTTGTGGCATGACATCCCCTGTAGATGGAACATCAACAATCGAGGACGAATTTTCTGGGTGAGTCATGGTAATCGTTTGTGCTTGCTTCTTCTTCCTTTAGCGAAAAAATGATTCCTTCGTAAATCTCTTTTGCAGATAAGAGATTTCAGAGGGCAATCAATGCGGAAGCGGGTTCAGGAGCCTATTGCTCTGATACCATGAAAGAATTCGTAAAGGAAGCAAGGAGCGTAGGGAAGAGAGGAATTTTGGAGAGAAATCTTTTTCTATTCCTTCAATTGTAATCAATGTACAATGTTTTGTAATTATAATACAAGATGTATATGAAAAAAGGAAATAAAAAATTCTACAAATATTCTACAAATCAATTCAATTATGTGCAATCTCTAATTGATCAAAATCGGATCAATTAGATCAAATCTGGCACATCTTCAGGCATATCTTCCAACAACATATCATTCAGGATTTGGACTTAATTTATCAGCAACTGGACTGCAACTATAGGCAGATTTTGGGGCAGTCCGTTGCTCAATTGCTCATTTACTTCGGGAGAAATTTTTCTTCTTAGAGAATGAAAGAAGAAGAAAGGAACACGTTCTGGGCAAGAAGAAAGAAAGTGCTTGAAGCTACTTTCTTGCAGTTGAAACATCAAGTGAGAAATGAGCTTGAAAGAAGCTAGCAAGCTAGATGATAGAAGCAAGAGAACGACTGGTTCAACAATTCGACGGTGCATGTGAATTGCATATGATTCAAGATATGGCTTGGACCACTTCCCTCTCTTCAACTTCAAGACATTCTCTCTTTCTCTTCAATTTGAGAGTTGCCGCATCGATTCATGGAGGGCCGCGACGTCGAGATCCCTCGATACTCCCTCTGTTCAATATCCCTGCAGTGTAAGCTATAAAAAATTAAATTCGGAAACCAGGATCGATTATAGACAAACCTCTGGCCATTGTTCGTATTCACGTTCGTCGGAAAATCCTGAAAATTCGAAGAAATATTGGGCATACACTACTAACACAATTCCCTCACATATACTGATGGTGTATTCCAAAAGAGAGGGTGAAAATGGCGAAATCAGAATAGATTAGACAACCTTGATTGGATGAAAAATTGGCTACAGATGAAAATTCCAACTTAAATTTGAATTGGCAGCGCAGTTTGATATTGCTCGAACCGATTCTCCTGGTTCAGTGCATTCGAATGCCACATTTTGGGCAAGAGTTCCTGGAGACAAATGCTGGTTCCCACTTCAGTCAGCTCGAGCCATTCCTCAGCTAGTCCTACCTGATACACCGCCCTTGGCACACCATCACTTTCTTGTATTTACCCATTCGAGCACATCATTATAGGAAATTCTTTTGGTGCAGTTGTCACACCAGTGAGATCATTTCGGCACATATTCATGTTTGCAGTTCTTTGATTGATCTGTTACTGCATTTCACCATCTGATGTGGCCTGCCCTGGCCGGGATGTGCGAAGAAATGTCTGTGCTTACTATTTAGTGATCTTTTTGCCGTCCCCGCATGAGAGCAGCAGAGGCCAGATTAACAACTTGCTGAAGTCATTAGTATTCAGATGAACGGTGAATGAACAGCAGTAGCAGCTGAATCAGATATCTTTACTCAAGTCATTTCCCCATCACTGATCATTTTGCACGTTACTGCTTTATCTGCAGTGTCACTTGGTCATGTGGAGTAATGCGAATACGATGTCTCGAGAATTGCGAGATTACGAATTTGATTCTTTCATTATCTTCCGTACTTGGTAGCTGCTGATCGGAAGGGGGGAAGTTGAAATCTGGGCAAAACAGCAAATGATGTTTTCAGGAGTATCAACTGCAGTTTATCTTTAACGAAAGACCAAAAAATGTGGAATTCATTTTCTTTTCAACACGTAACTTGATTTTTACTAGGGATGAGTAAGATGAACCAATTGAATCGGGACTCATTCGGATTGGAGTGAACCGATCGGTTTAGGGAGGTTTTAAGGGGCGTTGCCGCGTCAGTCTGGTTCCTGGTTTTATGTGTCCTGGTTCTATAAAATTCGAAGAGATGATTTTTGGTCCAGTTTTTAATTTCAGGGTGGAATCAGATATATTTTTTAATTTCTTAAAACTGTAACCAAAAGCCCTAATTTTCTTCTCCTCTCATCTCGCGTGGCTCTTTACCTCTCACCTTAGTGCCTCACGCCTTGCTCTTCACTCTTTCGGTCTTTCCCTCTCTTGATTGAGTTTGTGAGTTTGGGAGTCGCATCCTTCTCAACTATCACTCCACTCTTAGATTGCCCTTTCGCTGTCGCGTCTCATCTTGACTCTCACCTCCTCTCTTGCTCTATTCAAGTTTATTTTGAACTCTTTGCGTTTTCAATTTGCTCAAAATTTTTGGTTGCGTCCATGTCTTGCATTTGTGTTTGTTATTATGTAAATTTGTGCAATTGGATGTGATGAGCAAACTCGCAGTTTTGTCTAGTTGATTGCAACATCTTGGATGCTTACTATGTGGCTCTCAAGGCACTCGCAGTATTGAAAATTGGCTACCGACGGAGGCATCACTGGGGTCATTTCATGATTTTGGGGAATGGACTTGAAGTAGGATTTTGGTTAGATCTAGGGTTTGAGGTGAGATGACTGGTTCCATTGGACCGGATTGAACCTGTCCCCAATTTCAGAAACTGGAAATTAGTCCTCCCGGTCTAGTTTTCGATTCCTTAGTGGGACCGAACCTAACCGAGAACCAATCACCCCTAATTTTTTTATTCTAAAATAATTATTTGTGGAAATGAAAAAGGGAAGAAATCTAGACTAAAAAACAAAAAGTATCAACATATAAATATAGTTGCTTTCCAATTAGGGGTGAGCATGGGAATTAGACTGAACCAACTGATTCTGGGTGATTCTCAATTTTAGGTGTGAACTGAATCAATGAAACCAAATTGATTTTTTATTTATATAATTTTTATTACTAAAAAGGGTTAATATCACGAAAATCCTCAATTTGGTAAGTATGTGACAAATTTATCTAAAATTAATTTTTTATCACAAAAAAATTACCAAATCAAGACACTTGTAATAAATTTACCAAAAACTAGTCTTTTTATTAGAAAAATCTCAAATTAATATATTTATGACTAATTTACCATTCATATATAAGGAAAATAACAAATTAGTACACATGTGATAAATGAAGAGTAGAACCCCAAATTAGTATTGATTTTGGGTTTTCTATGGTTAAAAAATTAATTAAAGGTAAATATATCAAAAGCGTACTGGTTGAGAGCTTTTTGTGGTATTAACCCTTATTAAAAAGATATTCTTAAAAGATAATCAAGGGTGGATGTGTAGTTTTGCATTTCAAAACCCTAATGTCCCATTCTTCGGCCCGTTACGGCCCGACGGGCCCCGGCAACCCAGTCGACCGCCGCGGATCAAATGAATGTAACCGAATTACCCAAACTCCTCTCCCGTCAGCCACGGTACAATTGAAAAAGAGCGAGCCCGCAGCCCAGCTGGTCTCCGCTTCTTTGAGGCATAAGCACAAACATGTTGAGATCACTCTGCACAAGACTGTCTCTCAAGCCGACCGGCCATGGCCGCCTCCTCTTCATGCTCGATCCGCGAGTACGTGAATTCCGCCCCGGCGTCCTGCCCTTGGGTTCTTCGCTGGGCTCATTTCTTGTTTGTTTCTTTTGGTGGCTTTGACAGAGGGACATGCACAGCAGGAACAAGACGGCCATGGAGCTGATTGCGAAGGGCTGGAGCGCTCTCAAGGAGGTCGACCGGGTGATCGACTACTGCGAGCTCAACGACCGCCGCCTCATTCCTCTCCTACGGGTGAGCCCAGACTTCTCGGGATCATTCGGCTTGTTTGTTTTGGTTTTTGTGAGATGAACGTGATTGTTTAGCTGAGAAATCTTAGAACTTTTACGGGCTACTCATGGTTTGCTAAGATAGCATTGGTTCTGCTCTGTCTGCTGAGTGGTGTTGTTATGGTTCTAAAGAAAAATGTGTCTTTTCCTGACGAAGTAGCTCGTTGACATGTGCGTGGTGCTTGTCTGAGTGGAAAGATTTGATTTTGCGTCTGTTCTTCTCTCCAGATTGATTGAAATTTTTAGTTCTAGTTACGGAACCAGTGGGAATTTTACGGTGATGAACCGATGTATCAGCTCTTTCATTCTTATCTTATATAGAGACCGTGAAGTTTTATGTTAATCTAGTGACTGTAATTCCCTTTTAGTTCTTACATTTTCTTTTTACTAACGATGACTTGCACTGATATTTCTTTTTTTCTCTGGCTGCCTGTATTCTATCCTATTCAATTCTGATTAGACTGCAAAGGAGAACTTTGAGTTGGCTCTTGAGGCCGACAATTCAAACACTCATGCCAGGTATTGGCTGGCTAAACTGCATTTGAAGTACCATGTTCCAGGGAAATGCTTAGCTGTGTAAGTGGTTCTTTCTTATGTCAGGAAGTGTGTATCTTTCTTTCTTGGTAATCATTCATGTAGCACTGTGATGCGCGGAAACTACTGGCATGCATATGGGAAGGTAAAATCAAGGTTGATCTAACTCAGGATAACTTTGTCTTTTTGTTTTGTTGAAGCCTTTCAATTTGGAGAGGTCATACTTTGGCAGTATTGTAGAAAAAATATTATCACGATAATGAAAGAGCATTGTGCTTAAACATGTTGCTCTTGTTTTTGTTAGGACTAGAATTATCACCTAGAGGGGGGTGAATAGGTGACTAAAGCGATTTTAACAATTTAATCCGAATAAGAGATTAATGAATTATAAACAACGATCGCTGCAAATGAAAGTAATGAAAGATAAAATGATTAGGGATAGAGAATCAGACTCAAGATTTATAGTGGTTCGGCTTAGACCAAGCCTACGTCCACTTTTCCGCACGGACAGCCCTTCTGGCTGGATTTCACTAAGAATCAAAAAGAGTGTTTACAGTCTTACGCTCTTGAGTCCACAGTGTAGAAACTCTACTACACTTCCTCAAGGTCTCACCACAGTATGATCTCTCTTTTGATTACATGTATTGCTCGAAGAATAAGATCACAAAATATAAATGGAGATTCAGACTTTGGAATTCTTCTATTTGACACACTTCAACAACTCGAGCGTCTCTCTTTATACGCTTCTTCATGCCTTCAATACCGTTGGCACCTTCCAAAGAAGTTCTTCCAATCAACCCGTTGGACATAATCAATTTGGAGAGATCTCGAGCTCTTTAAGGTAAGTGTAGATAGCCCATCAATCCTGTTCGCCCATACAATCAGGATCTTGGTTTCCATAAGTAGAACTTTCCAAATAAGTTGCGAATCTTAGAGAATCTATATCAATTCGAATATGTATATAAAATCTTGTCGTGCTGAATCCAGTAGAAAGATATTCCTTAGTCGTTGAGATAAAGACTTTATAGAATCAGAATAAAATAGTTTATCTTGTCGGTCTGGAATCTGTCCATGAGAGTAGACTTTGAAACTTGAGTCTTGTTGACGTCAGACTTTGATCTTCAGACTTTGCCAGTAGAGTCTGCAAGTCTTCAGACCGGACTGAGAGAAATGTTTTGTCAACTTTAAAACCTCTGAGGAGAATTTATCCAACAATCTCCCCCTTTTTGATGGAGACAAAACTTTCCTGCAGATTTGAATACTATTGCCCTGCAAAACAACTTTTAAGCTTGCAAAGATATCATTAGAATAAGAATAGTATAAGATGTCATGTACGCAGATGTCCTGTACACAGACTTACCCTGTACACAGATCTGCATCCACAGAAACCTCATTAGTCAGAGCAGACTTTACTATCTATATCTAATTTTAACAGCTTAAGGTAATTCAATAGTAAGCAATCATTCAAAAACTCAAGATAAAGTTAAAATATCAATAACAAACAAACCATTAAATAAAAAAAATAGAAATGAAAGTTTAAGGTTTGGGTTTGGTTTGAGAATAGAGTGAAAATCTGCCTGCAAAGTCTTCTCCCCCTTTTTGTCAGCATTAAAAAGTAAGAAAATCAAGGAGCACGAGGAACGCGAACAAGTTGAAAGTCCTCCATAGACTTGACAGTTCCTTCCAGCTTCCTTAAGTCTTCTTGTAGTTCAGCAAGAGCAGTGCCTTTTGCTGTGTCCTGAACCTTACTTTGAACATCTTTCAGCTGATCATGTAAGGAGATGAACATAGCATGATTATCATTCTGACTAGTCTGAAAGTCACACCCCATAGCATATATTTCGCCTTTGAGCTCCAATATGATGTCAAGCAACCTTCTGAAATCTCCTGAATTGTCAGTCTGTGTGCTTGCGTCAACTCGGTCTGATGGTGGAGTTAAGCTGGTGTGAATATCAGCAGGGAGATCGATGTTTGGAGATGATGCCTCTCCCTCAGGATAATGAGTAGCATGAACATCTTCTGCATCAGGTGGCGATCTACTCACACTTGCACTTGTAAATGTCAGGAGAAGAGGAGTGCTTTCTCTTTGGATATCTCCCCCTGTTTCCATGCCTTCTGGAGGGGAGAAGAACTCTTCTTTTTGAGGAGTCTCCTCAGTGACAAGATTGTGCTGATCCTCCTTTTCTGCTGGAGAATCTGACTTGGCTTGTGAGTCTACTGGTTTATACTGAGAGTCTGTCCCGGCCGACTCTTCCTCTTCATCTTTTTCTTCCTCTTTCTCTTCTTCTTTCTCTTCTTCTTTCTCTTTTTCTTTCTCTTTTTCTTCTTCTTCTTTCTCTTCTTCTTCCTTCTCTTCTTGCTCTTCTTCTTTCTGTAAGGATTCCTTTTCCTGGTTTCCTTTCTCAGTTTCTTCTGCAAACTGTTGTTCTGGAACAGCTGATACAGGAGCAGAAAACTGAGAAACAAAGGCTGAGATAGGCATATCATCCTCATCATCTTCATCCTCCAAGATGATTGTGCGCCTCTTCTTGATTGAACCAGTCACAGGTTCCTTTCCTTTCCTCTTTGCCGCAGAAGAGTCTGATCTGGTCTTGACAGGGGTTTTTTCTTTGAACTGCTCCAGCTTCTTGCTAAGTTCTTTCAGACGCATCTTTGTTATCATCCTCAGTCCGATGACCATTCGACCAATAGTCTTCACAGAGAGAATGTGGGGAGGCTGGATGTTCAGATGTCTGAAAAGACGTGTGATAAGAGCAGCATAAGGGAGTTGTCCCTTGTCCTTTGCCATAGACCTGTACATGTGAAACATGATAGTGTGTGGCAGAGAGAAATTAAGACCGATCTTGATTGCATACATCAACTTTGCCTCGGAGATGGATACATCTGTCTTTGATGTTGATTTTGGTCTAAGACAGTTGATCACAATCTTGTGAAGCAGAATATTTGTTGCATTCATTCTGGAGTAGGAGAGACGACCTTCAGCAATTCGGTCTCTTGCAAATTCCATGGTTGCATGACTCACAGACACAGAAATTGATTGGAAAGCACATCTTTCCACACCAATTACATATGCCAGAGTGTCTGTATCAACAACATATTCTCTATCTCGTACGCTAAATGAAAAGCTGTTCGCATCAAGGAAACTGAGATTAGAGTAAAAATATGCGGTTAATTCAGAATAAGCCACATCACATTCAGTGCAAAAATTGTGCAATTGAAGTTTCTCAAACTTCTTTCTGAGATTGATGCTCAGTAAATCCAGAAAATTAAAGTCCACCGTTCGTGGATTTATCACCCCTCGCTTCAGCAGTTTCTCATACATCTTCCTGTGTCCATCAGATCGAAACAGTTCATCCTTCTTTCCTCGAAGGTTTGCAGCTACACCCATCCAAGGTTTAAAATGTAAAAACATTTTCTCATCATCATCATTTCCCTCTGGTTGATTGAAACCACCAAACCTAGGGTCACTGGGAAAGTTTGCAAAAACTTTTGCTGCTGTTCCAGCAGGAACAACGCTTGATCTTTCCATCACGGTGAGAAAGTGCGTCTCATTTCTATAACCTTTTTCTTTCAGAAATTCATCAATGAAAGTCATTGCAGAACCACCTTCCTTCAATGCAGAGTAAAGCCTATAAACAAAAGCAGGCTTGAGTGATCTTACTGGTTCAACATTTTCAAGCACTTCTTCTGCATGTTGAGGGCGACTATCATGAGGTCTAGTTGAGGAGGAGCGCTGTTGAGATCGTTGAGGAGACTATTCTGTTGAAAGTCGCTTTCTTCTATGAGATCGAAGTGCGTAGGCCCCTCTCCAGAGCCTTGTGGTCCCCTGCTTGCAATCCTTGATGATTTTCTTTGGTAAGACATTGTCGCTTTCTTGGAGAAACTTTCACACTTGTGTCGCAAGAAAGTTAAAAACTTGAGAAGTAGAAATCGAGGAGAGAAATTCCAGAGAGTGAAAAGATTTTGAACTAGGGTTTCTGGGTAAAGTTTAAAACGAAGAAGGAGAAGAAGTATAAAAGGTAATCGAATCGTGGTAACTGAATCGTCACAAAATAAATTCCTTTTAAAAAAAATAACTGCCTTAATAAATCGATAACCACCCTTTAGAAAATAAATTGCCTTAATAAACATGATTATCCATTAATAAACAGACAAACTTACCTTTTCGAGATAAAAGATTAAGTAAATGAACTTACAGTCGTGTCGATTGGTATTCTCAGTCTACACCCTTTTGAGTCTGATACTCTGTCAGACTTTAAGATTCTGAGTCTGAGCTTCAACATTCTTTAAGAGATACAATATTGAGTCTTGAGCGAATAGACTCAAATAAGCTTTTCTCAAGTGGCTTTATGAAGATGTCTGCCAGTTGATTCTTCGAGTCAATAAATTGTATCAAGACTTCTTTGTTCTGAACATGATCTCTTATAAAATGATGTCGAATCTCAATATGTTTTGCTCTTGAATGTAGGATAGGATTCTTTGTGAGATTAATTGCGCTGGTATTGTCACATTTGATCTCTGTGCAAGAGTCTTCAATACCAAAGTCTCGTAGTTGTTGTTTTATCCAAAGTATTTGTGAACAGCAACTTCCAAGTGCTACGTATTCTGCTTCAGCTGTTGAAAGAGCCACAATACTTTGTTTTCTTGAAAACCAAGATACTGCCCTTGGGATACCATAGACCAATCTTTGCAGTAGTTGCAACATATTTAATGATACGTTTAACAACACTTAAATGAGATTCTTTAGGATCTGATTGAAACCTAGCACATATGCAAACACTAAATAATATGTCAGGTCTAGATGCAGTAAGATAAAGAAGTGAACCAATGATACTCATGTATAATTTTTGGTCGACTTTTTTCCCTGCTTCGTCTTTGTCTATCTTCAAAGAACTTGACATAGGGATGTCAGTCTTTTTGCAATTCTCCAGACCGAACTTTTTAACAAGTTCTTTTGCATATTTTTCTTGATGAATAAAGATTCCTTCTTTAAGTTGTTTCACTTGTAGACCAAGGAAGAAGGATAGTTCACCCATCATGCTCATCTCAAATTCATCCTGCATAGACTTAGAAAATTTCTTGCACAAAGTCTCATTAGATGATCCGAATATAATGTCATCAACATAAATCTGAACAAGTAGAAAGCTTTTGCCTTCCTTTTTAATAAACAAAGTAGTGTCTACCTTCCCTTTAGAGAAACCACTTTGAATTAAGAAATTACTTAGCCTTTCATACCAAGCTCGAGGAGCTTGTTTTAATCCATATAAAGCTTTCTTCGATCCAACACTGAGTCTGGTTTCTTTGAGTCTTCAAATCCAGGAGGTTGTTCCACATAGACTTCTTCTTGAATAAATCCATTCAGGAATGCACTTTTGACATCCATTTGAAATAACCTGAAATTCTTATAACATGCAAAAGCAAGTAATAATCTGATTGCTTCTAACCTTGCTACTGGAGCATAAGTCTCATCATAGTCTATCCCTTCTTCTTGCGTATATCCTTTAGCCACGAGTCTTGCTTTGTTTCTTGTTACTTTGCCTTTTTCATCAACTTTGTTCCTGAAAACCCATTTTGCTCCAATAACAGATTTACCTTTTGGTTTAGGAGTTAATTCCCAAACGTCGTTAATACTGAATTGTCTGAGCTCTTCTTGCATTGCTTCAATCCAGCTTTCATCAGCTAAGGCTTCTTCAATGTTTTTGGGTTCTATTTCAGAAATAAGTGCAACGGCACTAGACTCTTCTCGCCTTTTGGATCTTATACGAATTCCCTCATTAGCGTTTCCAATAATGAGTTCTTCGGGATGACTGGACTTGTGCTTCCAGTTACTGGATGGTTTGATAGGTTGTTGATCATTTTCTTGAGTTGATTCTTCATCAACAACTTGTTGTACTGCCTCTGAATTTTGAACAGCTTTATGGGAGATAGATCTAGCAAAGACTGGAACAGATTCCGATTCTTCAGTTTGTATTGGCTGAACTTGTGGGGAGTCTTGAAATTTGACATTCATTGATTCTTCCACAGTCTGAGTCTTCTTGTTGAATACTCTATAGGCTTTGCTTGCAGTTGAGTAACCAAGAAAGAATCCTTCATCTGATTTTTCTTCAAACTTACCAACTCGATCATTTGCATTTTGAGAGAAAGTAGACCCAAGTAAATCGTGAATAATCATCCACTATTACTAGGCAGAACCTTTGTCCACCAATGCTTTGCGTTCTAGTAGGTCCAAATAAATCCATATGCAGAAACTACGTAAGACACGATTAGTGGAAACTTTACTTATTGGTTTGTAAGAGTTTCTAACCTGTTTACCCAGTACGCATGGTGTGCATAGATCAGACTTTAAGTAATTGAGAATAGGCAATCCACGAACAAGTTTCTTGGTGGAGATCTTGCTGATTTGCTTCATATTGGTATGGCCAAGTTTTTTGTGCCATAGATTAGCTTCTTCTTGTACTGATATCAAGCACTGTGATCTTTCATGATTCACATCCAGAAGATAGATATTTCCATGTCTTCGTCCAGTAAAAGATTGAGTAGAGTCTTTACTGATTCCTGAGCACGTTCCTTCCTAGAAATTGATCTTGAATCTAGTATCACACAACTGGCTTATGCTAAGCAAGTTGTAATTTAATCCTTTAACTAAGGAAACATTCTTGATTGACAGACTTCCAATCTTTACTGTTCCACGACCAATGATTCTTCCTTTGTTGTTACCTCCAAAGGAAACTTTTCCTCCATCCATCTGGTCAATTTTTATGAAGCAACTTGAGTCTCCTGTCATATGTCTTGAGCAGCCACTATCTAGATACCATTTTATTTTCCTTTTGATAGTGACCTGCAATTAAGAAGAATTCAAGCTTTCTTTGGTACCCATATCATCTTGGGTCCAGAAGAGTTAGAGCAATAAATAGTCTTTGCCCAATTCCTTTTAACAGGTCTCCAAACCAAAGGACATTCTTTCTCAAAATGTTCTGAGCTTTGACACTTGGAACATTTTAAGGCATTTATGCCAACAGGTTTTACAAAGACTTTCTGAAAATGATTTTTATAAGCAATTCTGGTTGGTCTTTGTTTGATTCTTTCCTTCACCTTTGGAAAATCAATTAGAGGAATAGTTTCAGAAGTCATACCAAGACCTAACTTATCAAAGTAGGGTCTTTATATCGAAAGAATCTTATCCAACTTTTCAGAACCATTTGTAAATCTTTTTGATATATTAGAAATATCATTTTTCAAAAGATTATTTTTTTTGGAAACAGAGTCTGAGTTTTCTTTCAAGACAGTAAAGTTGTTTTCTAACTTTTCAAACTTTTCTTTCCAAAGTTTTTCCTGTTGCTTCAATGTAGAATTTTCCTTTTTCAATTCGGAGATCCTCTTAAGAGAAGTTTTTAGACTAAGACAAAGTTCATCAATATATTTCAAAACTTTGACAGGAATTCTTAGATTACTAACCTCGAGTTCACTGTCTGAGTCTGTATCTAAATCAATGTCTGAGTCTGAATCAGATTTTGCCATTAAGCAGATATTGGCATAATCATCATCACTTTCTTCATATTCAGTATCACTCCAAGTCTCGCTTTGAGTGCCTTCCCCGTATTTCTCGGTCTTTCCTTTTCTCTTCTTTAACGAGAAGACAGACAGTTGGGTCCGATGTGTCCCTTTTTCTTGCATTCAAAGCAAGTCACTTCTTTGTTAGAGTCATCATCCTCTGTTGATTTGTTTTGAAACCTTTGTGAGCTTTGTTTCTTCTAGTTGAATTTTCTTCCTTTTCTGTTCAACTTTCTGAATCTCTTTATCATGAGTGCCAGTTCTTCATCATCTAGATCTTCTTCAGAGTCTGTAGCATCAGAATAGTCATTAGACTTTAAGGCAATAGATTTCTTACATTTTGAATCTTCCTCTTCGTTGGTTTGCTCTACTTCATAAGATTGAAGAGTCCCAACCAGCTCGTCTACAGAAAGTGGAGCAATCCTCTGTGTCTCTCTTATTGAGGTTTTTATGTAATTCCAGTCTTTAGAGAGTCCTCGTAGGAGTTTGTTGACCTTCATATGTCCTGAGATTGGATGTCCCTGATATTCAAGACCATTCACAATTTCAGTAAAGCGACTAAACATGTCAGTTATTGATTCTCCTGATTTCATCTTAAAGACTTCATATTGTCCCAAAAGAATATTGATCCTTGTCTCTTTCACTCGATCAGTCCCTTCATAGGTAATGTGAAGCCTATCCCAGACTTCTTTTGCTGTATCACAAGAAGATATTCGGTTATACTCAGTAGGGGATAAAGCACAATATAAGGAGTAAATGGCTTTAGCGTCAAGAGTCTGTCTCTTGGTGATTTCTTCTTGAGTCATTTGAATGGGATCAGCAACTTCTTTTCCTCTCTCTGATCCTGATGCAGCAGGAGGAGTGATTCCTTTGTCTACAACTTCCCATTCCAAAGGATCTTTCGATCTTAGGAATGCTTTCATCTTGTTTTTCCATATGCTGTAGTCTTTTCTATCAAAGTATGGAGGTCTGGTATTGCTTTGACCTTCAACCAACCCTGTAGGTAACATACTAGCCATAGATCTTTTACTCAGAAGTAAAGACACTTCTTATAAACGAGTACACAAGCTCTGATACCAATTGTTTTGACTAGAATTATCACCTAGAGGGGGGTGAATAGGTGACTAAAGCGATTTTAACAATTTAATCCGAATAAGAGATTAATGAATTATAAACAACGATCGCTGCAAATGAAAGTAATGAAAGATAAAAAGATTAGGGATAGAGAATCAGACTCAAGATTTATAGTGGTTCGGCTTAGACCAAGCCTATGTCCACTCTCCCGCACGGACAGCCCTTCTAGCTGGATTTCACTAAGAATCAAAAAGAGTGTTTACAGTCTTACGCTCTTGAGTCCACAGTGTAGAAACTCTACTACACTTCCTCAAGGTCTCACCACAATATGATCTCTCTTTTGATTACATGTATTGCTCGAAGAATAAGATCACAAAATATAAATGGAGATTCAGACTTTGGAATTCTTTTATCCGGCACACTTCAACAACTCGAGCGTCTCTCTTTATACGCTTCTTCATGCCTTCAATACCGTTGGCACCTTCCAAAGAAGTTCTTCCAATCAACCCGTTGGACATAATCAATTTGGAGAGATCTCGAGCTCTTTAAGGTAAGTGTAGATAGCCCATCAATCCTGTTCGCCCATACAATCAGGATCTTGATTTCCATAAGTAGAACTTTCCAAATAAGTTGCGAATCTTAGAGAATCTATATCAATTCGAATATGTATATAAAATCTTGTCGTGCTGAATCCAAAAGAGAAAGATATTCCTTAGTCGTTGAGATAAAGACTTTATAGAATCAGAATAAAATATTTTATCTTGTCGGTCTGGAATCTGTCCATGAGAGTAGACTTTGAAACTTGAGTCTTGTTGACGTCAGACTTTGATCTTCAGACTTTGCCAGTAGAGTCTGCAAGTCTTCAGACCAGACTAAGAGAAATGTTTTGTCAACTTTAAAACCTCTGAGGAGAATTTATCCAACAGTTTTACCTTTTAATGTGCTGGTGCGAGCTGGCATCTTCTTGTTTTCCTCTCTGGTGAGCACTTTTCCATACAGATTCCATGTAACTTAGTAACCTTGCTTATGTTCTCTCATCATTGGTTTGATGGAAGCATCGTCATGCTTTGGTGTGGTATGCTACTACTTATACATACGGTATTTCCTTATAAGACTGTGTTTTGCCATAACAGTGGTGCCGCCTTGCTGGTGGAAGCTGCTAACATGGGCGATTCAGATGCACAGTACGAATTAGGTTGTCGTCTAAGAGTTGAAGTAAGAAATTTGTACTTGGTGGCTGGCTAAGTTATCTCTTATTGATTGCATCTTTAATTCATAACTGGATATCTCTGGGCTTCATGAGAACCCATTATTGTTTTTAACTATTATCAGAATAATTTCTACTTGGCATGTATACCTAAATTTTCTACATGCAAGTATAATGGAAACTACGATGTGCACTGCTAAGTTATGGAACTTGTTTATGTTATCATGTTCTTTGCTCTTCAAATACAACTGCTACACTTGGCCGAGTAGCATGTGTCTTGGATAAACTTGTTGCAACTCGGGTTGAGTTCTCTTTAGTTGTAGATTTGGGAAAAAGTGATCAAACTGTTAATTGTTGCTCTTTTTAAAGCTGGCTTTGCCATTGCCCTATCATGGAACCTCACCAGATATTGCTGAACATATAATAACAGAATCCTTATATTGTCTTTTTCTTTACGTCCTCAAGGCTCCTGGGCCTAGCTGAGAATTGGAAAAGTTGTCACAAAAGATGCAGGGCAATTAGGAAATGTGGTCTTGCTAACAAATCTCTTTCATATGCTTTAACTGGTTCTGAAGATGCTAGGGTAACTTTAACTAGAGAGTTATTTGATTTGTTTGCATAACACCTCTGCATGATAAGTGCCCAATAATTTCGTGGAACTCTATCAATATTTGTTTGGTGGAAATTAGAAGTCAAATCATTAGTTGAAGATCAATGCCACACATACAAAACACAATAAAAAAGTTAGGGAACTGAACATGGGGTTTTTCTTTTTCCTTTTCCTATATATAACATAAGATGAACAAGGATGACCTTTTTGGGATGTATTAGAAGGAGAGTGATGGAATTATAGAATTGATGTGGGTGTACTTTGTATTTTGTTTTGTTTTTGTTTTTGTTTTTTTTTTTTTTTTTTTTTAAATTTCCTCTCCTCATTTTTCATTTTTATTCTTTCAAAAAGTTCTTTTTAATAAATTGCTATTAGATGCATCTAAATTTTAGCTTTTTCTTTTTAATTTTTTATCTCGATTTTTCTAATTTCCGTTTTTGTTAAATTATTTTGAATTTTTAACACATAAGTAAGTCTTGACATATAAAAACATGATTCCACATAAGTCCAACCTATTTTCTGTAATGTAGTTAGCAATTTTTCATGTTTATTCTGTTGCACCATTAGCTTATAGTAGCTTTCATTTACCTTTTCTGCTGTCTATGATCTGGTTGCTGTTTCCCTTACACTCTTTAAAATGGCCTATTATATGATTTATGTGATATGCTTGGTTATGTGTAGCATGATTACTTCTCCTCTGATCAACAAGCTTTTTATTATTTGGAGAAGGCAGTCGACCAGGTCTGTTCTCTTTTTGCCTTTTCTTTTTGTTTCTCTCTTAGTTCATATGCACTTAATGTGCTTTTAATTACTTACAATCTTACCAAAGCTTGTCATTTTCTAGCTGCATCCAGGTGCTCTTTATCTTCTAGGAGCTGTTTATTTGACAGGGGACTGTGTGAAGCAAGATCTTGCTTCAGCAATGTGGTGTTTCCATAGGGCATCAGAGAAGGTGAGCATCCAGTTTTTTTTGCTTCATGAAATGATGTAATTGAATACTTGTGGTTTAGAGGTTGATGCATTCATGATAAGTTTTGTGTCCGCTAGCATAGAGTATTCAACAGATAGTTCCTTTACACTCTTTTTTTGCGCTATTAACTTTTTTGCAATTATTAGTACTGGATAATTTTGGGGGAATTAGTTTCCATGGACAGTATATGTATTAAGCAAAGTTTTGGACTTCACTCGAAAAGATCCACCACGAAAGGGAATTTCCTTGACCATTTTACCAAGACACCTTTGTTAAAGGGATAAGTTCGTACTTAGAAATTACCTGAAGAATTTATGGGATGGGAGTGTAGTTTTCAGTCAACTACATGAGTGGTATAGTCATCTCCCCTAATGAACCCAGAGAAAGCATCCCTGAAGCTTCTCTGTTCTCTTCATAACCATGTAGGAACTGAGATAAAAAAGAGAAACAAGCTGGACGATATTATAAGATCTCTTCACCTATTTCAAAGAGCTGCCTTTGAAAATACAGCTCCTTTTCCTTTTATTGCTTGGCCCCCTAATTTTCATTCAACTGTATTTTGTCTGGCTAACTTCTACCTTAGCTGTCAGAAGGGCTTAGGTTTTCCATCTGGAATTATAGAAATCGAGATAATGTTGTATCTTTAACAGAAATCTGTGGGAGGATTCCGATTGTCCCTTCACAAGTGCAGGCCCATACATGGCAGTTTATTTGCATGTATATTCGGGTTTGGTACAAAAGAAATTGGGAAGATGCTGTCCTCTTATAGTTTACTCTCCTTTGAACATATGCAGGGACATGCTGGTGCAGCCATAGCATATGGGTCTCTCCTTCTTAGAGGTTTGTTCTTTGATTTTATGCTTTTGAACAAAATCAAAAAGTGCATACGCCTATGCAGTCTTGATTACGTTTGATTGCCTTGTTTCGTTCGACCAAAGGTCCACTTATATCATGGATTCTCCAATTTGCAAGTTAATCTATCGGGATTACCATCCAGCCTCTTTTAAGAGGAGAAACGAGGGTTTCAAGTTATCTGTCCAATTCTGAGGACTTTTTTCAAACAGTGTTGGGGGAACAGTTCCAAATTAACAGTCTCGTCTCTCCCTTTGATTCACACATGATGGTGATCGGAGAGCTTACTGATCTATCTGGTTCACAAAAATTGTTTAAATCCTCATCTTCAATTGATGTAGGAAAAATAAATGAACCTGGATACATTTTTGGTATGCATATAAAAAATCATTTCTGCCAAAGCACAGAAAACGGTTTTCAAAATATAGCTGAGATTTTGGAAGCACGAAAGCCTCTTGTTCATTTGTTTTTTTCTTCAATAAAAGGACTGTCTTCAACAGCATGACTGCAGAATTGGCGGACCTACTTTTTTTCTAGAATTATTGTTCAGCTTCTTCATGCATCACTTGTCTAGAGCGCTCTTTTACTCTCCCCACATCACTGCCTTTTGCATTGCCTCTTCATCTGTCAAATCTCTCCCTTTATCACTCATCTTCCAATCAAAATTCTAGCACAGATGATCATTTTGCCATGAGACACAAGTGATGATCTCTCTTGCTGTGTCCTTCTATATAAGATTCAAAATTCACGTGTCTCTTCTCTCAGCTTGAGTGAAGCTTTGATCTAAATCTTGATGGCCTCAAAATGAGAAAGACACTAACAGGAGCTTTACAAAACATCTTTTGATGAGAATTTGCCCATTGGCTGTTTTAAAAATGCTTCAGGTGTTCAAGTTCCAGAAGTTTTGACGAAGTTCTTTTCGGTTAGAGGCTCATCTGCCAGAAAATCACAGATTCAAATGGTTGAATATACTAGAAGAGGAAGAAAAGAGGGTCCTTGCTTCATAACGAACTAATTGTTGTCCTGCTTCTAAGATTCTTTTGGTTCATTGCTGGAGCCTCACCACTAGGTATGAAATCAAAGGTGAACATTGATAAGGAAAAGGGATGGGAGTTCATAAAAGAGTCCCGGTTCTTTTCGGGTGGTATTTACCTCTGATGTCAACAGAAAGCGTATGTACCTCGGTATCCAGTACTTCTGTGTATTCTTATATAAAATAATGTAATTTGCTTTGAACCTGTCTCAAATTCCAGTATAGTTATCATACAATGACGACTCCCAAGTTCCACTCCATACTGTTCAACGATGAGGTACTTGGGAGTCGTCATTGTATGATAACTGAAATTAAAAGAAAAATTAGGAATATAAAAGGTCATTTCTAAAATTAAATTCCTAGAAAAATTAGGAATATAAAAGGTCATTTCTAAAATTAAAACAAAACCACTACTGAGAACTAATCTGCATGTCCCAATAGCTTCTACACGCGAGTGAATCTTGTTTCTCGAATAGATGCCCTGTTCATTTCCCACTAGTTTCTGCTGGTTCTGAAAACCCTGCAAGGAATTCGAAATGTGGATTGTAGAATCAGAATCAATCAACCAAGTGTTGTGACTCACATCAACCATATTAGTTTCATAACAAACATATGCGAGTTGGTTACCTTTCTTTTTGAGCCATGCCTTAAATTTGGCGCAATCCTTCTTCATGTGCCCCTTCTTTTTACAGAAGAAACACTTGGATTCCTTCTTAATTCCAGCTTGGGGAGGTAGAGGCATCTTACCCTTTCCCTTTTGCTTGCCTTGCCCTTTATACTTATCCTGTGTTGCCATATGAGCACTTTCTCCTTTATCCATAAGCAGCCTCTCTTCCTCTTGAACACACATGGTCATGAGTTCATTGATTGACCATTTAGTGTTATGTGTGTTGTAAGAGATCTTGAAAGGGGCATACTCTTGTGGGAGAGTATTTAAGATATAGTATACAAGAAAGGATTTTGATATCCCAACCTCAAGATTCTTCAGCTGAGCTGCAATGTCCCTCATCTTCATGATGTGCTCACGCACACCTCTTACACTAGCAAGCTTCAATGATGAGAACTTCATAATTAGAGTCATGGCATGCGCCTTCTCTCAAGACTCAAATTGTGCATCAATAGCCTCAAGCAATTCTTTGACATCGTTATGCTGAATAACTGAACCACGAATGCTAGCAGAGAGTTTTGTCTTTATGTACATCACACAGACGGTTGGTGTGACATCCCGATTTTTCCAATTTTATATTTAGTAAATTGAGACGGGCATTTCATCTACACGCATATAGTTCTTTTCCTTGAGTTGGTCACTCATGTGAAAACCAGTCTATCGGGTGAAGCCGGTAAGAGATTCTAATGCATCAAACTCGAGAATTTGACCAGGAAACGACCTTTCGACCGAGCTAATCTGCAAGAGTCATTATAGCACAGTTAAAAATCGATTAGAAGCCAGAGATAGGTCGGCTCGACAGAGGCATGTGATCGAGTGTGGGTGATTCCACCAGATCACACTATTCTTGTCGGTCGGCACTGGACCGACTTTTTTGTCGATTGGGTCCCCCATGTCCATATTTGAAACCTTGAGATTTCCACGACAACGGAGGGTCGCCAATGTGTCAAAGATGTACATTGTGGCTTGAGATTGATCAACTACAGGTCGAATGCATAAAAATTTCTAAAAGCTATCTGGTAGGTTAGGACGCGCTAATATCGTGCCAAAATGGAATTAACATTGAAATTGTGACTGAATTAAGAAATTGGAAGTCCTGGGGTGTCACATACCTTATGAGGAACATGTATTAATTTTACGGATTTTAATTGGGCTCAATTGGAAGAGAATTGATTGGAATTGAGAAATTTAATGTACGAGATTTCGTGCCCCGGCGGAAAATGAAATTGAACCCATTGGACTAAAGTTGTGGAGGGTTTGAACTTAGTGGAAGATGACATCACCCTATGTCATGGTAGTTGGCCAAATTTAAGGAGAAATTGACACTTGGAGGGTGGAGATTGAACCAAGCTTCTTCTTCAACCTTTGGAAGAGAGAGAGAGGGCGAGGAGAGAGAAAGGGCCGGCCAGCAGCCCCCTCGTGCGAAGCCAACCGCACGCCCCTCGCCGTCCGCTCGCCACCGTTGCCGGAGCCACTAAGGCAATCGCCGCCGCCGTGCGTCCGCGCGAAGGCTCGCGCGGCGCTCCGCCCTCCGGTTCGCTGCTCGCCGCCCCTCGTCCGCCCCAGCTCGCCACGCCCAGCAGCCCAACCCGTCACGCCACCCTTCGCCGCCCGTCCGTCATCACCACCGCCATCGGAGCTCGCCACCAGCTCGCCACCGCCCTCCTCCACCATCCCGCGCCCAAGCCACCACCGAACCTCCCCATTCAGCCATGGACAAGTGTTGAACTTCCAGCCCATATCTGGAAGTTCGGGGCCCGTTTTGGCCGGCTTCCCGACCCCGGGTGCTCGGCCCGCCTTGAGGAAAGTTAATCCTTGCGTCGACCCCGTCGTTTTGGTGCGCTCGGCTCGCTAATCCGGTGAGTTTAGCTCACTAAATCTTGATTAAATGGTTAATGATGCCCTAAGTGTGCTTAGCCTAAGTTAATTATGTTTAGGTGGTTAGTTTAGTTTATTTAAGTGTGATTTAGGTTAAGAGATTTAATTAGTCTTAAGTGTGTTTAGTTTAAGGTTAAGTAGGTTTATTTAATATAAGCCTTGATGTGACTTATTGGGTTTTATTTTTGATTTATTTTAATGTTTCGAAATTCTGGAAAAGTTAATAATTTATTATTTTCCGAAAATCATTAAAATATTATTATTTAATTAAAAAAAAACTCGAAATATTATTTTTAACCCCAATTGCTTAGAATTTCGTGCTGATCGTCGCTATGCATTTAGAATTTGAATTTGATGAATGGATGTGGCAAATTGAGTGTTGATTGTGATAAATAGGGTTTTTAACCATAAAAACCCAAGTGTTGGATTTTGATGCAGAAATTTGATTGTTAAGGTTTACTATTAAAATTGGAGTATGTGAATGAAATGCGGAGTGTCCGGAAGTCAATAATGATTTGTCGTGTGCTGGTTGATAGACTCGGTCGCAGTAGTGGCTGGGCCAAATGGACTTGTTCTCCTTGTGAATTGCCGTCAGTGAGTGACGTGGCTCAGGTCGCAGTAAAGGCTAGGCCAACTGGATCCATGCTCCTTCGGGAATGCCGTCGACGTAGTGACGAAGCTGCGCTCCATGGGGGGGAGGCGATGCTTGACATGAGTGTCAGTAGATAGCTGAATTGCGAGTAGGCTATGCCCTTGTGTGGCAGTGAATAATTGGAATGTGTGCTGAGTGCGATTGTGATTTATATGAAAGTGATGTTGTTCTAATTATTTAAATTCTTATTATTACCTGAGATTGTGTGATATAAATTGTGCTAACCTGTAGGAAAGGAATTAAGACGAGGTAAGTCTTCTGTGTGAGGCGGCTAGGCCATCCTGGGTGTATTTTCTTTCTAATAAGGGTTTAGGGGGTTGAACTTGCTGAGACGATGTCTCACCCCATTGTGGGCCAAAATTTTCAGGACCGTAGATGGAGGAATCATCGTCTCCGGAGACTATCCAGTTCGAAGTGGGATCGAAGAGCGTGTCCGACTAGTAGTCCTAGGACCGTTTATTCTTTTTGGTGGACTGATCCCTTTTTGTAAGCTGGCCTCTTTTTGGTATATATGTAAACCTTGGGAGGTTATTTGTTTATGGAAGTACGTTTGTTTATGATTGTAATTATTTCCTGCTTTCCTATCTCGTGAGTTTTTGTCAAGGGTTAGATAACACGTTCCGCATGCGCATAACGAATTAATTGGGTCGGCGACACTACCTAGGAATGTCGCATTTGTATGACCATGGTGGGATGTTCACGTGTCTCGGGGTTCGGGGCGTGACATCCCCGTTTAAGTGGTATCAGAGCATGGTTTGTGTATGGAGTGATAAGGAGCGAGTGAGTCATGGGATAGTTGGTAGGAAAGACTTTTAATATGGCTGGTGCATGTGATTGATAGCTGCTTGTTAACTTGTTGGTGAGGTCACTCAGATTCTAATGTGGTATTGGAATTTGCAAACAAGTATCTATATTGAGCTTGTAGCATGAGTGACCGAGAATCGAGAGCTGCTAGGAAGAGAGCAGCAGGCCCCGTGTTTTGAGGTGGGCCATCGATGAGAATCGATGCCCGTGGTGCCCTTGGGAGAGCGCCGACCGAGGCCAGCGCGAGTGGTGCGGCATCGCCTCCAGTTGATGCTGGGGTAGAAACCCCCGAGGATCCAAGGTTTGCTGGGATCATGAGGATGCTAGAGATGATGGGTGACAGGATGGATCAGCAGGCTGCCGCTTCAACCGCCGCCATTGTCAATGCCGCCAATGCAGCTGCTGCTGCTGCAGCTGCCACCGCCCCTGCCACCACACTAGTTGATGAGCCCGAGGTAGCGTTTGAAGAGGTTCCACCTGGGAACATGGCCGTTGGGAGGCCTATGCATAAGCTAGTGGAGCAGTTCCTGAAATTGGATCCGCTGACGTTCACGAGAGTGGGAGATCCCGAAGCTGCAGCACTGTGGGTTCAGGAGTTGGAGAAAGCCTTTGATCTACTGATGTGCACCGAGACCAAGAAGGTTGTTCTGGCAGCTTATCAGTTGAAGGGGATTGCAGGTACTTGGTGGAAGACTACCAAAGGGATAGCGTTCCCTAGAGGCGTGGTTCTAGAGTGGAACGCCTTTCTCGAGGTCTTCTTAGAGAAGTACTTTTCTGAGTGTGCTAGGGAGGTGAAGATGGCGGAGTTCCAGCGCCTTTGCCAAGGTACCATGACGGTTGATCAGTATGAAGCGAAGTTCGCTGAGCTGTCATAGTATGCCCTTGATTTAGTTCAGAGACCAGCAGACCGGGCTCGAAGGTTTAGAGATGGGCTCCGACAGGAGGTGAAGAGCTTGGTGGTGCCACTAGATCTGAGAGAATACAATGCTACTTACAGGCGGGCTCAGCTGATTGAGAAGAACCAGAATGAGAGAGCCGCCACATCTGGGTCGCGGTTTAACTTGAACAGGGAAGGTAATCGGTTTGGGAAGAGGCTGATGGCTGGAGGAAGGTACCCCGTTCCACCCAACAGGCAGGGTGGGATAGGAAGGCCAGCACCGAGACCAAACGGTGTGTGTCGTCTATGCGGAAGACGACATGGTACAGCACCGTGCCCTTCTAGGACAGGTGCTTGTTATGAGTGTGGCTAGCAGGGTCACATCGCGAGGCATTGTCCCAAGAGACAGATGGGACAGCATCAGTTGCCGCCGCCGCCACCATTGAGTCAGAACAAAGGGACCGCGCCGCAGACTATGCCGCAGGGTGGATTGACCCGACCCCCAGCTCAAGGAAGGGCGTATGCTATCACCAGAGGACAGGCGGAGGATGCGCCTGATGTGATCACAGGTACAGTCTTGCTGAACGACCAACCTGCTTATGCTTTATTTGATTCTGGAGCTACCCATTCGTTTATAGTTGAAAGATATGTTAAGTTAGTAAAATTAATTCCTGAGTTGTTAGAGTCAGTGATTAGCATATCTACGCCGTTCCAAGATAAAGTGTTAGCTTCAGTAGGTTGTCTTGGTTGCAAGTTAGTGATTGGTGAGCGAAAGGGGAGGATAGACTTGATAGTCCTGGCCATGTATGATTTTGATGTGATAATTGGCATGGATTGGCTCACCAAGCAACGAGCTAAGTTGGACTGTTATCGCAAGGTGATTCAGTTTAACTCATAAGGGGGTGAGAGCTTTGAATTTATTGGGAGTCGAGGAGGACCATCGATTTCCTTAATTTCATCGCTTGAGGCAACTCGTTTGCTAGACGGGGGTTGCCAAGGTTACCTGGCGACTGTCGTGGATACGACAGTGGAGGAATTGAAGATAGAAGATATCGCAGTGGTGCAAGAGTTCCTGGACGTGTTCCCGAAAGAATTACCAGGTTTGCCACCAGAAAGGGAGGTAGAGTTTGTGATTGAGTTAGCTCCCGAGACCGAGCCGATCTCCAAAGCTCCTTACCGGATGGCCTTGTCAGAACTTAAAGAGCTGAAGGTGCAGATGCAAGAGTTGCTGGATAAGGGATTCATTCGTCCTAGCGCATCACCGTGGGGAGCACCAGTTCTGTTCGTGAAAAAGAAGGATGGTTCATTGCGCCTATGCATCGATTATCGACAACTTAATCAGGTGACAATCAAGAACAAGTATCCGTTGCCGAGAATCGATGATTTGTTTGATCAACTCCAAGGAGCATCGATATTTTCTAAGATTGATTTGAGGATAGGGTATCATCAGTTGAGGATCAGGAAGGAAGACATACCGAAGTCAACGTTTCGCACTCGATACGGTCACCATGAGTTCACTGTGATGTCGTTTGGGTTGACGAACGCCCCAGCTGCTTTCATGGACCTGATGAACCGTGTGTTCAGGGAGTACTTGGATCAGTTTGTAATTGTTTTCATCGACGACATTCTAGTATACTCGAAGAGTACCGAGGATCATGAAAGGCACTTAAGGGTGGTACTTTAGACTTTGAGAGATCATGAGTTGTATGCCAAATTCAGCAAGTGCGAGTTTTGGCTAACTCATGTGGCTTTCCTAGGTCACGTCATATCCGGGGAAGGAATCTCAGTGGATCTAGCCAAGATTGAAGCAGTGACTAACTGGCCGAGACCGACTACAGTGACAGAGATCAGAAGTTTTCTGGGTTTAGTAGGGTATTACAGACGGTTTGTAGAGGGGTTTTTAGTGTTGGCATCACCGTTGACAAAACTGCTGAAGAAGGAAGAGAAGTTTGTGTGGTCAGAAAAGTGCGAGAGTAGTTTCCAAGAGCTTAAGTAGAAGCTGACTACCGCACATGTGCTTACTATTCCATCTGGTCCAGGAGGGTTCGAGATCTACAGTGATGCATCGTTTAGAGGACTGGGTTGCGTGTTGATGCAGCATGGCAGGGTTGTTGCATATGCGTCCCGTCAGTTGAGAACTCATGAGTTAAATTATCCAACGCATGACTTAGAACTCGCAACAATCATTTTTACCTTGAAGATTTGGAGGCATTATCTGTGTGGAGAAAGATTATGGATCTTCACTGACCATCAAAGTCTCAAGTACCTGTTCTCTCAGAAGGAGTTGAATATGAGACAGCGCCGATGGATGGAGCTCCTGAAGGGCTACGATTGTGAGATTTTGTATCACCCTGGAAAGGCGAACAAGGTCGCCGATGCACTGAGTAAGAAGTCTTCAGTTGCACAGTTGGTACTTAAGGAGTGGAATCTACTTGAGAGAGCACGAGATTCGGGCTTCAAATTTGAGGTAGGCCACCTTTCAAATCTTATGGCCACCCTCGGGTTGAGCCGGAAGTGCGGAGTCGGGGTCGAACGCTTGGCGAGACATCCAGATGTCCAAAAAATCCTGCAGGAAGATACACAAAAAAGGAAAGCTGACTTTCAGATTTCTGAAGATGGAACATTGAGGTTCCAAGGACGATTGGTTGTACCTGATGATGTGGAGCTCAGAGAGGAGATCTTATCAAAAGCGCATCGTAGCAGTTACAGTATTCATCCTGGTAGCACCAAGATGTATCAGAATTTGCGTCAACATTATTGGTGGTCAGGTATGAAGGCGGACATCGCCAAGCATGTGGCCAAGTGTTTGACATGTCAGCAAGTCAAAGCTCAACATTGTAAACCAGGAGGACTTCTGCAACCTCTCGAGATTCCCGATTGGAAATGGGAGCACATCACGATGGACTTTGTGACGGGTTTACCAAGGAGTCGAAGAGGGAATGATTCAATTTGGGTAGTGGTCGACAGACTGACAAAGTCGACTCACTTCATTGCAGTGCGAAAGGACTTGAGTTTGGATAGACATGCAGATCTATATGTGCGCCATATAGTTCGTATGCATGGAGTGCCGGTTACAATTACTTCAGAAAGAGACCCGAGGTTCACCGCCGCCTTTTGGAAGAGCTTGCAGAGTGCCTTAGGTACCAAATTGCGGTACAAAGACGGCCTATCATCCTCGGACGGATGGCCGATCCCGAGAGGACTATTCAAACCCTCGAAGACATGCTGCGGGCTTGTGTTTTGGACTTCAAGGGAAGCTGGGAAGAACAACTTCATCTGGTCGAGTTTGCCTACAACAACAATTACCAGCAGAGTATTCAGATGGCTCCTTTTGAAGCGTTGTATGGCAGAGCGTGCAGAACACCAGTGTGTTGGGATGAAGTCGGGGAAAGAAAGATCACAGGCCCAAAGTTGGTTCAACAATCAGTGGAGGCAATTGCAGTTATCAGAAACAGGTTAAAGACCGCTCAGAGCCGTCAGAAGAGCTATGCAGATAAGTGTCGGAGACCATTGGAGTTCCAAGTTGGTGATCACGTCTTCCTGAATGTGTCACCGATGAGAGGTACTTCCCGCTTTGGCAAAAAGGGGAAACTGAGTCCGAGGTACGTAGGTCCCTTTGAAATTTTGGAAAGAATAGGGACTTTGGCGTATCGTCTTGCACTACCTCCGAGGTTGGCACAAGTGCATGACGTCTTTCACGTGTCGATATTGAGAAATTATGAGCCTGATCTGACACACGTTCTAAACTTCGAAGAAATAGACGTGGATGACAGGGTGTCATACGTTGAAAGCCCGATTCAGATAGTGGATCGCAAGGAGTATGTTCTGCGCACCAAGACCATCCCGTTGGTCAAAGTGGTCTGGCAACACCACGGCACTGAAGGAGCAACTTGGGAGACCGAAGAGTCGATGAGACAATTGTACCCCTATCTTTTTACTTAAAGTATTGTAATGGTATAAATTTCGAGGACAAAATTTTTATAAGAGGGGAAGAGTTGTAACATCCCGATTTTTCCAATTTTATTTTTAGTAAATTGAGACGGGCATTTCATCTGCACGCATATAGTTCTTTTCCTTGAGTTGGCCACTCATGTGAAAACCAGTCTATTGAGTGAAGTCGGTAAGAGATTCTAATGCATCAGATTCGAGAATTTGATCAAGAAACGACCTTTCGACCAAGCTAATCTGCAAGAGTCATTATGGCACAGTTAAAAATCGATTAGAAGCTGGAGATAGGTCGGCTCGACAGAGGCATGTGATCGAGTGTGGGTGATTCCACCAAATCACACTATTCTTGTCGGTCGGCACTGGACCGACTTTTCTGTCAATTGGGTCCCCTGTGTCCATATTTGAAACCTTGAGATTTCCACGACAACCAAGGGTCGCCAATGTGTCAAAGATGTACATTGTGGCTTGAGATTGATCAACCACAGGTCGAATGCATAAAAATTTCTAAAAGCTACTCGGTAGGTCAGGACGCGCTAATATCATGCCAGAATGAAATTAACCGTGAAATTGTGACTGAATTAAGAAATTGGAAGTCCTAGGGTGTCACATACCTTATGAGGAACATGTATTAATTTTACAGATTTTAATTGGGCTCAATTGGAAGAGAATTGATTGAAATTGAGAAATTTAATGTACGAGATTTCGTACCCCTGCGGAAAATGAAATTGAACCCATTGGACTAAGGTTGTGGAGGGTTTGAACTTAGTGGAAGATGACATCACCCTATGTCATGGTAGTTGGCCAAATTGAAGGAGAAATTGACACTTGGAGGGTGGAGATTGAACCAAGCTTGTCACGCCCCGATCCTCAGGCACGCGCCCATCCTTCACCTTGGTCGATTTTAAAGTGCGATATCCCAGGACTAAGTATCACCGACCCTTTCTTTTTATATTACGCATACGGAAGCCGTTATAAATCCCCAGACAATAAAACAATGGGATAGAAAAGCAGGCCATATTTTTCATATTGAAATTCACAACCACACTTTTATTAACAGCACAACTCACAGTAAATTTACAATACTATTTACATCATACTAATCTGACACCTATCTACATTAAGACAGGTTTCACAAAAGAGATGGGATCTCAATCCACATCCGGGTTGTACTCAAGATCCCTCTCTGGATCATCATCTTTTTCAAAGTCTTTCTCCTCTTCAGGTCTCACCTCAGTATTCTCCTTCTCAGGTTCCTCCTCTTCAGCTCTCCCTCTAGGTCCTGAAATGATGTCCCACAACCAGGATGAGACTATGTCTCAGCAAGTTCTATCCTCTAAGACTCGATTAGTAAGCCAATACACTATGGGCTGCCTAAACACGCACAGTCGATGACTTACCTTGGCCTCGAGATTCCACTCCAAGCAAATCGGTACAATTCATAATAGGCACCCAACTACTCATAACAAATCGAACCGGTTGATTACATGTCACAGAGCACATGTGCATTCTCTAAGGCACTAGTTCACCAAAGTGATGCATCAAATCACCGAGCCCACGTGTCTCTTCCAAGATGCCTCACTTAATTCCTTGGGCACACGTGCATTCTCTAAGACACTAGTTCACCAAAGTGATGCATCAATTCACCGAGCCCACGTGCCCTTTTTACAATGCCTAGGCCACGTGCATTCTCTAAGGCACTCGTTCACCAAAGTGATGCATCAAGTCACCGAGCCCATGTGCCCTTTTAGATGCCACACTCTGTCACCGAGCCACGTGCATTCTCTAGGAGGACATACCGAGTCTCCGAGCCACGTGCATTCTCTAAGGCGACCTCTTCGCCAAGATGACATATTCAACCACCAAACTCACGTGCATTCTCCAGGTGATATCCTAATTCACCGAGCCCACGTATCTTCTCTCAAGTGATTACCAACTTACTTTCGATATCGATAACCAATACCCGACTATTTCTCAATCAAATAATAAAAATCACATCACTTAAGAATATACCGTAAAATTTCATAATTAAATCAATTCCATATAACGTAGAACTCAAATAAATAAACAGACTGCACCACGATAATCAGCATGAAATTCCGATCACCGGCCATCCCGGTTGAATTTCCGGAAAAATAATTAATTAATTAATTTCGAAAAATAAATAAATAAATACTAAAAATCCAATTTAGGCCCGTATTGCCTGATTGGAGCCCAAAACGGGTCGAGAAAAATCCCGAGAGACATTCAATAAATAATAGAGCATTTCTACTCCCTAATGGCTATTGCTAACCACCTAACATGCATCATTTAGTCTCTAATTTAATTTATCTAAATAAATCTAACCACCTAATTGCATTTAATTAAATCTAACCAACCCTAAGTATAATTAACAAACTAAGAAAGCATTAGTGAGTAAAACTCACTTGATAAAAGCGGAGACCAAATCACCGCAACGGCGACGCGACGGCGGCCGAAATCGGACTTTCGACGACACCGGCGGGCTTGGACCGGGCCTTAAGCTTGGCCCAACAAATCTCAGCCCAATTGAGATTTGTTCTTGACTTTGGGCTGAACTCGCTCTTGGGCTTGGGCCGAAATCCACTGGGCTTCGCTGGTTCTTGGGCTGATTACACTTGGGCTTCAAATTCTGTTGGAGATGGGCCAAACTTGGACTGACTTCACTAAATTATGGGCTGGTCTGTCAAGATCTTGGTTGACATATGGACTGACTTCAAGTGGGCCACAAGCTTGCAATGGAAATGGGCCGAAGACACCAAGGAGCGAAGATGGGCCGAATTAAAAAATTGAACTAGGCCGATCTTCAATTGGGCCGAACAAGAAGACGTGTAGGAGCTACAGGCGATGCTCAAGCGTGGAGAAGACCACGCGTGGAGATGAGAGCTCGATGGTCTTCAATGGCCGCTTGAACTATGCACGTGGAAGGCTGAACCTCGAGTGGGCTTCGCTGGCTTGCGGGGTCAACCGAATGGCACCGATTGAAGACGCCCGAGGGAGATTGAGCGAACTAGGGGCAGGCGCGGCCAAGTGGCAGCAAGCGGATTGGATTTCTTCGGTTGACTCGCTGGACTGAAGACGTGCCCACGGATTTGCTGCTGGATGCGCAGGGCCGAGTGGATGAAGACTTCGTGGAGTGGGATCAATGGAGCTGCAGCGTGGCGCACGGAGAAGCTTCGAGCGTTGAAGATGGGTGGTCAAATAAAAGGACTTCGTTTGATGTTGGTTGACCAAGAAACAAAACTTAGTGGATATGGGCTGCTAGCAATTTGGCAGAGGTGAAGAAGAACAATCGTGGGCGTGGGATCTTGGTTGGGAAAAAAAGAGAGAACAAACGAAAGAAAAATGAAGGCAGGGGCAGCTCATCTTCGGTTTTGATTTTCTTCGTGGAAGCTGATGTCAATCGAAAGAGAAGAAGGCGACACAAGGCAACTGGCAAGAGACGTCGCACGAATTAAAGGAGGCGGTGGACAGGCGTGCGGGAGAAGGCAGCCAAAGGGGGGCCCAAAATTATCAAACTTATCCTTTTCATTCAATGCTTGGTTCCCCCAATTGTCTCCATAATTATCCTCTTGTCCAATAATACTTTCTATCAAATTAAATTCCACAAACTCATCCAAAATGATGCCAAAATAAAGCTGCCCTTGCCAAATCCGAATTTCTCAATTTTTTTGGTCTTCAATTTCTTCAATAATTTCCCAACTTCTACGTCCAATTTTGATGTAGAAAAAGTCCATACCATTCCTGCAAGTCCCCTTCGTCATATAGCTCAGTTTGATAGTAAAATTCTCTTCGATTCGGCCAATCCGAATTTCCGTTGATTTTCCGCGGCGTCCAAACCGATTTTCCGTAAAAATCTCAGAATCTCCGAAAAATCTTCTAAGACTGAGTCGACACTCCTAGAATTTATTGTGACATGGCCAAAACTTCAATTTCTGAAATCGGACTCGAATTGGCGGTTAATTTCTATTCAACGCGTTTTTAGCGTGACCTAGGCTACCGGGTAACTTTCAGATATTTTTAAGTGCAATTGACTTGTGGTCGATTTTCTTCGAACCGCCATGAACCCACTCGACTCATTGGCGACTCTTGGTTGTCGTGAAAATCTCGAGGATCCAAATACGAACACAGGGTACCAAAACAATAAGAAAATCAGTTTAGTGCCGGTCGACATAAATTTTCTAATTTAGTGGTGTCACCTACGATTAGCTACACTTCACTGTCGATCCAGTTTATCTCTGATTTCAAATCGATTTTTAACTGTGCTGTGATGGCCTCTAAAGATGGACACGGTCGAGAAGCCGATTCCTGGTCGAATTTTCAAGTCTATTGCCTTAAAATTCATAATAATTTCCCCAGATAGTCTAGTTATCTCAAGAATGATCAGTTCTGAGAATAGCCCTATAAACACGTCAATGAAACGCCTGATTCAATCATAAGGAAACAGAATCAAAAATTTGAGATGTCACAAAGCTTCTTCTTCAACCTTTGGAAGAGAGAGAGAGGGGGAGGAGAGAGAAAGGGCCGGCCAGCAGCCCCCTCGTGCGAAGCCAGCCGCACGCCCCTCGCCGTCTGCTCGCCGCCAGAGCCGGAGTCGCTAGGGCAGTCGCCGCCGCCATGCGTCCGCGCGAAGGCTCGCGCGGCGCTCTGTCCGCCGGTTCGCTGCTCGCCACCCCTCGTCCGCCCCAGCTCGCCGCGCCCAGCAGCCCAGCTCGTCACGCCGCCCTTCGCCGCCCGTCCGTCATCGCCACCGCCACCGGAGCTCGCCACCAGCTCGCCGCCGCCCTCCTCCGCCATCTCGCGCCCAAGCCGCCACCGGACCTCCCCCGTTCAACCATGGACAAGGGCTAAACTTCCAGCCCATATCTGGAAGTTCGGGGCCCGTTTTGGCCGGCTTCCTGACCCCGGGTGCTCGGCCCGCCTTGAGGAAAGTTGATCCTCGCGTCGATCCCGTCGTTTTGGTGCGCTCGGCTCGCTAATCCGATGAGTTTAGCTCACTAAATCTTGATTAGAGGATTAATGATGCCCTAAGTGTGCTTAGCCTAAGTTAATTATGTTTAGGTGGTTAGTTTAGTTTATTTAAGTGTGATTTAGATTAAGAGATTTAATTAGTTTTAAGTGTGTTTAGTTTAAGGTTAAGTAAGTTTATTAATATAAGCCTTGATGTGACTTATTGGGATTTATTTTTTATTTATTTTAATGTTTCGAAATTCTGGAAAAGTTAATAAATTATTATTTTCCGAAAATCATTAAAATATTATTATTTAATTAAAAAAACTCGAAAAATTATTTTTGACCCCACCGTTTAGAATTTCGTACCGATCGTCGATGTGCATTTAGAATTTGAATTTGATGAATGGATGTGGCGAAATGAGTGTTGATTGTGATAAATAGGGTTTTAGCGTAAAAATGACATTTGGTATCGTTTAAATGGCACATTTGGTTCCATGATCAAATTATAATGTATTCAAATTAGTTATATATTGAATAGCGAATTAACGTCAACTTGATATTTAATTGATTGAGGTTGAGTTCATTCATTTGAGAAATATTTATTGGGTATGTAAACTATCATCACATATTTATTTATGCAGCAATTAAATAAACGAAAGAAAAACCCTCGCTCATCATATCCGCTCCACCTCAGCTAAATGGAATCGCCCCCTCTCCCGTCCGACCCAGCTCAGCCAATGTCCGAATGACTCCTCAAAAGTAAGCTGGACCGTCCGAAGGATTGCTCCTCCTCCCTATATAAAACCCAAACCCTAAACCTAAGGTTTACACCCTAGTTGTTGTCCGCTGCGTTTACTCGCGCGCCGCCAGGTGAGTGGGATTTCTCCTCGGTCGCTTTTCTATTTTGGCCCATCGTCGCCGTTCGCAAGCTCTTGGCGGCGGCGGCGGCGGCGGCGATGGAGCTGGAGCTCCGATGCTGTTTTTTCCTTTTTCCTGATTCTTTCTTTGTTTGATTTTTTCTTGGTAGGCTTTGCCGAATCAACAGACCGTCGATTACCCGAACTTCAAGCTCGTCATTGTCGGCGACGGAGGCACTAGTGAGTTCTTCCTCATTTTCCTAGTTTCGATTTGATGGAACGACTCGATTGCTCGTTTGTGTTTTTTCTTTCTCTTGGTTTTCTCGAGTGCTTTTCGTGTGATCCGTGTGTGTTGCGGGGATGGGATCGTTGCTTGAGGTAGTGATTTCCTAATTTTCCCGGTGTTGATGCTTATTAAATTAATGGGCAAGTGTTTCTGCCTTATCTGTTTACGGCAGAAATGTATATTTTGCCTTTGAAAAATGGAGGTGGAAATCGATCTTTATATTTTAGGGCTCTCCTAAGAATGTTGGGCATTGATGTTCTTGATCTTTGGGAGTGTTGTTTTGAAGTTTAGTTCGCCCCTTTCGTGAAGAGGCATCTCACTGGGGAGTTTGAGAAGAAATATGAGCATGCGTGTCTAGATCGTGCCTTATTTTTTTGGGCCCGCTCAATTGTGTCTCTCTTGTTGTATGGGAACTGATTGGATTTTGATTGGGCTTGAGCAGCGACCATTGGTGTTGAGGTTCATCCGTTGGATTTCTTCACCAACTGCGGCAAAATTAGATTTTACTGCTGGGATACCGCTGGCCAGGAGAAGTTTGGTGGTCTGAAAGATGGCTACTAGTAAGTAAATGGGAAACTATGCATTTCTTTGTTACCACTTGTTATCATATAATTTTGTGAGTATCTATTGGTTTCGTGTTATAAAATTTTTGGCATATGCCTTTGTTACTATAATGTTTCACATTCTTTTTACAACGTTTGTTCTGGATTTATAAGTTTCAAGTGGCATGTATAATTGCTCATGTGGGGTTTGGCTGTTTTCTTCTGCAGCATTCATGGTCAATGCGCCATCATCATGTTTGACATCACTGCCAGGTTGACCTATAAGAACGTCCCCACATGGCATCGCGACCTCTGCAGGTTTTCCTACAATGCATTTTCTATCGACCTTAACTTCTCTGTTTTATAGCTTGTCGTTTGTATAGAAGTGGCTTTGACTTTTTATGTCCTTTTGATATTTAGGGTCTGTGAGAACATACCCATTGTTCTGTGTGGAAACAAGGTGGATGTGAAGAATAGGCAAGTTGAGGCGAAGCAGGTTACATTCCGCAGGAAGAAGAATCTCCCATACTATGAGATTTCTGCCAAAAGCAACTACAATTTGGAGAAGCCTTTTCTCTATCTCACCAGAAAACTTGCTGGGTGTAAGGAAAACGTATTCGTATTATTCAATAAAGTTTAATATATATACACCAAAATAATAAACCCTAAAGGAGATAAAGACTCATCTATCCTTTTTACTTCTAACACTCCCCCTCAAGCTGGAGCATAAATATTAATCATGCCCAGCTTGTTACAAATATATTCTATCCTCCCATTACCCAAGGATTTAGTGAAGATGTCTGCAAGTTGTTCGCCGGTTCGAATATGACTGGGAAGAATTATTCCACTTTGCAACTTCTCTCGGATAAAATGACAATCAACCTCAATGTGTTTTGTTCTCTCATGAAACACGGGGTTGGAAGCTATATGCACTGCAGCTTTATTATCGCACCATAGAGTCATAGGTACCAAATCTTTAAAGCCTAACTCAGTCAATAACTGTCGAATCCACACCAATTCACATGTTACTTGTGCCATGGCTCTATATTCTGACTCAGCACTAGAGCGGGCAACAACACTTTGTTTCTTACTTTTCCATGATACCAGATTTCCTCCGACTAAGGTACAATACCCAGTAGTTGATCTTCTATCATCTGGAGATCCAGCCCAATCAGCATCAGAAAAACCTTCAACCTTGATATGACCATGGTTTTGGTAAACAATTCCTTTTCCCGGAGCTTTCTTCAAATACCTCAATATCCGAATAACTGCATCCCAGTGAGATGTATGAGGGGAAGACAAAAACTGACTTACTACACTAACAGGAAAAGCAATGTCTGGTCGAGTAACTGTAAGATAATTCAGCTTACCCACTAGTCTTCTATATCTCTCGGGATTATTAAGAGTTTCTCCTCCATCAGCAACTAATTTAACCCCTTGTTCCATGGGTGAATCAAGAGGCTTTGACCCCAACATACCTGTCTCAGTGAGCAAATCCAAGACATATTTTCGCTGTGATAGAACAAAACCTTTCTTTGATTGCGCCACTTCAATTCCTAGGAAATATTTCAATTTTCCTAAGTCCTTAGTTTGAAACTGTTGTTGAAGATAGGTTTTTAGCTCAGCTATGCCAACCAAGTCATTTCCCGTAATGATAATATCATCAACATACACAATCAAGAACAGTTTGCCTCCCCCTGATTGTTTATAAAAGAAAGAATGATCATTTCCACATCTTGATAGCCCAAAAGACAGTACAACCTCAAAAAATCTTCCAAACCATGCCCGTGGAGATTGTTTCAAGCCATATAAAGACTTTTTTAATTTGCAAACTAGTCCAGACTCCCCCGGAGCAACAAACCCCGGAGGTTGCTCCATATAAACTTCTTCATGAAGAGTGCCATTCAAGAAAGCATTCTTAACATCAAGCTGAAATAAAGGCCAGTTATATGTTGCAGCAAGAGAGATCAAAATACGAACAGTAAGTTTGGCAACAGGAGAAAATGTGTCTAGATAGTCAACCCCATACACCTGAGCATACCCTTTGGCAACAAGTCGTGCTTTTAAACGAGCAAGAGAACCATCGGGGTTGACTTTTACAGTATAAACCCATCGACAACCAATAGCAGTTTTTTTTAGAGGAAGCGGTACTAAGTCCCAAGTTTGATTAATCTCAAGAGCCTCGTAATTCTTCTTCCATTCTTTGTCCTCCGACCCAGAAGTTTGTAATGCCTCGGCGACGACTTTGGAATTGGATATTGTTCAACAAGTAGTCAAAAAGGCTCGAAAAGTAGGAGACACGAAGAGTGAGAAATGAAATTTGCAATAGAATGTTGAGTACAAGTACGTGTACCTTTGCGATGAGCAATAGGAAGATCAAGATCAGATATGAGAGGAGGGTCAGCTAATGACGGATCTGGAGCAGAAGATGACGTAGTAGTGACGGTAGGAGCAGGGGGAGCAGTAGTATCGACACGAGGACGTCGAGTATAAACCCGAAGAGGAGATGGCTTCTCGAGATACTTGGTGATACCGTTGAAATAGTAGACCGAAAAGTGGTCACATACAAGTCTTCATCCAATTCGGACACGCAATTGGAACATTATGATAAGGAGTGGATTCAAAAAATGAAACATCGGTTTGTTATAAAATATTTTCTCGAATGGAGAATAACGGCGATATCCCTTTTGAGTGCGGGAATAACCCATAAACATACACTTGATTGCCTTGGGATCAAGTTTTGATATCCGGGCGATGATCACGAACAAAGCAGACACAACCAAAGATACGGGGTGGTAGGACAAACGGGGGTTCACTAGGGAACAAAGTGGAAAAAGGAATACCACCTTGCGAACGAGAAGAAGGCATGCGATTGATGAGGTAACATGCGTTAGGACAGCATCGGACAAAAAGGTTTTCTAACCTTCATTTCAAATAACATGGATCTAGTAACTTCCAATAAATGCCTATTCTTCCTTTCAGCAACACCATTCTGTTGTGGAGTATCAGGACAGGAAGATTCATGGAGCATACCATGTTGAGTCATAAAATCAGAAAAAGATGTGGAAAAGTACTCCTTAGCATTATCAGAACGCAAAACTTTAACATGCATGCCAAATTGAGTATAAATTTCTGATATAAATGCACGAAAAATAGAAAATAATTCTAAACGATCTTTCATTAAATATAACCAAGTAACTCGGGAATAGTCATCAACAAAAGTAACAAAATATCTGAAACCCGAATTAGAAACCACACGACATGGACCCCAAATATCTGAATGAACTAATAAAAAAGGAGATGCGGCTCGTTTAATGACTCGAGGTGTGTAACTAACACGATGTAATTTGCCAAGTTGGCATGACTCGCACTCTAGACTAGAAAGAGATTGAAAACTAGATCCCAACTTCTGAAGACTACGTAAAGAAGGATGACCAAGACGACAGTGGATTTGATGTGGGGAAGCAACACTTGAGCAAGCAATTGAAGAAGCATCCTCAAGTACATACAACCCCCCTTCCTCACGTCCTCTACCAATCGTCTTCTTCGTAGCCAGATCCTGGAAAATACAAGAATCGGGATAAAAAGTTACTGAACACTGAAAGTGTTTGGTTAACTTACTAACGGACATGAGATTAAATGGAAATTGTGGAAGGTAAAGCACTGATGACAATGGCAATGAAGGTGTTGGGTTAACTGTGCCAATTCCCTTAACATGTGTAGGTGATCCATTGGCTAGAGTAACTATGGACGAAGATGGAGAAAGAGAGGAAAATATACCTGAAAGACCTGACATGTGATCAGAAGCCCCTGAATCAATGATCCAAGGACGAGAAGTAGCCGAAAGGCATGCAGTAGCATTACCTGTCACTACTGCCAAAGTAGCAAAGGGAAGAAACAGGCTGTGAGATTTGAGATTGTTGGTACCGAGCATATTCCTCACTTTGGACATAACCACTACCTTATCTTCGATGACTATGGTGCGGAGTCAATATTAGACACTTTGTATTAGCAAACCGGTGCTGCTGTCCCGGTCTTCCATGTAGCTTGTAGCAAAATTTTTGAATATGACCAGTTTTGCCACAATAATGACAAACTCGTGTAGTCCCCGAATTATCGGTAGATATGTGGAGTTGTCCATAAGGATGCTGATGACCTTGACCTCTCCCTATTCCTATGCCTCGGCCTCCTCCTCGGACACCACGCCCACTATATCCACCACGGTTCCCTCCATCACTCCTATTAGCACTACCAGTTCGAGTCTGAGACACAAGAGCTGAACTCCCTACCATAGAAGTAGTATCCTGAGAAGACTCACGAGAAACTCGAAGAACTCGAGCAAATGTATCTGTGAGTGACGCTATATTCTCTCCTCCAAGAATCTGAGACCTAACAGTTTCATATTCGAACCAAGACATCCTAAGAATCCCATTACAGACCAATTGTTCCCTTTGACGTTGCATTTGTTGAACATCACCGAATAGGGAGAATGGCATTCAACTCCTCATACAATCTTTTAAAGTCTCGCAAAGCACTTTGGGTAATAGAGCGTCCCTTCCTTTCATATCGATAAAACTCCTGTGATAGCTCATAAATCCGTAACAAATTATCTTGGCCAGAATACGGTACATTCAAATACTCCCATAATTCTCACATTTGTATCAATATGAGTTACCATGTCAACTACATTACTCTCCATTGAATTCAGCATTTGACCAAGAATACGTGCATCAACACCATCCCAAGTTGCATCATCTCTGGGCTTAAATTCTGTTAAGTGTCTATGTTGATCCCTGCCTGTCAAAGTAAGTTTCACGATTTTCTTCCATTGGTGGAAGTTAGCACCACCTGCCAGCTTTCTATCAGTAATTCGATTAGACGAAGAGGAAATCACCTCAGTCATCACAGTATTACTCTTCGAGGATCCACTTCAATTGTACTCTTCAAGCGATCACCCATTCTCCAAATAATAATAATAAACAAACTCTGACTTTAGTTCCGTCAAGCAAGTCAGCCTCAATAATTCAATAACCCAATATCACCACTATCATATAAGATGACAGAAGCTACCACAAAACTTGCAAATCACCAAACAAATTACTGCACTTTACCCAAGCAGGAACTTTACTTCATCACAAGTATCACCAAATAAATTACTGCACTTTACCCAAGCAGAAACTTTACTCCATCACAAGTATCGAATAAATTAATCAGCCAAATCAGCAACTTAAAAGAAAATTCTAACCAACAAAATCATCTCGATGAGTGTTACTTCTCTCAACCCACAGCCAAGAAGAAATCGAGTGCGCCCTTGTGTTTACAGTCCAAGACGTCTTCTTCAACGCCTACTTCCCGCACTTTGTACCCAAGCCGCACGGCCTACGTCACCAAATCCATCACAAGATCATCATCGATCCAGAACGGCACGGGGGCAAGCAAGCCGCGCGGCGGTGCGAGCGAGCCGCGCGGGCTGCGCGAGCGAGCCGCTCGGGCCGCGCGCGAGCGAGCCGCTCGGGCGCTCGGGCCGCGCGAGCTAGCGAGCCGGCCGCGCGAACTGGCCGCGCGAGCAAGCGGCGCGGGCTGGCTGCGCGAGCAAGCGGCGCAAGCTGGCCGCGCAAGTAGATCAGGTGAGCCGCGAGAGCGAGAGAAACCCTACTCCGGTGAGCGGCGGCGACAGCCAACTATTCCGGCGAGTCAACGGCGGCGAGTGGCTAACTCCGTCGTCTAGGGTTAACCCTAGGCTCGATACCAAGTAAGGAAAACGTATTCGTATTATTCAATAAAGTTTAATATATATACACCAAAATAATAAACCCTAAAGGAGATAAAGACTCATCTATCCTTTTTACTTCTAACACTGGGTAATTCGAATTATTGTTGTACCCCTCAGATCATCTTTTGTCTATGCCGTGGATGATGTAACATGTTGGTTCTTTTTGGAACTTTAGGGACCCTAACCTTCACTTTGTGGAGTCTCCTGCCCTTGCTCCTCCGGAAGTACGCATTGACTTGGCTGCCCAGCAACAGTATGGAACTCATCTCTCTCTTTTCTCCATTTGTTGTAATTTTATGTGATAATTTAGGAAATTATCATCTTAGCTGCTTGCCATGGCATCCTGATTCCTCGAGTGCTTATGAGTTGTGGACTTGGAGTTTAAAATTTCATTGCTGACTGTCTTTGCTATATATGTTATTTATATATTCACATTGGCGCACATGTTGAAACTTCGAATGCAGCCAGAAATGTGCCTTATCCTTCTGTTTGGTGCATTGCTGCCCAACTTCCTGTTGGTTAATTATTTGTGTCTGACAGCCAGCTACTGTGTGCTTGCAGGCATGAGGCAGAGCTTGCTCAAGCTGCTAGTCAGCCTCTTCCTGACGACGACAACAACGACAACGCTTTTGAATGAAGGCTCAGCCGTTGGGCAGCCTCTTGGAGCTCATGATGTTCGGAACCTTTTTTTTTGGGCATTGCCATTTGTTGAAAACTGATGATTTGGTGACATGCAGAATGGTGTGATTGAACTGAGAAACGAGTATTTGTAATAGCTTCTTACTAGCTCGTTTTCGTTAGATGTGGCTGCCCTTGGTGCGTATTTTTCTTGTTGGAGAGGATTTAATATTTTATATGTTTGAGCTTGTACTTGATGCTCCATCCTACCATGGATGGCAAGATAGGACAGGGACATGTAAAAGAAAAAAAAAATCTGGTGTAATTAGTTTTGTATCCAAGGTTGTGTCTGGTAACTTGCCAAATAATAACAATTTCTATATTTTTTTTTTTTTCGGGAATAGATTTGGAATATAAATTTGTTTGGTAAAATTTTTATTTGGAGCAAATTTTTATTTTTTTTATTCTCAGAAGTAAATTTGGAACATAATTAAGAAGTAAAAAAAATTGATTCTTTGCTCCGGGAATAATTTCAGAAGCCAATCCAGTTTTTCTCTTCTTTTTTCTTGTTCTTCTACCTTCTATTCTTCAACTGCAACCATTGGAGCCACGCCGGTGGCTAGGCAGGTCTCCCCCGGCCACCGGGCGAGGCTTGGCCAAGCTTGCCCAGCTGCGGGCGGGGTTAATAGTAAACCAAATTTAAGTCCGAGCCAGCCCCATTCACCAGTCAAAAGAGACCAAAAAAAGCATCGGAAAAGATAAATAACAAATAAACCTGTACACGTTTGTTAGGGTCTCTCATGATTTGTTTAATGGGAGGAGCAGCCGCCATCGACCAAAGATTTCGCCTGTGCGTAAGTGCTGTGGAATGGCAAATGGCGCCAATAGGAGCGACTGGGAAAGGAAGTGAGATGATGGGAGAGCATTCCTGGCAAGCTCCGGTGCCACGTGCCATGTGATCGGTGCAGAGGACCTAGGGGGGTTCGCGCGTGATTTCTCGTACTTAGCGAGAGGGCTAATGAGCGTCGCACCCTATCAACAACAAGAAGCAGTATGACGTAGAAAGGCTATGATAGGACGAGGAGCCGAACCCAGCGTTGTCCGAAGTAGTTGGAGGGCGAGAGGCATCCGCGTCCGAACGCAACGTGCAAGCTTGGATCTTCCAACCGTAAAATTGCTCTGAATGTCCGTAAACGAATGAATCCAGGAGCGAGTTCTTACGATGAGAGTTATGATGAGAAACGAACACGATCTTGCTACATGGGAATCCATGATGTCTTGTTACGAGGATGTTTAGGCTAGAGTCTAACATGCACCATAAATTATTTTCACAAGTTATCAATTTTTCTTCCCCATTTGTATTACCGATCCGCATAGCTATAGTACTTTAAATCGCGTGAAACGGGCACGATATTATCCTACATTCAAAGCATGTTATGTGACAACCAAGTCGAAATACGTGCTTCTGAGTCATATTAACAGTGAAGTAATGACAAACAACAAGATATACAATAGGAATATGTATGTAATAGATTTAAGCATAGTAAGTGGATTCTTAGTTCGAAATGATTTCAGCTTCACTCATGCACTGAATCCCCTGCGAAAAGAGCTCCAGGGACCAAATGGAATGCGAGCACAAGCTTCGCCTGATGCCTCGGTCATTTGCTCGGTCTGGATTCCAGCATTGCACATGTTTGCAAATAAGCGCATGTGCTTTAACCCGTATTCAGAGAGAGATCCACAATGAGTCTCAAATGTTCTCACCTGCATTAAGCATTGTCATCATTACACTAATCAAGATTGCAAAGAATACTCAATCGTTGTGTCAAAAAATCTCATTTCCCCAAAGTGTAAGATTTAAGATTAATAATATAAAGAACAAATCGAACTGACATAGTAAAAGGTTCACAATGGCAATGCAAATGTCAGCATCACGGAAATATATCAAACATGTGTTGGTTGAGAGTAGAGGTGTCAAACGAGTGAGTCAGGTCTGGTTTGGGTCGGCTCATTAATGGATCGATCCAAATCGGCTCCATTAACCCATTATGACCCATTTCTGGGCAATGTAAATTTTTCGACCCATACCCGATCCGATCCATATTAATAAAATATTTTCATATTTAACCAAATTTAAGAAAACTTATTTTTATGTTTTCTTTTTTAAGATTATATTACTAAAAAACTTCCAAACTTATTTTATATATATATATTATTTTTTTTAAAAATGATATTGCTAAAATGGTTTTATACAACACAAATTTAATGGATAATTTTTAAAATAATTATTTAAAAAATTGAATTTTAATTATTTTTTATTTTAAAAAAAATAATAATTATGGGATTTGCTACCTCAGATATTGCACTAGAAATGGAATGGAGGAGGCAGAGGTGACTACAAGGGAGGCAGTAGTAGAGCATGCAGATTTTTATTTTTATTTTTAAAATATATTTTTCTTTTTTTTTTTTTCTTTTTGGTTCTTCTTCTTTTGGCCGTCGGCCGGCCATAAGCAAGCCTCGAGCTCGCCGAGCGAGGCTCGGTGAGCCTCGAGCTCGGCTCCGCCTCGAGGCTCGGTGAGGTTGGAGCCTTGCCCGACGCCGCGAGCTCGAGTCTCGAGCCTCGCCGGATCTGGCGAGGCTCGAGCCTTGCCCAACGCCGGCGAGTTCGAGTCTCGCCAGATCGACAAGGTTCAAGCCTCGCCAGGCGTCGGCGAGGCCTCCACCTCGCCAAATCCGGCGAGCTCCGACGCCGGCGAGCTCAAGGCTCGCCTGGCCGTTCGCCGGCCATTGTCGTGCCAACTACCGGAGGAAGGAGAAAGAAAGAAAAAAAGAAAGAAAAAAAAAAGGAAGAAAGAAAAGAAAAGAACATGAAAGAAAAAATAAAAAATAAAAAATAATTATAATTTCAGTATTTATAAAAAAATATTTTTGTAAGTTAAAGAGAAAAGAGAGAGTCTCTCTTAAGACTCACTTAAAACCAAACCCATTTAAGACCCACTTAAGATCCACTTAAAATCAACCTATCAAAGTAAACCCATTTAACTACTTTTGTAAAAAACAAGTGACCCATATATGACCCATTTAATTTAAATGGGTCCCCATTTTGACACCTCTAGTTGAGAGGTGTCATGAGGGAGTAATTACCAAGCTTCTCAGGCAAGCCCAGTCGTCCCACAGGTCGAACAGCATTCAGCACTTCTGGACCCTTTTTAATTCCAAACAAGAGCTTTCCAATTAGTTTGACACTGTGATCTATATGCATCCGATGAGACATTGCCTCAAAAAATTGCTTCTGCGCTTCGAGTTTCCTAGAAGGCTTCAAGGAACTGAAACAAAGGCGGACGCAAAATCAGATTTGGTTACACAAGGCTCACACAACTGTTACATGAGGGCAATTGACAATACCGAATTTATTCTTTATATAGTGAAAGAAGAATAAGAAGATGAGTTGAAAGGAAGAGACGTAATTTTTCACTTACTACACAGTTTGACTTCTCTAGTTAAGGAAGTCCTTTTATTTCAGCAAAGTAATATGCAGATTTAAGAACTTTCAATTATCAGAAATCCATTGATAGACCTATGGTTCTACAGTTCCATTTTTTGCCGGACCACCCCTCAAGTTTCTTCAAAATGCTATATAGTAATCCCTTTTAGTAGCTCTTCATTCGATTGATCTTGTGATTCTCATTAGGGAAACAATCTAAGAGAGGTTGCAATTGACCAGACAGCTGCATGTGACAAAACCCTCAAGAATCTATCCTTAAACATTTAGCATCTGGTGCTGCCATGACTTAAATCTAAAGCGTGCAGCCTCAAACATGACAAGGAGAGAGAAACCTCGTGCCAGAAATAAAGCAGATTGGCATCCCGCTGGTCAACACCTTTCTGAGGAGGCCTTAGGAGTCGTCATCCACAAAAGGAGAGTTATCATTTGCAGTGTTGTCATTAGCTGTCCTCTTTTTCACCTGCAAATGCCAGCCCAAAGAAATACCATAAGATGAGAAGAAGAAGCACAAGCACAGAGAGAGTGAAAAGCAACTGAAGCAGTCCAGGCGAAGATATACGTAAATGGACCACAAGACTTTCTATTCAAATCATTATTCGATTCGCAAGAGTTATCATTACAACAGTAAACGCGTCAGTTTTGCTTCCGATCCAAATTCCAGAGTTCCGAAATCGGAATACGTCGAAATTAGAATTTAAGAAAGATTCTTCGCTAGTTGTTGATTCAGAAACCATAAGATTGGGTCAATTCTAGTGATATTACCTACAAAATCACTCCTCACAAGATCATACACAAAACTCGCAGAAAAACAACACCGAAACGAAACTTCATCATTTCAGAACCTGCGATTCAGCTCCAAATCGAGTCAAATCCACGATCACACTCATTAAATTAGACCGACGGAAAGGGAAAGAAGGTCGTCGGATTCGAGGTGCGGAGCAGCAAATCGGGAGAATCACCTGGTGACGGTAGTTCCCGTAACCTTTGGATCCGGCGATCAGGACCCCCACCTCGTCCCGACGGAGTCGTCGTCGCCGGAGCGGACAACCTCGAGGCGTCGGACGGCAGCCTGATGACGTCCCCGGCGACGTTGCGGCCGGCGGTGACGTAGAGGAGGACGAGGAGCGTGGCGGCGGCGAGGAGGATCATGGCGGCGGAGGAGAGGCGGATCATGGCGACGCTGCTGGTGGGCCGGGAGAGTTGCTTGCGATTACCTCGAGCCGACGGTTTATATTTTAGGGTGAGAGAGAGAGAGAGAGAGAGAGAGTATAGGGTTGGATAAAGCGGTGATTGGTGGGATTTCATCATTTGCCGCATCGACGGCTGCGATCGGGGCCGCGCCGGGGCCCACCTTAAAGGTTCCTTCGACGACGGGCCGCGGGGTCGCTTTCTCCGTCCAATTCGTCGATGGGGAACGGAACGGACGGTCCAGATGGGACGACGGACGATCGACGAGCTGGCTTGGGCCAGGCTGAGGTGGATCTAATCGACTGGATCGGACGGCCTCGCTCATGGCTCAAACCGCTAAAGATGTGGGGAATCGGCAAGGATCGGACGGGCCAGATTGTTGCGTCGAGCTAAGGCCACTTTGAAGTTCGTATAAAACACGCTCCCCTCTCTCTCTCTATTTCAAATCTGACTGCAACAAAGTAGCGAAAACAGGTAAAACAACATGGCAAAAATGAGGAACTATTACATAATTCTTCATTTACAGGAAGATATCAACTAGCACACTGAATAAGCAAGTTCCAAGCATAAGATATATGTATCAAAACAAATATGACAGTTATAAAAAGACCATTAAAAGGAGCATTTTCATGACCCACCTTATAAAATTCCATTACCATCACCAAGTTCTTCACCTAATATCATAACAAAACTACGGCGCGATCAGCCAACACATCAATCACA